>CM049417.1:14710000-15095000 GCA_026929865.2 Hyperoplus lanceolatus | reverse complement strand
AGTGAAGACAAAAGAGAAGGTGAGCCTTGATGTAGAGATGCCAGCGGAGCAAAAAAACATCAGTGTCTTCTTAGATAGAGGAAGAGACAAGGGACGGATGGATGGAGAGAGAGGGAGATAGAGCCAGAGAGAGAGAGAGAGAGAGGGAGCAAAATGGCCCGTGTCTCTTTCACGCTTTGTGTACCCCGTCTGAAAAGCCAGCAGACAGTTTTTGGGTTTTTTTGGGGGCAGCAGTGGAGCAAGGTACATGTTTTGCGTTTGTATTTTTTATTTTTTGGGGTCGAGCGTACACAGGTCCTGGTGAGGTAGTGACAAGAATAGATGGAGGGGAGAGGGGATGGGGGTAAGCCTGTCCTACATTTCCTATATGCAGGGCCTGGTATAGCCTAAGGGCAATGCATACAGCCAGCAGGCAGCAATGTGTGTTGTATGGAAATGTCACAGGAACTCAACAAAGTGAGAGAGAGCGCCATGTTAAGTTAGACGGTTGGTGACAGGTTCAGGGGAGTGTATGTACATGGTATCTGGGGTGTGCTGGGTGTCCGGGCTCTGACATACGTGATCACTTTGACTCAGGAATACAGAACTAACACTGGGAAAGGTAATGTTGCGAGAAATGGGCAATGTGACATGCACAGAGCCTGGCTTTAATACCAGCAAACACCTCGTTTGATTGAATAGACCATCGCTCAACATTCTCGGACTTCCTCACACTCCTGCAGCCATGGTCTAGATTATATTGTGTCTGGGTGTCATTTTACTTAGGGCATATAGTATATATGCCTCTGGTACAGTGGGGTTTATCATTTGTAGAGGCAATGCTCGGGTGCCATTACAAATCTGACTGCAGTTATTCTGTGTAGTCAACATGGTTGGACAGGCTCCAATGCTCACTGTGAAAAACACCAACAACAAAACAGCAAACCCGTTCAACACACTGCCCATGTCCAAATAAGAATCCTCTATGAATAAAGCTGACATTATGCAGCTGCAGCCTGAATAAGTGTGCTGTGCTGTGTGTGTGTGTGTGTGTGTGTGTGTGTGTGTGTGTGTGTGTGTGTGTGTGTGTGTGTGTGTGTGTGTGTGTGTGTGTGTGTGTGTGTGACCTCAAAGAGGGGAGGTTTGTAGAATTCGCAGCATAAGGAGAAGAAAGTGAATAATTCTTTAAAGTGTAGCCCCGGGCACATTAGCATGTACGCGCTAGCTGCTATGGCTGAGGCAAAGCGTGTCTCTCTCTCTCTCTCTCTCTCTCTCTCTCTCTCTCTGGTTCCCTGTACAGTCTTTTAGCACACAGCCCGTTTGTCAGAGGGAGGCATCATCCTTTATCGGCACATTTCATGTCTCCCAAGAGGACTCTGTGAAGCAGGCTGATATTATTGAGGAGCGCTGAGCCTTATTAAATTCCCAAGCATATTACCAGTCTCTCTCTCTCTCTCTTTCTCTCTCTCTGTCATACACTTGTATCCCTCTCTCTCTCTCTCTCTCTCTGTACCACTCACTGATTATGTTTCTCTCTCTCTTAATTCGGTCGCACACTCCACTGTAGCTCAACACCCCCCCCCCGCACACACACACACACACACACACACACACACACACACACACCATTCTTCCCTCAAGAGGAAACAAAGGTAGTAAATACACATTATTGCTTCTTTTCCAAGTGAGGCTCATCAGGTATTAACACAACATGCCCTCTTAATAGCACTAGGCCCTCGTGTGACTCACTCACTGTTATACAGTGTGTGTGCTCTTTCTCTCTTTTTCTCTCTCTCTCTCTCTCTCTCCACTGTTCTGTCTTTCCTATTGTTGTGGAATTCTTTTCATCAAAAAGGATGAGAGCTAATGCTAATAATTCAAGCGGGCGAAATGGATAGAAAGCAAAAAAATATATACTCTGTCAGCTTTACGGGGATTAAGTTGGGAGTCATCAGAAGAAGGATTTTTTTTCTTCTTCTTTGCTCTATACCTAGAAAATGATAAATCCAGCATTTTTTGAATATTTTGAAAGCTTTCACAGCGATAAACAGTTTTAATGGGGCTTGAGATGAGTGGAGGCATCACACACACACACATGACAGGAAAAAGACATGAGTGTGTGATAATGAGGGGGAGTCATGGTGTAGGCTACGTCTTCATATTGTCCCCCTGCACAAACTTCCAGAGCTATACCATTTCATCATAGACTGTTTGCTCAGGCCAAAGGGAAGTGGTGTGTGTCTGTCTGTGTGTGTGTGTGTGTGTGTGTACCAGGCGTATTTATCAAACACGCATTTGCCATTTTTTTTATGATTCCGACACGGCAGGAGATTTTTGCTGCGAGGGAAGCCTATTTACATATGACCTTGCGTGCAGCTATTGGCGGAACAGTGTGTGTGTGTGTGTGTGTGTGTGTGTGTGTGTGTGTGTGTGTGTGTGTGTGTGTGGGGGGGGGCTCACAGATTTTTTTTTTTTTAGTTTTGTGGGAATGATCTGGGGATGTGACAAGCAGAATGCAGATGTGAAAATATGAAAAGAGCATTGCAGCAGTATCTGACATAATGTGTTGACTGGTTGGTTGGGCTGCCATGCTTCACTGTATATTAGGCCGACGGACTGTACACAGTGCTGTGTGTGTGGGCTGCTGACTATTTAAATGCACCTACTGTATAATGTGTGGCACATTTTACATAAGGCACTCTAGATATATCTTGGCACCTTCCGAGATAGCTTCGAGATCTTTTTCTGTCAATACATGGGAAAAATCCAGTGTCACTGGGGCTTTACGATTCATGCTTCTATGTGTTTTCTATGTGTGTGTGTGTGTGTGTGTGTGTGTGTGTGTGTGTGTGTGTGTGTGTGTGTGGCATCCACACATGTGAGTGCTAAAGGTGTGCACCAGGGGAATTCAGCTCACACACAGCAAGTGAAAGGCCCTGGAGGAATAGCACTCTCAATGAACCGTATAGCACACACAATACGCTGCCTGGCATCTCTCATACAAAAGGCCTGACCTGCATTCATTCAGTCAGAGAGGGAAAGGTAGAGAGACATCAAGAAACTTAACCTTTGTTTCATGTGTGTGTGTGTGTGTGTGTGTGTGTGTGTGTGTGTGTGTGTGTGTGTGTGTGTGTGTGTGTGTGTGTGTGTGTGTGTGTGTGTGTGTGACCGACGAGACATGCTTGATGCTATGAAAATTTGATGCTAAAAAATATCCTGTCGGCGCTGCATTTTTAATGGAGACGGGGGGGGGGGGGGCAAGATGCAGGAGTTATCATCATCGGAGCCTTCTGTAGTGCATCATGCAAGGGTAACAAACTGTGTGTGCACCTCCAGGCACTGCAGTTCTAGCTATAGCTGGCTGGCTGTCTGTCTGGATGTGCTTGGGTTATTTCAATCATTGGCAGCAAGAAAATATCTATTTGTCTCTTAAAAACGTGGCGTCGGAGGAACCGACAGCCTCGGAGGAACCGACAGCCTCGGCGGGACGCTTCACCAAATCCAACAAAAACACACACACACACACACACACAATCGCGACCGGGATGAATGAGTGGTGTCTGGGGTTTAGAATTTGTTTCTATTCTCTTGTAAGATAATTAGTTTAGTCTTTTTTGAATTTTCTTTTTTTTTAATTGCCCTTATCTAACCAATTGTCAGTGTCTCACCATGGTATTGGTAAACATTGGTGGGACAGAAAAAAAGTGTGTGTGTGTGTGTGTGTGTGTGTGTGTGTGTGTGTGTGTGTGTGTGTGTGTGTGTGTGTGACCAGGCCTATTTATCAAACACGCATTTGCCATTTTTTGTTCTGATTAGTCACGATTAGTTTTGGCCTTTTTTTTGCTTTATTAGACAGATTTTGAAGAGACAAAGTTGAAATGGGGGCAGATATGGGGAATGACAGGCAAGAGAACGACCCCGGGGGCTGGATTCTAACCCGGGGTCTGCTGTGAATAGGACTGAGTCTCTATGGGGGGGCATTCTAACCACTACACCATGAGCACCCCCTTCACAGTTTGAGTTGAAAAAAAAGACCTGCTATATAGGGGAGAACGGGGTAATCTGAGCCACTTTTTACATTTGCTCCCCTCTAAGCGAGCTAAAATGATTAATCACTCAAATTGACACATCTCCCTTTAATTCAGGATATTTCCTAGAAATGGGCATTAGCAGAATTTTTCAAGACAAAGGGCAGTGAAAATATGATTGTTTTAAAAAAAAGTTGTCATGTGGCTCACTTTATCCCAGCTGTGGGGTAAACTGATCCACTTACTTTTTCCACTCTGAAAGTACCATAACAACACATATTGTAACAGTAAGAATCCTGAAAGCTAGCCACACATTCCAGAACTAATGTCGGACTAGTAAAATAATGATGGGGTTTGGTCAATTACGCAAAGCAAATTTTCTAAACACTTGAAAGTAACTCTGAACAAAATCAAATACAACATATTATAATTCAAAAGGTTTTAATAAGATTCAAATGAAAGATAGAACCAGTTAGATTAGAACACAGTCTGGGGGTCAGAACACAAGACCCTTAGAGCCAGCTTGTGTCTGGGGGTCAAAGCATAGGAAAATCAGAACCAGCGAGAACAGCCTGGGACTCAGAACACAGGAGAAGACCCAACTGTATTATAACATCAGCCTGTCATACTCTACAACTAGGCCTACTCTACATGCCAGCCCTGAAGGTTACAGGGAAAGATGAGAAGGTGCTCTTTCCGTGTGGTTGCCCCATGGTCGTCTTCCTGGTGTATTTCCTTGGCATGATGGCTTTTCTACAATGTGTATGACATTAAAATAAAACATATGTCATGTAATATTACATTAAAATATGTTTAAGACTAAACTTAACTTGTGCCTCATGGTGGGGGAAAGTGAGACAGTGGCTCACTTTCCCCCACAGCATTTGGCTCACTTTCCCCACCACCACAATATGAGAAAAAACTACCTCTCTTAGCATTTCAAGCTAATCTTTAGCTAATATCATCACATGGTTTTTATATGTTGGTAGTTCATCAACACATATGATAGAAGTTTTTCTACGTGAATACATTTGCTTTGGCACAACAGTTGATTATGTTGACAGCAAGACAATTTACTTTTACATGCAAAATACCTATTTTGGTGAAAAAACATGCTTACCACAGCACCATGAGGTCCTCTCTTTCAGGGCCATGGGGAAATGAGAGGGGCTTGAAAACATATATCTCACATGACCACAAATGTTTTCCGTTGCCTAGATACAGGGGGTGGCTCACATTACCCGATGCCTCAGATTCCCCCGTTCTCCCCTATATACAGTATAGGGGAAGGTGGGGTGATTTGTGCATTTTGGAAGATGCAAAACCCCTTGTTTCTAGAAAACCGTGGAAGAAATTGGAAATGTGACCACATATTTAAGAAGAGCCATCCATTTGACTCATCCTGTAAAGAAGGGAGACACAAGGAATAAGATATAAGCACATTTAAGCTCAAAAACTGTGTTTTGCCTTTCAAAGTAAAATTTCCATGATCAAGGTTTTTTGATTATTGTGTCTGAACAATTATAGACACGTTTGAAAACATTTGACACATGTTTAGTGCTTTGGTATGCTACACTTTGAGTCTATATAGTTAGCACAATGTCAACCCTAAATTGCTGCATCATGCCTATTATCCAAAATTCTGGGGATGGGGTGATTTGTGCCAAGGGCCTGGGTGAGTTATAAGTAAGTAAGTAAGTAAAATGTATTTATAAAAGCACATTTATGACAGTTTGCACTGTCCAAAGTGCTGTACATAGTCATTCAGTAGGTAAACAATGAAGGTACAATAACAATAACCAAAATAAAGACGTAAAGCCCATACATCCACATAAACACAGATAGTAGTGCAGAGGTAAGATAGTTAATGGGGAGGAAACACCAGGGTGTACATATGGGTTTTGAGCCTTGATTTAAAGGCAGAAATGTAGGGGGAAACATTTGTCAGGTGGCAGTTGGTTCCACAAGCACGGAGCAACTAGTGCAAAGTACATTTCTGAGAGTTGTGCCAGTGGCATGGCTGTATACGCTGGTCACCAAAAGAAAGTGATTGTCTACAGTAGCTCAGAAGAGAGTGACATCTCAATTCCACTTAACGACACCACTGATGAGAGTTCAGATGGCCAGAAAGATGATGATGGTGACTTTGTCATAGTGACACAAGACAACTTTTTTTCCGAAAGCTATATTTCTTAAACAGTTTATTCCAGATCCAAAGTTTTTATTGCCAGGGATGCACAACATCCTGAAATATATGTACATATTTGAGTTGGAGACATAACTGTCAAGGCCTCACTTTAAAATCACTTTGAGTAAAAAGTTGCACAAATCACCCCACCTTCCCCTATATATATATAAAAATATATATATATATATATATATATATATATCCACTCCATCGTCGGATCAATGTGAAGAAATAGTTCCCACAACCCAGAAGCATTAAGGATCAAGGAGTACTGGGGGAAAGGAGGGGCAGACAGAGTGAAAGAGAGGGGGAATCAATTGGTCTAGATCTTTGAGACAAAAATAAATAAATAAAAGTGTGTGAGGATTTGGTTGGGGAGAAGCAGAGGAGTAAGGCGGCCTTGCCAAAGCTGGATGAATAATAAAGCATTTGTTTTCTCTGCTTCAAAAGGCAAAGGAGAAAATAAAAGGCCCGGTCTAAAGCCACGTTACGTCTCCTGCGTCACCCTAATGTCAGACTCATTTGAGCCGTAAAATAATGTCCTCATTTACCTTTCAAGTGTCTCTTTAAAAGGTGCACTCACAAATTATGTTTGCAGCAAATAGGAGCAAGGGGGGGTCCTCAAGTTGTTGTTGCTGATTGTTGCCAGGTTACTGCTGCGACACAACTCTTTAGCTGTTAAGAATACAACCTTTTTGTAACAGGCAGCCTTTAATCCGGGCTCTGTGTATGTGCTGGAGCTGCTCCGACTGACAACCCAGGACTAAATGCCCTCTTAACTGAAAAGTTACTCACTACACCTTTAAAGGTAACATATTAAGTTAATTTTCAGGTTTAAAATTGTAATTTCAGTTTTTACTGTAAACTGTTTGTATGGAGTGTAGACAAAACCCATTGTATTTCTCACAGTGCCATTGATTGTTGAAACTCCTCTTTTCAGCCTCTGTCTGAAACACACCGTTTAAGTTCCTGTGTCTTTAAAGCCAGTCTGCAGTATGCATTGTGGTTCTCATTGGAACAGCTGAAAAAACCTAACAATTCCTTTTACACAATGATAGATCTCACTATATTACTCCATTTAGGGCGAAAACTGACTTCAACTCTAATACAGTGATGGCATTTCATGTCCTACAACATTCAACCATTTTCAGTTCAGAGGTGAGTGAGTGTCCATTTTCCCTAGTTACTGCCCAACCTGTCCAAAACCTCACCCGCCCAGTACAGTATGTGAATCTCTTTTCTCCCGGTGTCTGTCTCTCTCTCTCCCTTAGCTCACTCTTGTTATTTTGATAGGGGATCCATTTGGTTTAAATTGACTCATTTTGTCAGTGGGAATCGGAGCAGAGAAACTGAAGGAGTGTGTGTGGGGGTGGGTGGGTGGGGGGGAGGAGGGAGGAGAGCAGGCACGGCTGGCGCTGCTTTGATCCCTCCGACAGGCAGCGTGAAAAGTGCATTTCATAAAAAGGATGTTCGCCTGTGATGAGCCCGCCAGAGTGACAAATTGGGCCCCTGGTGCTTTAAATAATACACTGTGTATGGCTCCAGCCACGCCACTGTAGTTCTATATCGCTAAACTGACCTGTTAAAGGCGTGTGTGTGTGTGTGTGTGTTTTCGTGGGTTTGAAAGAGAGGGGCACGGTTGTAGCGACTCAAATCTGGTTTCACTTCCAATTATCTCCCCGCTTTCTTGTTCATCCTTGTGGTACATGCAAAACATTAACTCGGATCTCGAAGCTTTCCTGTCTACCTCTTGCATTTTGAATGTATATTTTACGAGCTTAAAGCATTGGGGAAAGTGACTTTAGAGAGAGAGGGATAACTTTAAACAGGGGGGGCACTCGTTCTACCCCTGTGGCGTTTGTGGCTGTAAATGGTAAATGGACTCCACTTATATAGCGCTGTTCCCTGGTTTTTCACAGACTCAAAGCACTTTACATTGTTTTGTACACATTCACCCAATCACACACACATTCATACACCGATAGCAGCAGCTACCACGCAGGGTGCAAGCTAACTCTCGGGAGCAATTCGGGGTTCAATGTCTTGCCCAAGGACACTTTGACATGTGGCGGGTAGACGGGGGATCGAACCTCCGACCCTGCACTCCAGAGACGACCTCCCTGCCCACTTCATTCACCACTACACATTCTGTAAACAGAATGGTTGCAGTGGTGAATGTTTTAAGATGTGGTGTGCCCCCATGTCATGGCTGACACCACCACCACACCAGCCCTCACCCACAACCAAGTCCCTGAGCTGGGGGAGTGTGGAACAGTTCAGATAGGCTTCACTGCTCCTTCACATGCTGCATCATTTTAACCCAACATGTACAACCTCTTAGGGGATAAACCTAAAACACTTCCATTCCATTTTTGCCCATTGAGCAAAATAAACTAACCCTATCCTAAACTCATCTGTTGTTTTCCTCTCAGATTATTGACATACCAATGTTTAAAGAAGACAAATTATGTATTATTAATGGTGATTCATTCCAGTATATTTTTGCTTGGGGGTCTCCAGTCCATGTATGTAGACAATTCGGTTTTATTGATATTAGAAAATGTAATATGTACATTTCATTGATGAAGGCCTAAACACTCATACTCATCATAAAGTTAAAACAGGGCTACATTTGGCTTTATGAAAAAAGTATAAGTGGTAATATGGAGAGCCGTTTGGGAGCCGAAAGAGCCGGCTCTGGTTGGTGAGCTGAGCCAAATGATCCTGCTCACTAAAGAGAACTGAAATTCCCATCACTATTATGGAGGACACAGAGGGGGGATGTGGAGTTTGTGCTGCTTCAAAGGGAATAAGGAAGATGACAGTGCAGTGGGCTCTATGCAGCAGCAAATCCAATATAGTGCTGCCATGTGTGTGTGTGCGTGTGCGTGTGCATGTGTGTGTGTGTGTGTGTGTGTGTGTGTGTGGGGGGGGGGGGGGTGCATACTGCGGCCCATATAGTGATGGTCTATAATCCAGGACACCTTGGGCCGTATCTAAGGGTCAGTGTTAGGGCCAATTATTTTTATTCTCTACATAAATGACATATATCAACTATTTTACAATTTGTGTTATTTGCAGATGACACAAATGTTTTTTGTACGGGAGAGGACTTGCAGCAACTTCTGGAGTTAATTACATATGAAATGAGCAAATTAAAAAGGTGGTTTGACAAAAATAAATTATCATTGAATTTAAGCAAAACAAAAATCATGTTGTTTAGAAATTGTAGTTTAAACAGTGATGTAAATGTTAAGATAGATGGTGTTAATATTGAAAGAGTGTATGTAAATAAATTCCTGGGTGTGACAATAGACCACAAGCTATGCTGGAAACCTCACATAAAACATGTTAAATCTAAACTGTCAAGAAGCATCTCCTGGGTAAAGCAAAGCATATATTGGATTACAAATCATTGCATATTCTCTACTGTTCAATGATCTTACCTTATTTAAATTACTGTGTGGAGGTCTGGGGGACCACTTACAAAAGATCACAGCTACCATTAGTCACACTTCAAAAACAAGCCATAAGAATAATCAATAAAGCTGGATATTATGATCACACCAACCTCCTCTTTTTACATTTCCGCATCATAAAGTTCAGGGACCTGGTTGAATATCAAGTTATACAAATCATGTTCAAAGCTAGAAATAAACTGCTACCAGGTAACATTCAAAAACTTCTTTTTGATAGTGAGGGGGGTTATAATTTGAGGGAACAGATAAACTTTAAGTAAGAAAAGTAACCTATCAATCCATTCACAAAATCTTCCCGGAAGAAAGTGTCGCATACCACAACATACTCAAATTGACATCAGAATTAGTATGATTAGGTCGTTAGGGCTTTTCGAACACAACCATACTCCTTGCTGTAGCAAAAAGCTGATTGTACATTATGCAGCGTAGTGTTTTTGCACCACACTGTATGACTGCTATGTAAATTGAGATGAAGCCAGCTCATATTCAGCAGATGCCCGCTATATCTGAGGCCTTCCAAGCTCGTAACATAAGCTTCTACCTCCTGGAAACACTCAAACTCTCTGCGGGGGTTTTTTTTACACAGGAGAGGCACCCTAGTCAGACCGGAGGAGCCATTAAAGAGGTGCTGCAGAAGCTATTAGCTGACTGGCACATCCTTTTTACAGCTTTCATCAACGGAGGCTGCTGCACTGTGCACAGCCATTTGATGCAGTGTGTTTTTAACCCTCCCGGTGGGTGTTCTATAGCTGCCCTGTGGGGAAAATGCTCTTAAACCTCTCTGATCGCTTGTTTGGTTACCCCGGCCACTATACTGTGTAGCTGTGTGTGTGTATGGGAGGGCCCGTCACATCCCAATGTACTTCTAATTAAGCTAGTGAGTTATAAAATAAAATAAATCCCAGATGATAGAATCATGTGTTAAATGGCAGGTATTTTCTGTAGAGTTTTTCCTACTGCAACAGATGGCCCCGTCTTGGGTCCACAGTCCAAACAAGATTATTGTTACAAATGTGGTCCCATACTGTGAAGCGTGTTTTATTCAATATTTCAATGTTTAGAATGTTCACAACTCGCTTGTATTCGGATGCAGAATGCTTAAACAATACCCGTATGCCTACTACATTCAGTTGTTGATTTTAAATGTGGCAGTCGGGCATGCTGACCCACAATCCACTGGGCCCCGGAAGTGACATAAAACAACCAGCAATGAAACGGATATAGGCCTATAAGCAAGAGGCAAGTTTAAGGCGCAATGTTATGTAAAAGTAGGTCCCAGTTGTACGTATATGCCTCATGCATGCTATGACTACATACTTTTTTATGATCAGCTGTAGTATGTAGAACAGTAAAAAAATAAAGAAAGAGTATGCGTTTTGGAACTGCAAGGCTTGTGGAGAAAGTTGAATTTGTAGAAAGTAAACAGTAAGCGTTTTGCCTAAATCAGCGAGACTCAATCTGCTCTGTTCCCCCCGAGAGTTTTCAGTTTTCAGGTGGAAGAACAGAGGAAGAAAAAATAAAAGCCCATTTTGGCTTTGTAAAATGGGCTGAAACACAGGGAAAAACATAAGTGCCTCTGGTTAACACGGGCCCAAGAAAATTTGCCTTTTTTGCTGCCGTAGAGTGGAGCTGGCTGTTCTGTGCTTGTGCCCCTCATAAGCCTATAGGCTACCTGTGAACAACTGAAAAGCCTAGCGGTTAGCATAATTACCTTCCTACACATTTCCACCACTAGCTTTTCATTAAGGTTGTGACACACTATGCCCGGGCTCACTCATAGCCCACAATGTGCTAGCAGCTGAGAGCTAATTGCTATACTATACACCCAGGCTGAAAAGCACAGGAAATAGTGGGTGTTATTGTTTGGCTGACTCACAAGCTATAGCTTATAGCGCACCACTGCTAACTAACTCATCACAACTGGAACCTTTTGTTCTAGACAACCGGGTGCTAAGAGAGTAGACATTTGGTAGCTCTGTGTAGCCCTGTTGAATGTTTTGTTATATTTAAAGTTGGTAGGGGTGCTGCTTTTTCATCGTTAAAGTTAAAAAATTACGCAATACATGAATACATTATCGGTATATGTAGGTCATCCTCAATTTGAGACCCATAATGAAATTCTGATGCAAATTTGCCGCTAGAGTTAGGAGCCTCTTTGCCAAGTGGTTATAATACATCTTCATATGCTGCTTAAGGGTGAACTTGTTCTGAACTTGAATTAGTTCTGTGCAGTCACCATTCAGTTTAACACTATCAGCCAAACAATGTCCCCTGAAAACCAAGAAGCTAAACTTGAATGTTCTCGTGTTACAGACTAGTATTCACTTTTAGTATACCTTGACACGATTCCACTGTTACACTTCCAAACATGTCAATATACTAACAGGTACACTGAATGAACCAATTTTTGGATTAGCCCCAGTAGCTGGTCAGTAAAAAAGCACAAATCACAACAGTCCCGTTTTTATTACTATTTTTATTTCATTTTAAGGGAGGATTTAATCAAAACTGTATTTTGACAAATATCTATGGAATGGCGTAAGACAGGCTATTGTGGGAGTGTGCCTGGGAGTGTGCGATAAGAGAAACAGTGGATGAGAAGCAATGACACACAATGACACGTTATTTTTTTTTCTAAAGACTGAAGAGACAGTGTTTGTGTGTGTCTGTGTGTAGTTGTAGGTGTATGTGTGTGCGTAGTTAGGACATGTGTGTATTTTTCTATGTGTGGGGGTCTGACAGAAATAAGATAGAGGAATAATAGACAATAGGAAAATCACACATTTCTGTAACAGATTTCAACCGCATACTCACACTACAGTTCAGTAAGCCCTACCATTTTCTACACACACACCCTCCTTCATCCGCACTCTGTGTCTGTCTTATCAAATAATACTGTGTGCTTTTTTTCCCTCCTGTCTGTGGCCGGGAATGCCGAGCATCAACACACACACACGTACACACACACACACACACACACACACACACACACACACACACACACACACACACACACCACACACACACACACACACACACACACACACACACACACACACACACACACACACACACACACACACACACACACACACACACACACACACGCTGCATGGTTAATGTAAGGCTTGCTTCAGCCGTATACGGTGTCTGTGTGGTGTGAAACTGAGCCCAGATATGCCCTGTTGTTTTATCGGTGGGTAGCAGTGTATGTTGCATGTGTGCGCCATAGCAGAGCGGCTAATTCTAATCCTCACAGCTCCTGCAGAGACGTTCTGTGTAAGCTCAGAGTGCCATGCTGAAGTGAACTAACAACACAAGAATAAAGGAGGAAGTTATTCCTTTTTTTAAAGGTGGAGTCCGCGATTCTGGAGAACGCTTGTTATCGAAAAACCTTTTGTTGTCCAAATCAGTGATTATCTCCTCAAGACCTGTCAGTTACTGCGTGTGTGCTGACAATACTAGTTTTGCAGCATAGGCTCTGTAAACTGGCATGGGTACTTGCTACGGTAGCCCTTTTTGTTTACATAGACGTTTACAGAGCCTAGGATCTGTATTAACACCAGAGTTGTTTTCAGCGCCCACGCAGTACAGACAGGTAGCACATCACAAGGGGATATCTTGACAAAAAGTGATTTTGTCATCAACCTTTCTACATAATCGCTGACTCTACCATATTGCAATTGGGGTGTTTTTTTTTTCCTGGCAGTATTATGACTTGCACGATGTTAGCTGTAGCTAGTAAAGCATTGTGCTTCATGGATTATGTGAAAAGCCTGATTAGAAAAAAAAAAGTCCATTGTTTTAAGATTTTGTGGATTTTGAAAAAAAAAATATCTTTTTTGGTGTGCGCTGTTTTAGTTGTCTTGTGTGTATTTTGGTAGGAAGCCGGCGCCATCAGACACATCACTGTAGTGTCTGTGTACCTTCTGCATGCTGTGCTGTCAGCTGAGGTCAGGGGTCAGGAGTGCTGTACATAAACACAGTCTGTGGTGTCCTCGTGTGTGTGTTTATATCAGAGAGAGGAAAAGCTGCTACCGGATAACAACACTGTGTCACGCTGAATAGCCTCGCTTCGCACCATGTTGGCGCATCTGTGTACTTTGTGTGTCTGTGTGCTGAAAATACCTCCAGATTTAATACACAGCCTAGGCTCTGTGAATGAGAATGTAGCAAGCTATGTTGGGCCCCCTTAGTACCCTTTAGTACAGGTTTACAGAGCCTAGGCTGTATATTATTAAGACAGATTATTTTTCAGCGCACACACACAGTACGGACAGGTAGCGGATCAAGAAGAGATATTCACTGATTATGACCAAAAAGTGATTTTAACAACAAAAGCGTTCTCCAGAATCACTGACCCCACCTTTTAATTGGTAACACAATATCCAACTTAATAACAGTGGTGGTGGTGACATGTTGGGAGGTTTTGGATTTCACTTAACTTTACCGCCCGTCTAAAAACCTGCCAGTGTCAATGCCATCAATTAACGGAATTGACTGTCACTCTCCAAAAGGTCACTGCTCCCGACCACTCATACTCCCCCCCCCCCCCCCCCACCACACATCCCCTCCTCTCTGTCTCATCCTGACTTAATTGTCTGGCAAACATCAGCCAGAGAAAGACAAACATCGACTGTTTCCTGTGGATATTCCTGTGTGAACTCGCCGCCGCCGCGTTAATAATTAAGCACTACTCTCTCTCTCTCTCTGTATCTCTCTCTCTCTCTCTCTCTCTCTCTCTCTCAGGAACACTTCCTCCCTCACCTTAGTTGTTGTTTCTGGGCCATTCTCTCTTCTTTTCCTTCTTCCTTCCATCTCCCCCTGCAGCCACCTTTAGTGCTTTGTGTATGTGTGTGTGTGTGTGTGTTTGCCTGCCTGTCTGTGCCTTTGATGCTGCTCAGGCGATGCCATGGGGAGCCCCGAAAAAGCAAAGACAGCCAAACATGGGGAGACTTTAACGCTCTTTTCACGCCATAATTAGTCGTTGAGTTTCACCTAATTAAGAGAGGCTAGAATCAACGCTATAGCTATTGTCAGTGGTTTTTGTGTTTGAAGTCTTCTTTCCCTTACCTCTGCCTGCTTTCTCATATATAGCATGTGATGGCTTAGAGTAAAGAGTGTCCTCCTCCCAGTAACCATGAGGTCTCTGGTTTGATCCCCGGCACCGGACCGAAGGGGTTGTTGGTAGTACAACTAGTGTTGACTGCTATTACATCTATGGTGCCCCACCCATCTCTCCCACTATGTCATTGAGCAAGACACTTAACCCCTCCGAATTGGAAAAACTTAAGCGAGGATATGCGAAAAAGACACATTTTCCTTGTAACCGTTGACTTAATAAAGTAACTCGATGGAAACTATGTGGAATTGGAAGCACGCGGACGGGTGTGAAACCCATTTTGAAGGTTACACGGTTGTTTTCTATTTTAGCTTGCCTTAATAGAGCGAATGTGACGGTCGGAGGTTTATTAGATTTAAGAGTTGGCGGCTGATTGAATGATGGCGCGGGCCTACACAGGACTTCATTGTTGAGAGAGATCATTTGAAACGTTAAACGGGCTATATAAAGGTCTTTGGAAGTGATTGAGTTATAGTGTTTGCAAGGGAACCTGGAGCATGTTCTAGGGAGTTATTTGTTTTATATTCTCCTGTCTTTTGCTTGTATCCTTACTTCTCTGCTCTCTCTCTCTCTCTCTCTCTCCCGCTGCTGTCTTTATGGCTCTTTGTGTGTGTGTGTGTGTGTGTGTTTGGCCTGTGACGGCCCAGAGGCAGCCCATGCTGTCTCCTCCACCCAATCTGCTGCTGTTTCCCTTTCCTCGCCGGGGCACTGACCCTGCTGCACTCAGCACTGTCTCTATCTCTATCTCTATCTCTCTCTTTTGTATCTTTATTCTCTTTCCATCCATCCCTCACCCTCTCTCACCATCATCCCTGTCTTCATCTCCTCCTTTCTTTTTTCACTCCATCTCCCCATCTGCTGCCCTGCCCACTGCAATGTCCGTCAAATACACGCAGGCACATCACCTTCCGTTTTGTCTTCTTCTTTTTTTCTCTCTCTCTCTCTCTCTCTCTCTCTCTCTCTCTCTCTCTCTCTCTCTCTCTCTCTTTTGTATATTTATTCTCTTTCCATCCATCCCTCCCTCTCTCTTCATCATCCCTGTCTTCATCTCCTCCTCTCTTATTTCACTCTGACCCCCATCTTCTGCCCTGCCCAGTGCAATGTCCGTCAAATACACTCAGGCATGTCACCTTCCGTTTCGTCTACTTCTTATCTCTCTCTCTCTCTCTCTCTCTCTCTCTCGCTCTCTCTCTCTCCCTCCCTCCCTCCATCCCTCCTTCCCAATGCCTCAGCTGTTTGGGTTGACTCTGCCGGTCCGGGTCAAAAGGGCCAGGGAGCTGGAAAAGTCTGTGTAGCGGGTGGTTCATAGCTAAATGTAAAGAGAGCGATAGAGAGAGAGAAGGAAGGAGAGAGAGAGTGATAGTGGGTGAAGTGCATGGTGATGTAGACGAATGGCGACTGGCCAAGTGGAGTTTGCTGACATGCTAACAGTAGAAACACAGTGGCTGTGACAGAGACACGCACACACACACACACAAACACAAACACACACACACACACACACACACACACACACACACACACACACACACACACACACACACACACACACACACACACACACACACACACACACACACACACACAAACAAATACACACACACACAGCACACATACTGTAATTGACCAGAAAGAGCACACGCAACAGACATTAGGCGTGCACCATGCCCAGAAGCAACGAGTAACGTCTAACCCTCCTGTTTTTTATTTAATTTTTTCCCTATAACGCTTTAGCACTTAGCCAGCGCTAAAGACACCGCATCCAATTGCCCGCACATTGTACACCCGGCAGCGGAATGCTCTTTGAAAAATAACCCAGAGTGTAAGCCCCACACACACACACACACACACACTCTCTCTACTGATAGGACAGGCTGACTAAAGCCATGCTAAGAAAAGCGCCACTGCTCTAGCCACTGGCCCACTTTTCCAGACGGATTTTCTCGCGCACAAAAGCGAGAGAAAGCTTTTTTCACCGTGAGCGCAGCATGAGGCCACAAATATATCTGGGAGGCAGCCGCTTCCACATCGGGGTAATCATGGCACTTTTTCAGCAGCGGGAGATTTTTTATTTTTTTTTGGTCTGTGTATATGGAATAACATACAGGGATAAAAAAAAAAAAAAAACTGGCAGTCACTCCTCCCCTGATCCACTTCTCCCTCTCTCCTTCCCTTAAGGCTAACCCTAACCCTTATTTTTGGTATTTTTTTTTCCTTTTTAAACAAACCATACACACACAACTAGAAAAGCGAACACAGAAAAGCAAAAAAGAAAATATATATATATATATAAACAACTAACATGGCGTATACTCAATATGTTAAACGTTAAACAAAAAATAAAACGGTCAAAAAAGGTGTCACAAAGGTCACACACGCACTGCCATATAGTCCAGGAAAGGGCTGCCATCTTTTTAAATGTTTTCTACTTTTCTTGAAATCTCATAACGGATTTCCTCCATTTATAGAGTGGCAAAGAGAACTCCATGAGCCACATATTGAAAGCAGGGGGCTATCTCCTTATTTTCCAGAAGATACATTTGAGTGGACATATACAGTATAAAGGGCTAATGTGTGGTATTATCAGCCAACCAGACCCCCCCCCCACCCACTCTGTTCTCTGTGGCACCCAGACTGTGCCACTGTTTCCTGGCTCTACATCCACACACACAACCAGGGGCTGTAGGCCATCCCGCAGGGAACTTAACCTGGGATGGAAAGGGCCCCCCCTCTCTTGTGTTCAGCTTCTTAACACAGCAGCAGAGTGACCCACTTGCATTGTGTTGTGTGGATGATGAGTGCAGAGCTTCCTCTCGGGATATTTTGTGAATATGTAACAAAAAGCCTGCTGCCACAGTGCTGCGTGTGTGTGTGTGTGTGTGTGTGTGTGTGTGTGTGTGTGTGTGTGTGTGTGTGCTCTAAGGGGCTTTATTCCTCTTTGAAGATATTTTTTTTTCAACGTCCTGATTTCTGAATTGGGTCTTGAAAGGGCCTATGGACATGATTCGGGAAGCAGTGTTGCGTCTGTTGTTCTCTATAGAGATATATATTTGAAACAATTACAATTTTATTCCGGCATACTGTAACGCATTTTGCTTTTTTTTTTTATTCCTCCCCGACTTACATTTTCTTAGATCTGCAGAAAAAAGTGTAAATCAAATTAGCGAGGCATGGGTTTACAGTACAAAGGAAAGGTTAATGACGTGTCTTTCTAGTTCTGCTAGAATACATGAATAACTAGTTGAGCGGACATTAAGGCCAGCCAATGCAGGAACATAGGGTAAAAAATGGAGCCTATATATCATCACAAGACTGCAAGACAAGTTTAAGTCAAATAAAAACCTCAATGTACATTTTGTAAGTATGAAAACAATCTCTAAGTTGACCAGCGCTTTAAAAAGCGATGTGTTTGCCTGCAGTGTCACTCCTTAAAGTCGTTTTAAAGAAAACATATTGCATTGTGGGTAGCCTGATGGTTTAATCTTGTAGGTGTAAAGCCGGGGGCATCTACAGTATCAGCTTGTCTCTGTGATGGCTGTTTGTCAGACTGGGATGGGGGGGGGAGGAGAAGAGAGGGAGACAGAAAGGCGCCTTCTGCTTCCAATCAGCCACTGTTATCATGTTCATCTGACATGGTAACTTATTTATCCGATCACCATTGCATCCTTCTGTTTGGTTTGAATGTCTTGCACCTCTCTCTCGCTCTCTCTCTCTCTCTCTCTCTATCTCTCATTTATTCAGCTATCTGCATTTCATGAAAATGGAAAGTGCTCGCTTGTTTGGGTTCACTAATGATGGAAACATTTTTCCATCAAGTTGCTCTTGCTGCCTGAGGCATTTGGCTATACATATAGACTGTATATTACCTGGCAATCCTCATCGGTTGATGATGCACAAAAAGGTAATTTATGACATGAAAATGGATCCTAATAGAATCTGGTAGTAGTGAGATTTACAGCGCAGGAATGGCCTTCATGGAATAATATGAAGTATGTGTTTTGTTGAAAGGCATTCATAGTGACTCATTTGTTGATTAGAACGTTTCAAACAGTAGCATCACATGGGGGGGTCGGGGGGCTCCCATTCTGTCCCATCCTCTTCCTTTGCTTGTCCTTGTCCCCGGCTTGCATTGTGTCCTCGGTCATTTGTCTACTATGCATAACAACGCTTTTGATGCCGGTGTTGTGTCAATGTGGTGTCCTTCAGTTACGGTTGCAATGCTGCTCAAGGGGTTAGCATATATATATATATATATATATATAAATATAGATCATTATATACATATATTTTACTGCATAAGTGCAAAGCATAAAGAGTGATTTCTGTTCTATTTTTTTCTTTTCTTTTACAGGAGAAAAAGAGCATTAAAAGTAAGCCATGATTAAAACTCTTTTTTTATATATATTTTTTACTGTGGGCAAAAAGGCATGCTTGGCTTGCTTTGCACTCACCCCTCGCTTTTTGCTTGATTTATTTTTTTTTGGTTTCTCATACTTTGCATCAGGTCATGAATACATTATTATCTAACATAGCATTTCTATAACATTGGTATTAACTCGGGCACTGTGTTAACGTCTACAGCATTCAGTCAGGGCATTGGAGAAGGCTCCTCCTTCAATCCCCTCCTTTACAGTTTGTGTCTGATATTAAGACAGCTACACATGCTTTGCTTTTGTTTGTGGGGTAGTTCAATTTACAATGGGACACACACTCTGTCACAACTGTCTGAATGTGTAGCCATTTACACAACAGGGTGTCTGTCAGAACATGTTGTCCTCCATGGCGTAACATTGTAAGCACATCATTTTGCTATTTCCACATTAATACCGCACAGACGTCGTTAATCCGAGGCCGGCTCCTGGCTTAGGTAATTGGTTAAAACCCCTTATTAGTGGATTTAAGAGGATATCAGGGAGCGTGTGAGCCGCACAAAGCTATTAAGCTACTTAGATCAGAATGTGATTGCAGTATGTCAATCAGCAGATAAGGAAAAATAAAAACAGGGGTGTTGTTGGCGCTCCCATCTCACAAACAAACTCCCACACAATCACACACACACACACACACACACACACACACACACACACACACACACACACACACACACACACACACACACACAAAGCAGGCCTGATTCAGCATGTTACATTTTAGATTAAGGGCAAACTGCAAGTCAAAACAACAGCACAAATTGACCTCCTCTCAACCCTCTCCATGGCTGCCCCCTCCTTTCCCCTCTCTTAGCACAAACACCTTTTTGAAGCATGACATTATTTCAACTCTGATTCACGCCACTGTTTTTTTTTTTTTTTTAGTTTGAGGCTGTTGTCGTAGCCGGTGGTGATTTTATTGTATATATTTTTTTATTGTTGTTTTTTCTGTTCCTGTTTGTGTCATGTGATATTGGGGTTCTACATGAAAACATGCAATCATATCTGTAAAATATGATTTATTCTCTCTGGGAGGGGGCGGGGGGGGGTGGGTGGGGAATAGAAGCCTGGTGACCATGGTGACCAGTTGTTCTATCAGATTTTCTTCATTCATGATTCAGATGCGGTGATGACGTCATTGTGGGGGATACAATGCAGATTCACGTATCATCTCATGTATGGGATTACATCATAGCCCAATCATGTGACACATACCACCAAAAAAATACTCATACCCGTGCTATAAGAAATTAAGTTTAGTAATACAAAAATCACATGACAACATTACAAATATCCCACTTTTTTTTGGCAAAATAAACATGGTTGACTTATTGTGGTCTCTCTCTCTCTCTCTTTCCTCTTTTACCCCTTTCTTCTATAGACTCCCGGCCTTTGCCTGACGTAGCCATGACCGGCAAGTGCACCCGGGAATGCGACGAGTACGGCCACTCCGACTCCTGCTGGATGCCTGTGCGCACGTCGCCCGAGCAGCGGCGGCTTCCGACCCAGTCCACCACCAACACGGCCACCACCAACATCCACCCACAGCAACAACAACAACAACAACCAAAGCTTTCCACCTTCATGAGCGCCACCGGAGGCAGCAGCAGTAGCACTAGCAGTAGCACCAGCAGTGGTTCCGGAGGGGGTGTCCAGCGTCATCAGCCACCCAGCCAAGAGACCCTCTCCTTGGGCAATGGAAACGGAGACCCGTCCGCCGCCGTCGCCGCCGCCGCCGCCGCCACCACCGGAGTTCACATGATAGGCGACCGCAATCGCAACCTACTCAACAAGAAAATGGCGGCCTCCTCCTCCTCCTACGAAGCCTTCGGAGGGGCAGAGGAGACCTTGCACGGGCATCCAACCGAGGAGATTCCCCTGGCGCCCACCGGGGACTACAAGCCATCGTCGTCCTGTGGCACTCTGACGCGACGGGAGGTTTACCTGTGAGTGTGAGCCAATGATATGTGGGCTAAAAAAAACACAACACTATAAGTATAGTCCGCTTCTTACCCGACCTATTAGCTCTCTGAGAAAGATCTTAGCCAGTTGTTCCCTGGCAAAGGTATATAGGACTAAAAAGACTCTTTCTCTCTCTCTCTCTCCAATGACTCCTTTGCGACGACGAAATAATGACACATTCTTAAGTGGATATGATATATGCGGCACTATTTATTTTAAAAAGTGCTCATTCAGGCCAATGGAGGAAGAGGAGGAAGAGGAGGAAAGAGGAGAACAAGCTGCTGAGTGCAACTGACTGATGGGCTCTTGGGGACAGGATTCTGCTGCCTGATTGATGGTCAAATCTTGTACAATAAATCAAGTCATTTTACATACTACAGTACATGCATGCTTTGCCCTCTGCCCCCCCCCCCCCCCACACACACACACACACACAGGTCCCATATTCCCTGAAAATTACACTGTACAAAAAAAGAGACCATATCTTTTTTCCCGTTGGTATATTTTACTAGAAATGGAGCTGTACCATGTGGACAATTTTTTGCTTTCAAAGTGAGTCTGGGGGGAATGCCCCCTTTTTTTCTAAAAACTTCAGAACTTCAGTCCGTTCAATGGCTGCAACACTATATTGGACGTATTAGTCTTTATTATGCTGAGCTGGATTCCGTGGATTCCATCCTTCTAAGCTGCCTCGGCAGCAGACCAAAAACTTTAAGTGTATTCGAAATCCTACGAGGACGGGAGGAAAAGACTATAAGCTTTAAATACTCTAGCCCAGAAAAGAAAAAAAAAAAAAACATACTGGTCACGCAGTCCTCTTTTTACCATGGAGATTATTGGACAGAAGTAGGACAACGACTACTTGCTTTTGGACTACACCACCTGGAACGCTATTAAGAACACATGATGACTGATTCTTTAACTTACCAGTGAAGTACAGGTGAAAAGTCACTCATTGTACAAAACAACATTGAACCCATAGCAGCCACGCGAGCTCCTTCCATTCCCTGTTGTCTTGCTACCTTTCCTCAGTGTCTCCTTGTTTGTTCTTGGACGGGCGAGGTTGACCCCCCCCCCCCTCCTCTTTTTACGAGATGCAAAATCTTCAGCTAAATGACCTATCACCACATTAGCTGGAAAAAGCATGTGTGTACATGGTTGTTCGCATATCCGGAATCATCTCAGTGGGATGCTACTGTTATATCAAGTTGTAATACGTACCCTGTTATTTTTTTTTCAATCACACATACAGAAACACACACACACACACATGCGCGTGCACATGCACACACACACACACACACACATACACAGAAGCATAACAGCAGTTTTTATTGTTTTAACAACGCTGCTGAACTGACTGAAAATCCTGGGTAAGCACAGATGTGTGGGCATGCCAAGATTAGAATTATGGAGGTGCAATTGAAATAGTATGTGTGAATGGGCCCAGAATATGCATAAGTGAGTGTGTGTTTTTATGGCTATATTAAGTGTATACTGTAAATGTATACCGATATCAGGAGGAGCGGAAAACAGCTGTAAGGACAGCTTTTTACTGTTATTTTCATTATAATTTTTTTGTTGTGTGATAGACTGAGCAATAAATACCATAACGTACAAGTGACCAACACAGCATCAAACTTCTCTCCCACTTCTTCTCAGAGCCTTCAAAGGGGCGACATTAACCCACACATGGCTGTTAAAGAGTGATTTTTATTTGATTTTAGAACCAGTATATGTTGCTGCTTATACCATAGTACATTTATGAAGGCGTCTTTGAGCACGAATGTAAGAATCAAGCTCATTGGGAACAATCAAAAAGGCCAACATCCATACGAGCAGATAGCTGGAGGTTTTTTCGGATTTACAGGCGGAAAGTGGTGTTACGGTGAAACTCACCCCCCCCCCCCACACACACACTTACACAGACAATTTGCATTCTGGGAGAACATTGCTTTGCGTACACATGACTTGAAGGATTTTTTTTTAGATTGAGCGTTGAGAATGTGACATCGTGACAAAAGCATTCCATTTTACATACAAGCACACACACACACACACACACACACACACACACACACACACACACACAGCAGACACATGACAATGTTGAGATGTTGTGCCTCTCCCTGTCAACAGTTATGTTTTTTTGTATATTTTTTGTTACATGGTTACAGAGGCGCAATTCTCATGACTGTAACAAAAACGTAATGAATATCAGATGCAATGGAGAACTTTCTTCTATGTTAGCAAAAAGCCCTTTTTGGTTTGACCGGAGCTGCTTTTTTTTTTTTTTTTTTGCATTTCCGGCAATCTATAGTCTGTAAGTACTACTCGTTGTTCGAAAGAAAAGTGCTCCTATACTTATCAACTGTATACATGAATATTTACTTTGTACTGCACGTTTAATGGGAACTTACTTCACTTTACTGAGAAGGATGAAGAAGAAAAATAAACTGTAAAACAAAATGTACAAAAAAAAAATGTTTTCCCTGTAAACATGGTAATTCACCTTGTAGCTTGCTTTTGTTATACCTGAAGAAACATGTAGTACAACTTAGTACATCAGTTAAGACCCTACCATTTTTTTTTTTTTTTCTCAATTCATTCAATTCAATCGTTGTCTCTTGTATGGCCCATACAATCCCAACTCTTTCCTTGTCTCTCATCCACATCTTCTTTATACCGTCCATATTTGCAAACGTTTTTAAGTCATCCATTTTGTATTTTTACTTTGATACTCAGTAACAGTTCCAAACCGTGGAAATTATCATGACAATGTGCTGTGTGTTTTCCTTTTTTTTTTCTTTATCTGGTGCCACTTTGTATATTTAGAGTGCTTCTGAAAAAAGAACAAAAAAATACTGAAAAGAAAAAAACTAAAAAATACTAGATTGAATGCAAATATGCAATTGTGCCTTTTTATACCAATTGGTATGATTAAATGTTGGTTTGGAATGGTGCATACACAATTACGTCAACACGATTACAAAAAGTAGATGGGGGTGTGGCATTTCAAAGCGGACGGGGGAAAAAAATACATTTGCATATCTTCGATGAAATCCCATGATGTCAAAGGCTTCTTTGAAAGACAAACCAGTCAAATGTTAAGCCTGTAAGTCTAATGCTTTTCCAATGGCTATATTCACTGGGGGTCAACTTATCTTGTTGAAAAATATCCATTCCTAGCATAGTGCATTACCCAAATGAGTACAGGTATACATTCAAAAAGTTGCTTGTTGGTAGTAAATAATAATGATATAATGGAATATTTTTTTTTTGTTGTGTTCCACTCATGTACATGTATGACAACAGAGGTGAAAAGTAACCCTACTGTGTGCATGAAACAAGCTCTAGGAGGGAAAAATAGAAGCATAGAAAGATGGAGGAAGGTGTTAAGGGTGTGGGGGGGTAAGAGAAAAAAAAATGCTTGGAGACATTTGACTGCTGTGAGTTGAGGGAGCCGCGAGATGTACATGCTAACTTGACAGTTTACTAGGAGGAGGGGGGGGGGAAGCTGCAAGGGAGAGAGTATAGCGGATGGAACACACACCTCTGGATGTTGCCCAGCAACACACACACACACACACACACACACAGACTTACCGTATACGCATTTGAGTGGGTGATGAAACCCCAGTCCAAGACTAAGTTATGTGATGTTAACTAGGATAAGGCTTCGGATGTTTCTAAATCAGATGAATTGAACCACACCAGAAAAGAAAAAGATGCCACAAATTGGCAACGACAGCTGAAAACAACGTACACTAACTTTTATTTCCGGTTTACTACATCTGTTGTTGCTCTTTTTGTCTGGTTTTCACTTAAGTAAGCTGCAGAAAATCTGGACAATAGCAAGATGTGTGGGGATTCCTTACTAAACATTTGACAGACAACATTGAATTGCTTACTACACCACCTGCCTCCAGACAACATCTGCATATCATGGCTGCAGCCCCCCCCCCCCCCCAAAAAAAGGTGTGTGTTCAGTCCTCGCTGTCTCCTCCCATTCATATTAGCCTTTCACAGTGTGTGATGAGATTTGTAATATTAACCATTACTATTTGTCCTGCTGACTTGGATGTTGATATAGAAAAATTTGAGGAAAAACCAATTATCATCGTTTTAATATTGAGTCACTATGCACGCAGCTTAGCTGAAACATTGGCAAAAGTGTATTGAACGCAAAAGTCCACTTCTATTTATGAGATATTTTACATTGTTTATTTTATTTTTTGCTTTTGTACAGCGTTTGTGTAAATAAATTGCTTGTCATTTTTGTCTCTGCAGAAAAATTAAAATATAACATGGTAAAACAAAACAAAGGCTTTATTTCCGCTCCACTTTGTTGTCATTATTTTCATGTGTGTGCCTGTGTGTGTGTGATTGTGTCTTATCCGAGAAAAATATATTATTCAAGAGCCTTTCAACTGCTAAAAAAGAGCACCACCATAATACAGTCATGTGCTTATTAAAACAGTAACGTAAACAACTGTAAGTATTGGCTTTTAAAAAAGTTGCTTATTACCACTCATCTCATTGAGTGCTCTTTATTTTTGTGGTACATGCAGTTTGGGAGCACTGTATTCTAGTCACTCTCATGACGCATTAGTTCAAGTATGTTAAAGGGATAGTTCAGTATTTTTGAAATGGGGTTGTATGGGGTACTTAGGCATAGTTAGTCTGTTACCTAATCAAAATGGTGATCAGTGCAGTCATTTTAAAGAGTTTGGGGGAGACTATTGTGTAAAGCTGCATTCATCAAGTTTTTGGTCACATGAAAAGCAGCTAAGTATCAGACAAATAAATCATTCCATGCTAGTTTTGGTTAATTTATTAGCAAACAAGTCCAACATTCACTCCCTTTTTACCTCCATTTTGGTCTCAACCAACTATTGGGGAAATTATTAAACATTTTACCTTTAAAATATTTAAATGTATTCACAAGCTAACTGCTAAAATTGGGTTTTACACAAGGCAGATAGGATAAAGTGAGTATGAGAGTTTTTTTTGCTAGTTGCCTTCCAGACATGGCTGGACAATAATGGATCTGTCACTACAATCAACACTTTCACATTTCACATTATATTTGAATCCAAAGATAATGTAAAACAAATAAAAAAAGGATTGATTGGTGTAACTTTAAGTTATATGTCATTGTAAAAACAAATCTGAATGAAGAATGTGAATCAAAAAAGACATTAATACATGATGGATGTTTGTCAAATATAAATAATTGAATCTTATTTATGGAATAAAGTCCGCACAGGACATTGGTGTGAAACAACTCATTCAGAAATGGACACTTGGTACCATGCAAGTATATGTTTTAATTTGCACTTAGTTGCCACATGGGCATATTTGAGAGTGCCCTTTCTCTCTTGCCTGGATGTGTGGGTGATGTACGAGGTAATTCCACTATAGGTGATTACAGATCCATTCTCTTTCCCCTATGCTCTGAAAATAACAGGACACTGCAGCCTCTTCCCAACAGTCCCCAAACAGATTATGTCTTGTAATATAATACTACAATACAATATAAAACTACAAGGTTAAATCAAGTGGTAGAAAGTTTTTTATTCTCGACTGTCACACATATAAAGTACATGACAGTCGTATCATGTTTCTTCGCTGTAGAAAAAAAACAGTGCTGGGGATTTTGTTTTTCCAAAATTAACCTTTATTTATATACTGCACATAGCATCTTTCATACACTGCAAAAGGCAACACAAGGTGCTTTAAGGAATAAAAAGAACTGTACCATTCCAATTGAAATGTGCAATCATTGTTTTTCTCCTGCATGTTTGTCTTAGATGATATGCCACTTTCTAACTTGCAAATACTTTTTGCTAATTTTCTTTTCCTCTCCGAAAGCGTTTTTGATTTGTCTGGCATGGATTAATCTGTTTGGTAGTATTAATTTGTGTGTGATGAAAGGGGGGGAATTAAGATGAATTAGAATTAATTTAAATGTAATTAATGTTCAGGCAATGCATACCAATGTATTGTTGAGATCTTTTTTTTAATTAGTAAAACAGTGACTGAATACTATGAATACCATAAATACAAATTGGAGCTATTGTGTTAATTATTATTTTAAAGAAATGAGGTAAAAAGGTGTGCTGATATAACTATAGGAGGTATCAGGAACAGTCAGTTTTATAGTATTTTATACAAATTATTTCTATCATGACATTTTTTATTCACCTGTTGAATAATTCATGTGCGGGTACTACTTGTGAAACAGGCCAGGCTACAAGGTTGAAGTGGTTGCAATTTGTGTAGGCGACGGCCGGGATTGTTTTTTCTGATGCTATCTCAACAAAGTGCCGTACAACAGGTTCACATACAGTCAGTGGGCCCCCTTTACAGACGCTTTACTCATATCAATGTGTGTAAATGCGCACAAACCAAGCATCTACCAGCGTCCAATGCGGAAGTGACAATAAATGCAGTTCACCGAGTGGCCACTACGGGCAGGTACCAAAACAGAGCAATTTCTCATTGACTCCCATGTTAAATTGGCCATTTTCACAGATTTATTACACCTTTTTAAGGCCTGGTTAAAAAAAAACATTCTAGTCTGTATGTTTAGGTCATATCTCCATGACAACACGGAGGGGGTGAATTATTTTTGTACCAGGCTAGTTTTTTTATTCTATTGGAGGTTAAAATGTATGAATGATTAAGGGTGTGGCCTCTTGAGTGACAGCTAGCTAGCTAGCTGCCCGCTGGCCCTCACTTAGCCTCGGAGGTATACGTCAGCTAGATGGGCATATCTCCCTCCCCCAAACGTCAAATCAATGCCCTTTTTTGGTATGAGGAAATGAGGCGGAGTCAAAATCTAACAAGATGGTGACGCGCATAGGCCAGGACGATTGGGTGCAGTTGGAATAACTGAGATTAGCCCGGATGCTACATCCATTTTATATACTATCTATGATCCCACCGTGCACTGACCTCTCACACAGGTTTTTGGCTGTGAGGAATACGAAGCCCTGAGAGGCATAGGGTGAAGCCTGGATAATAATCTGACATGACTTGGGCCTGGATCAAAGTTATGCGGCGCTGTCCTGTTCATGCAGCCTTTATGAGGGGAGATAGTAGGAGAGACAGGCTGATAAAAGAGGGCAAGAAGGTGGAACGGCATCAGCATTGTACAAGGGAAGCAGTGGTGGGCCGTCAGGGCCAGCAGGGCCTCCTCTGCTGGCCCTGTCAAAATCAAAATAATATATATATTGTTTTGTTTAAAATTAGATTAATTTATGTTTAAATGTGTCTGAATTTAATAAAAATGTCAGTAGGCTACGTTACTGTTCAGACAAAAGTCACATTTAGATTTAGATTTTGTGCTTAAAACATGTCAGTGGTGGCGGGTTTCCTGTGTACAAAACTCTTTTCATCTGTGATCACACCGGGCGGCACTTAGCTTGATTGCAGCACGTGAGGTGAGTGCGCACGGATGAGTTAATAAAGGTCTGCTGTTTCCGGTCGGGAGGTGAAGGGTTTGTGCACGGGAGAAGGCGAGAGCACGCATTGGTATGTATTTTTTGTTTTGCACCTAAGGATCATTTGCACAGTGCGCAGGGGTCTGGCACTTTTTCACTTTGTCACGTCTTTTATGTGAGAGCGCATCGGGCAGCGCAGTCGTCCTTAGTGACGTCCTGGGCACATTTGTTATATATATATATATATATATATATATATATATATATATATATATATATATATATATATATATATATATATATATATATATATATATATATATATATATATATACACCTACTGATTAAATATATTAATTCATAAATAATGTAATGTATTTCACGGTGAATATTGTATTGTATAATATTACATATGTTATGGGAATATATATATATTGTAATTATATAATTGTGGTAAATATCTTACTGATTTATTTTGGATTTAAATTAAATGTGTGATTATGCATTTTGATTGTTTGTTGAGGACTAATTTGATTTCATTTTCTCCTTTGTTTTATCAATAGGTTTTCAACCTAATCACAAATCCTAATTTAAAAGGCATGTTGCAAAATTCATGTGAAATAAAAACTACAGATACAGATTTGAGTTGTCCTGCGTCCTCTCTTCCATCCCTGCCATGTTGTGTGGCAGGCATGTTTAACATCAACCCCAGATAACTTGACAGTTACAATAATAATAAAAACATTTATGGAATATGGTTATTTTTTGAGAGGCTGAGCTGGATTTCCCAGGCATATGTCATAAACACATCACAGCTATGTGGAGCAGAGGGACCTAGTGGGACCTGCACTAAAGGTATTGCTAGCCTTTCATTGAAGCTGCCGTCTCCTATTGGATAATAACTTTGACTGACGTGTCTCATCAGCCAATCAGATTTTGATGTGTAGTGACAGCCCGCCCCCAAGGCCCAGCAACATTTCACCGCTAGCCCCCCGTGATGTCATCAGCGAAGTTTGAACGTTCGGCGGGCTATTAGCATTGTGAGGGAATTACTATGGCCATAGCCACCTATCCTGTTGCCGAGCTAGCTAGTGTGGCTATACACCTAAGCTGGATGGGCTGACAACGTTTTTTTTTGCGGCGCTTCACTACGACGCTACGACTGGCTAACAGCTAGTTAGTTAGTTAGTTAGTTAATTCTTTATTGTCCACGGTGTGGAGATTTGTCTTTGGTCTCATAAAAAACAACAAGCAGGACAACACAACAACAACAACAACAAAAAACAACAACAACAACATTTACACACAGACATCTTCAGGGCAAGAAGCAGGGCAGCAGTGGCAGTATACACATCAGCGGAACACGTTACGTATGTTTGCTGGCCGTGTCTACCTGTGAAGGAACAGCACATCACGGATTGTAAAAGCCTTAATGTCTATCTATGAAGAGATAACGCTATTTTGTGGAGTTTTAAAACCATTTTGTTTGTTTGTTATGGTCGTTGTAGCCTATATTGCTGGGACTTGGGCAGTAGGTGATGCTGTTTTTCAGTGTTGATGCCGCTTTCTAAGCATATTATGGGTACCAACTCTAAACAACACTTTTTCTTAATTTGCTGATTGTTGTAAAATGTTTGGCATAAAAGACCCTTCATGCATGTTTCATTTTTGTTATTGAAGCGGATGTGGCGCACTGGTAATATTAGCCTCGTTTGAGCAGGAGCCGTCTTGCTCAGACCCGCGCAATTATGACGCGCGTCTTGCTGAGCGCACTGCAAAAATGCTGTGCGCTCAGCAAGACGAGCGTCATAATTGCGCAGGTCTTAGCATGACGGCTCTTACTCAAACGAGGCTATTGTCGCTATACTAAAAATAATCCGTTGAAGTTGCGCAAGCATCCGGTGAACCCTATTGCAATAACTGGATGCTTGTTTTGTATCGTGTTGTGCGTTTGCAAACAGTTGTCGAGTGACCTGAAATATGTGATTGTGATGGTGCAGTAGTCTATCTGGTGTAGGATACACAACAGTGGTGTGCGCTGCTCTGTGGTTGTTGAAGATCAACTGTCAAGCTCTTCATGTTATGCATTAGTGTAGGCTATATACTGTGATTTTAGCCTATAATTTGTATGTGTCTGAATGTTGGCTGTATCGGAACCTGAAGTGTGCGTTTCTCAGTGTTTGGAGGGGGGGAAGAGGAGGGGGGTTGGTCAGAGAGAGAGAGAGAGAGAGAGAGAGAAATTATCTAAGGTGTTTTTCCCTATATAGTCTCAAACATGCAAAGCTAATTAATGAAATCATTGATCACGTCTCCCACACATCTAACATGAGCTATGCCAGTTTAATATAAATCCCCATTCCCATTTGTGCATACTGGTGTGGAATAACGGCTCACAATCACATCAGCCGGGGGAATTCAACCATAAACCTTAGAGGAAGCTATTTGATATCCACAATTTATGACTTTTTCATTGTCTTTGAATTTAATTTATTTTCCAGCGCTGGGAACGGCTGGGAAAGTGGAATCAGGGGAATAGCAGTTAGGGCGCTTTTTGGTAAATTGATTTCTTTTTTTCATATTTATTTGATGTATGTGTGCAGAGGGATTGGAAGGGGCCAACTTGTTTTATGTGTTGCTGGTGGAACAAATAAACAAGTTCATAAGAAAAAACTCCTGCAATAACTTAGATTTAATTGTGATCGCATAAATTCCATCGGGGCCTTTTTTTTTTTTTTTGCCAGCCGTCACTCCCAAGAGGATGATGTCATTACAGTAACGTTTATTGCTTTCACTGCGGAGATGGACGCACGTAGAGATACAGTTAAGGCACTGCCCTCACCCCACCATCACATTTCATCTCCTAAAGCCAATTTTATTGGAAGGAAATCTTTTCATATGACGGGATTTGTTGCAGTTTCCCTGTGTTGTTGGAATGTGAAATATGACAATCTTAATTTCATATTGCCTGAACAATCCTTTACTACAAAGGCAAAGTGCAATAAAGTCAGTGAAGCTGAGTGGCAAACCGTAAAACACAGAAACATTGCTATGCTTTCATTTTATGTGTCTTTAGGCTGAGGATTCAGAATATTTTTTTCATAGAACCATAGTTAAGTTGAGTTAAGTTTCTTTATTTGTCAATTAAAGCGGCTACGAGTAACATTTAAATATCTTTTAAACAGCCTCATGTTTCCTCTGATAATCATAAATTACCTTTAACAGCAAACAAGACCATCAGTGCAAAGAAAGACGTTTGTAAATAGTTTTTATTACTGCTTGTGGTCTGGTCGCACACCCAGTCCGATTTTCGGTTCGCTCGTGCAAGCTCTATGGTCACATGTCCGTATTGGTCGCAGATTTCAGTGTGGTGCAGCAACGTGAATTGAGAAGCCTATCCCTCCAGGTGAGGGAAGGGGAGCGGAAGCCTTGTTTGATACAGTTATTTGTCGTCATAATGACTGATAACGGGGCTGAACCATCAAAGAAAAAAAAGAAAATGCAATGAAGAAAAGCCAAAAGGGAGAGTGATATAGGCTACGGGGGACGAGGGCATTGCCAAGCAACGTGTATACAATTTTACGAGAGCGAAACTAGACTGCAGTGTTTACTCCTAAATGAATGAGCGGTTGGTACGAACACAAAGTTTGCTTTGCTTCACCATCATCAGATAACCATTATCTGAAATAGTAATTATTTACAACAACATAAACACATTACCTCATCGTGATCCATACTAACTGCCGTCTATCGTTCATTTGCTTTCAGTGAGGACACGTAATATTTCAGCTCCGTGAGAGAGAGTAGTTAGGTGAACCTGCATCAACTCATTGCAATCAGGTGCGTGTGGCAGTGACTGGTGTTAGTTCATGCAGTGTCAAAACCACTCTCACGGAGCCGAAAAGAGTCCTCACACTTTCAACACACGGACATGCACTATATTGCTCCCTTCTCAGTTCACACTCACGCGCCTGGCACGCGCTAGAAAACAGCTTTGCGACAGCGGGCGTCGTAAAAATACTACCGCTTTTGTCCAAAGGGGACGGCAACGTGCCATGTTACTCGTAGTGGCTTTAACACAAATCGAATTTAATTCTTTGCACATCCCCTGTCAAGTTACCACACTTCGGAGGGGGTAAAAGCGCAGGGTCAGCCATTACGGCACCCCTGAAGCAGTTTGGCGTTAAGTGCCTTGCTCAAGGACACAATGGTAGAGATGGTGGGCACCGTAGACATAATACCAGCCACCACTAGTTTTACAAATAACACCCTCCTGTCCAGTGCCGGGGATCGAACCAGCGACCTTGTGGTTACTACAGTAGTCAGCCCACTTTCCTCTTGGCCATCCTATCTCCCCCATAGGAAATTGTTTTACTGCATACGTTACACACAATAGCTTTACCTGTTTGAGTGACCTGCAGCATTAACATATCACAGTAGCTTTTAAGTTCACTCATGGCTTTTACTCTCCAGTTGTGTACAGCCAGACGGGACAGCTGTTTTTCAACCCCAAACTAGGACGACGGAGGCAGGCAGAAAGTGTAGTGGCAGAGGGAAGGAGTGAGTGATACCTTCTCCAGCGCGCGCGGGTCACTACTTATTACCCAGGAGACTGCCATGTGACCCCCCTTTGTCACAACCATAGATCTCCCTCAATGAACCAGCAGCCTCCATCCATCCACCACAACGCCACACCACACACACACACACACACACACACACACACACACACATGAGCTATGAGTGCTATAGCTAGCTGTGAGGCCTCGAGAAGAAATCTGCAGTGGAAACAGGCAAATGTACCCGGCCTGAGCCCATTAATCACACATCAGTTTGCTGCCGTGTTGAATGCACACAAATTTATATGTGCTGGATTTATGTGGCAGAAGCAATTTGACAAAAATCCATACAAGCCTTAGTAGTGTGGTAGAGCCGGCTCCCCACCATGATGAATGAGAACTACTTACATAAGAGAAAGTGAAGCGGGGTGAGAAGAAAAGACTGGAGGAGGAGGAGAAGAAATGACAAATAGATGGCAGAGTAATGTGGTGGTGGTGGATAGAGGGGTAAAGGGATTGAGAAAAAAGGTGCCCTGTTTGATTGACTATCAGACAGCCCCCCCTGCCCTCACCCTGCCTGACCACTAACAGTACATCCAGACTGCATCCTCTTAGCCTCTGAGCAAATGAGGAATACTTGTATAAATGGTAGCCACACTCGTATTACAACACATGCTTACTACTGGATATACTGTGGGCAAGATCAATTTACACACAAAGAGAAAAAAAAATCGCAATGTAATATTGAGTTTGGACGCTTTTATACAACTACTTCAATGTTTAATCGACAAAGGGAAATAGGTTTTAAAAATAGTTTTGAAATGGTGAAGAGGATTTTTAATCATGAACATAAATGCATGCCAGAAAATAAAAGCTAAATCTCATTTAATTTAAAGCATTTCAGGGTTATCCCTTACCTCCATGTTAAATGCCAATATAATAATCAAACATAAAAATGTGTTTCTCACTTGAACAAATTCCTTGCGGCATTTCCCTCACTCATAAACCATTTGCAAAGATAGAACTATATCTTAAACCTTCCCTGCTAACAGTAGCTTAGAGTCTTTTTCTCTTCCCTGCCCTTTTGTCGCAGCGTCGGTATGTTTTGTTGACGTGTTAAAGCCATTCGACTGTGGATTGTGAAATTGTGTAATCCCTCCAAACAAAATGGAGACTTGATCTTTTTTTATGGTCTGTTGTTGACTAACTTGAAACCTGTTTATGTCTCAACCTGCAAATGAACACTTGCTAGTTCCCTACACTCCTGGAGATCAACTAGGCTATTTAGCCACAAGACACAGCTGCTTCAGTCAGTCACATACACTCAGGGCCAGCCCCCATTAATACAAACCAAACAAGAGTGGGACACATTCCAAATATGAACAGATTTTCCGGTAAGCCCCAAGGGAGAAAAAGACAAATGTAAGCCTGTTTCCATTCCCTGCTGTTATTTTTCAATAGGTAACTATCTAAATATTGCTTTATTGAGTGGGAGAGAAGTGGTGTTTGGGATGTTTATCTCAACAAAATGTTTGAATCCTGCCAAATCTATACTTATTTGGACGCAAATTTTGCACGACTTCGAGTGCGTTCACATCATCTACAGCAGCACTGCGCAACACGGCTTTGTATGCCCATTTAAGGGCACCATTAGTCATAGTGTGCAATAATTAGAGTCATAGACATTTTACTGCACTTCAGATGTAACTGAAGTACATACATACACATCATTAGAAGACGCACACTTTCCCTTCATTTCTATGAATAATCAGACCAAGAAAAAGGCCTTTATATACCCATAATAACAGTACACATTATTATTAGTAATCCTGACTTGAAGTACTCATACTTTCAAAACGATTAAAAGAAAACTGGGGTGGAGAGGCCACCATGTATAATTATCCCATTTATAGGCCCATGCATGGTGAGGAGGATCACCTCTGACATATGAATCACAGGCCATGATATCATGCTAAATAGCCCTGGCTGGTTCTACATTTACTGCTTTACACTTTGGCATAGCGCAAGTCATATCTGTTTTTGCCCTTGTTCCACTCGCACATTGCCAGTATGCGTGTGTGTGTGTGTAGTGTAGCTCCTTTTCTCCCAGGGATTTCTTTTTCTTTTTCACTTTTCACTGAATTTGCCTCCTGTACATGTAGCCTAGCCTGCAGTCTGACAGTGATCTGAGTGCCCGCCAGACGACATGACTGAACACTGACCCCCGCTTGTCAAGCCGGTTGAGACGCTATACGCACATCTGGCCTTTTTCCTTTCTGCCCTCCGCCCCCCCCTTTTCCTCTTGTATGCGGGCTCGCCACAAGGCTGACTACACATGCTCTCATTTGTTTTTCACTCAGCAAAAAAAGCCAGAGGGAGAGAGTGAAAATGAATGAAAAGTGGAAAGAGAGAGAGAGAGAGAGAGAGAGAGAGGGGGGGGGGCATGGACTGAAAGAAGGATTGTTTTACCCCCCACCTCATTGTGTTAACATGCACAGGGCACCAGCCATGAACATCCAACCCGTTTCTTGTTCTGACAGAGTGATAGTGATCTCATTATTTCTGGGTATGTGTATAATATACTAACGCAGCTGCTGTGAGAAGGCCAGAACACACGCATGCAAGACACTTGTGTATGCCTTAAGAGCCCTTTAGCCCGAGGATTACAGCTATAGTGCATAACTTTTTCATATAAATGAATGTTGGTTTCATTCAGAGGCGCCCAAGAAATGTTTCAGTTGTTGATTCTACCGCTAAGAAAAAAAAACATGGATGTACAGGAGCAGGTATAAAATCCACGCGTGATATTTTTGTAATTCGTCAGAATTCCTCATGCGGACAAGATAAGTTACGCATTATAGCTTTAATATATTTCCCTGTGCAAACTCGCGCACACATGCACACGAGATCATAGATACAGGGGTTGAGTCAGCAGTGATAGTGTTGACCTTACGGTGTAGACACGTAGGTGTGTGTGTGTGTGTGTGTGTGTGTGTGTGTGTGTGTGTGTGTGTGTGTGTGTGTGTGTGTGTGTGTGTGTGTGTGTGTGTGTGTGTGTGACTCAGCCTGTGGCTCAAGGCCAGAGTGCAGAGCATATATATTCCGTTTTGACACCTTGATAGACACCGAGCCATTGCCACCCCACTGTGCCCCGCAAGCCTCTGCCACTCTGCTGCACTTCTCATTACTGCTAGACCAAAGGAGAAATCACCAAGTAGGCATAAGGAGGGTGTATGTTTATAATGAGTGCTACTCCTAACAGATAAACAGCATGTGGCCATCTTTTAATCAGTTGGTTTTAGCTGTGTGTGTCTATCATCAAGGAAACACCAAGATATCTATCAAGTATCTATACAAAGGCACAAGGAAACGTATACATCACTGTGGCGGCTGTGGTGAAGCGGGTAGGGCGGTCGTCCACGGGAGTGCAGCGTAGGCGGTTCGATCCCCTGCCTACCTGCCACATGTCGAAGTGTCCCTGGGCAAGCCACTGAACCCCCTGTATTGCTCCTGATAGTTAGTGTGCACCCTGCGTGGTAGCTGCTGCTATGTGTGTGTGTGAATGTGCACAACACAATTAAAAGCGCTTTTAGTCAGTGAAAAACCAGGGAAAAGCGCCATATAAGTGGAGTCCATTTACCACTTCCATCATTGTTAAGACAACATGTGTTTGTCCGACATGATCCTTAGCAAAGGGAGCTGTTCAGTTCTTAGAAAAAGTTCAGAAATACAAATAGTAAAATCTACTATTCCATGATAAATTGGCAAATTAAATATGCCATGGACAATTGGCTGGTACGTTTCAATGTTCCAGAACAGCTACTGAATGCATATCCTACTGAGGGTTGTTTTGGCCGGTCTTTATCTCAGTCACAGCCTTTAAAATGGACTTGATTACCGTTAATACAGTATTAATAATGCAGAGAATGACTGAGGAACAAACACCGAACTGTGTTAGCTACACACACATGATTGTTACACTAGTAAAGGCCTTTTTGTCCCAAGTAATTGGCTAACTCAATTCTTCTTTTTGCTGGCTTCCAGTGGTTTATCCTCTCACCTTGCTATGTCCGGGTGTGCAACAGTAAACCCCAGACATCACTGTTGGTTGTGCTGCAACAAAGCACAAAAAAAGAATCACATAATTAAAACAGCCATCCATTTTCTGGAAGCAGTGCCCATGTTACTCATTTTAATTCACGGACAGTACAGTCAACACTATTTTATAGGGGACTATTTCTTCTCAAGAAAGTACTTCCAAAAAGCACCGACAATCGACCACAGCCTCCCCATTAGTTCACTTCGGCCCAGGTACCATTGACGCTGTGGGCTGCCCCCAAGAAAAATCCTATTCACCTCCATTGTATTCAGAGGGAGGCAAAAACATTCGACCACTTTTCCACCAATACAAGTCTATGTGAGGGATGGATCAGAGGCGGCGCTCGATCGAAACCAGTTATTTGTATTTCCACAGTGAAACAACCAGGGAAACAGGTAGATGGCAAGCCCTGCACCAACACTTTGCTGCTCTAGAATCTAGAACCATATTGGGTAAGTTACTTTATTAAGTTACTTTGTCAATGTTTACTTTAAAAGTTGTCTTTCCGCATGTTCCCTCTCAAGTTACAATACTTCGGAGGGGGTCAGAGCGCAGGGTCGGCCGTAGTACAGCTACCCTGGAGCAGTTTGATGTTAAGTGTCTTGCTCAAGGACACAATGGTAGATATGATGGGCACCGTAGATGTCGTACCAGCCATTACTAGTTTTACAACTAACACCCTCCTGTCCGGTGCCTGGAAACAAACCAGCGACCTCATGGTTACTTCTAGCCACATTCCCTCTAGGCCATCCTATGAAGGGCTAGGGATTGTTGTGTACACCATACATTCATGGCTACATGATGTAATTGAAATGTAATCTCCCTCCATAGCTGTTGCGAAGATCAGCACAAATACACTGGACCAGTTTTTGGTTGGATGCCTGTGTAGGCTCATAAAGCAAGCGCCATTAGCAACTCTTTTAAAAATGTGATGTCTGTGATGTAGTCCATTGTTGCTTGAGTTAGCTGTAAGTGTGTGTAGACGAACTGTGTACAGATAACAAGGATGCACAAGTGGCATCAGCACTAGAAAACCAGGTTCCTATTGAATATAAAGGGGTGTTGGATGGGGGGGGGATTTCAAAACCTGCAGGCCAAAAATCCCAACATTCTCTCAATGTCTGTAGCACTACAGGTAGGTGAAAACATCTAAATATTAATGAAGGATGACCCTTTAAAAGACAAAAGCATCCAACTGGCTCTTATCCAATATGTCTGCCTGATTAGACGTTTAGTCATCAGTCCACAAATGCATTGTGATTGAGAACCATTTTCCCACCCAAACAGGAGAGCAGGGCAGATGTCAATCATGCCCTGCTTTGTACACGCCCACTCTGTCCCCAAGGGGAACTCTAATTAGGCGACAAAACTGAAAGAAAAGAAACAAAAATAAATCCTGTGATGGCCTCAACTGGGAACCATTTTAATCTTAATAACACATCTGGTGATATCATCATTTTCTTAGTCCGTCTGTTTGGTTTTCAATCAAATTGTCTTTGGTTTACCACGCTCCAGTCCACATCATTGACTGCATGCTCACACGCAACAGCTTCTGACGTAAACATGTTGTACCCACATAAACAAGCGTGTCGGCTGGCTCCCAAAACTCGTTCCACAATTGATCCCCTAGGTGATCTCTTATAAAAAAAACAACCACTGGTCCAACATGCATGCTGTCTATTTACATATATATCTCATTTGCATACCAAAGTAACACTGGCCCGTGACACTTTTTCTTTCTGTTGAATTATTCATCAGAGGTATATTTACATAAGGTACAGAGCCGAGGCCTTAACCTGAAATCTCTACGGGCGTGTGGGCGACCCGTTCTTTTTTGGCAGGGGGGGGGGGGCTTCTGTGAATGTATTTTCACTCGTCCCCTGCACTAATTAATTAGCAAAAAAAATCAGCTTCTGCCAAGATCAATGGAATAAGCTTCCCCCGTGCGGTCTAATACGATTCAATGGAACCATGAATCCGTGGGCTGATTATCCAGGGAGAAGAGTGGCCTCTTGCAGGGCTTCTTAAATTTGGCTTATACTGTAGTGCATCCCTGCAACCGTTAAAAGAAAACACTCCTGTGATACGTAACATATCTGTTTATGCAGGCATTATACCGCCCAATGACGTCACTTTTTTCTCTGATGTGTTACGTTAAATATGGGTTCCTTGAATGCCCATTTTGTTGGCATGTTTGTGCATGAGTACACCACATATATGATTCTTTAGATGTTGCAAGGGGGGGGGGGGTAAATGTAAGCACTGAGGCGCGTACACATGCATGTTATATTGTACTCATTTGCATACATATGTTGCTCTGCAAACAGGGGGTGTCTTGTATGGCTGCCTTTTCTATTTAGGTTAGAAGCTGTGTACAAGGGGAATATATATCGATATTTGCATGTGACACATCAAAGGTGTTGTAAGACAGTGTGTGGAGATCACACAGCTTGTTTGGTGGCGTTCTTGATTGATGCATTGGGGTTACAGGATACTTTCTATGCATCGGAAATGTGCCGCTGGAGATGCAAAAAAAAAAATGAAACGCATTGTGAACTCAAAATGACTCGTAGTTCATTATAAGTCAGATGCAAGAAGTCTAATTGTGAACAAGGAGCATCTCCCCCTCCCCACACACACATGTCCGCCCGCCCACACACACACACACACACACACACACACACACACACACACACACACACACACACACACACACACACACACACACACACACACACACACAAACACAAACTGACTGTATCCTATCTATTTTCCTTTTATCTCTTTCTCACACACCAACACACAATCCAAGTCCCAATGGCCACCTTGTTTACCTCATGCCTCTTTGGCTGCACCCAATAGAGAGTGTGTGTGTTTGGGGTGGGGTGGGGGGAGTTCTACAGTGTGTGTCCCAAGAGAGGCTGTGTGTACGGACCCTTCACTAAAACCTCTGCCGACTGCCTTCCCCCCTTATGGAGAAAAAAAAAAATATATATATATATATATATTGCACAATTGCACATAGCCCCCCCCCCCCCCTCACACACACACACACACACACTAGTGGCTGTGACGTGCACACAAGTGTAATTCTCGCCTGTATGCTGCACAGAGAAAACATACAGTATACACACATGATAAATCCACATGGATTTTTGATGACGCTATAAGCCGCGGCGGGGAAACCCCAGGGAGATCGGCCTGTCTTTGACAAAACAAAACAGATGTTTATGTGCACAATGTCACCCTAATGTCAGCAGCCACGCTCCCCTCCTCTTCATTAATCACTCACCCTCCACTATGCAGCCTTCGATTTCCGTTTCTTCAATTTACTGGTTCCATCTCTATGTGCTATATACTGGGACATGTGTGATGAAAAAAAAATACCTGTGTCTCGCGCTAGGATTTCCACGATTTGTGCTTTTGCAGATATTTTTCCATATGCTACTGCAAGTATGCCCTTGAGCAAGACCATACCCCCCCCCTCCCCAAACACACACACAATCCTCTGTTGCATAATTACCAAGGGTGTAGAACTTGTGATTGGATTTAAGTGTGTGTGTGTACAGCAGTGCTGAAAAACGACAAGAATGTATAACTCCGTAGAGCTTTCCTGTATACATATAGTGCTTTTCTAAATGATTTGGTGGAAGGATAGGGAGTGAGGGGGGATAGGGGAGGGGTGAATGATTGGGTTGAGTGAGACTACATTGCCTGTGGCTGTTAATACCAGAGTGCTGTACTAGCACTGAAATATATAGCAGACATTGAATTTGTGTGTCGATATTTGAAATTCGGAAAAAATACACGAGCACATGCCACTCACTTTTAAAAGAATGTTAAGCAAAACATAAAAAGTGTCATGAAGGTCACTTCATCGCTGCTAGTATATAGTCCAAGAAAGCCTGCCATATCTGTTTACATTTATTTTGCTTTCCCTGAAATCTCTTAACGGAATTTTCTCCATACTACAGAACTCCATGTGCCACATATCGAAGCAAGGGGGCTATCTCCTTATTGTGGCCTTCTTCTATTGATGTTGAACTTGTGGACTTCCATTGTCCCCTGTAAGGCCCCTGTCTCTTCTAGGTAAGGGCCCTTTGTCAAAAACTCCCCCAGTCCCTCAGTGTCATTCATGGGTTGTATGCTGGACTTGACTGGGTTGAGTGTTACATGAGTGAGGGTAACTTGTTTATCCATGGAAGTGATAGGGCTCCAACCTGGCACATGAGATCAGGGTCTGCTCTATGCTGCTGCTGCTGCCATGCCAATCAGTCCAGTGGAGACAGAGGGGTTTGGCAGCCCACCACACACCCACACACACACACACACACACACCACACACACACACACACACACACACACACACACACACACACACACATACACATACAAACACAAATATGCGCACACACACTCACACACACACACACAGACACAGATACACTCACATAAACACACATGCATGCACACACATGCAAACACCAAGCGGCCCACACACACACACACACACACACACACACACACACACACACAAACACAGAGCCAGATGATGGCACAGAACTGGAGCGCTGGTGACAGTTTTTCTTCCTAGTCGACATGAGGAATACAATGGAGTGTGTTTAGCCCAAGGGTTGAGGGCACAGACGCAAAGGAGAGAGAGAGAGAGAGAGAGAGAGAGAGAGAGAGAGAGAGAGAGAGAGAGAGAGAGAGAAGAGAGTACACACGTATATTGTATTGTACACACCGCACATGTCTCCCTGACACATCTGCTGTGCTGGATGAAGGAGAAGCAGAACTTTTCTTTTTGCTCAGTTAAGTGTGGAGGTGCATTCTGATTCAGAACGCTGTTCAATGGGCGCCATTAGAGTCTTAAGAACAGCCGGCGCATGTTTGCACAGGCTGCTGCGATGTATCCACATTGCTTACAGCGTTCATATTTCACAATAATTTGATGTAAAACAATGTGCTTTCCCTGCAACGAGCGGTAAATACCAGAGAATGTGTTTACATGCCACATTTAGTCTTACAATGCAATACAATCTCTGTGTCAGCAGTGCTTTACATTGTTTTATGGACAGGATAATAACTTAAAAATTATTATTTTCAGGACAAGGCAATGTTGAGATAATCTAATACCGTTTAAATTAAAATTATAGTTTAAATGAAATCTGGCAATGATGCAAAATGTAATCATGAGGTACGTGAGGTGCATTCCCATATATTCCTTTAAGTCTATATTTATTCGAGTAAAACTGTCCTTGTGCCTTGTAAGGGTTATACCATATTGTTTTGCCATTACTGGTGCACTATTAAGCCCCATGGAACCATTTTGTAGCTCAATCACTTTCTTTGCCACTTTCATGTGTGTCTATTAGGTTATGAAGGTGGAGCTAGCAGGCAATTAGCTTTGCATTGCATACACAGTGTAAGCAGGGGGTAACAGCTAGAACACCTATGAAGCTCACCATGGAACACTTGTTATGATCTTCTATGTTACATCCCAATCTATTCCAGAAAGTGACGGTGATAAAGTAAAGTTGTGGTAAGCTATAACCTCACCCGTTGGCTCCAAGTTCCTATTTAGCAAATAATCACAATTCCCAAAAGGTGGACCTTGTATGAATTTATTTAAAGGTGGAGTCAGCTATTTTGAAGAATGCTTGTTCTCAAAATCACCTCATGAGTGCAGCAATAATGAAGTGAATCAAAATAATAAATGTCAAAGTGCTTTTCTGACGGCTATATGTCAAATCCCCCAAAAAGCTGAATGGATATTTATATAAAGTTGGCATTCCAAAGCAATAACATTATCCTACAAGCATGTGTATCACCCTGATGCTTCTCCTCCACTTTACTTGTTAATGATTTACCCAAACACCCACACTCCTGTCAATATGTTGTAGAGTGAGTATGTATACGATTGGAAACTCAGGGGTTTTCTACTGTATATAGCTCTCCGTCAGCATTTCTGGCCCCCAATTTAAGGGGTTATTTGCCATCCCATTGGCACATCTGATCACTGCTAGAGAGGTCCACAGTCTATCATAACGCATTATATCCCAGCCCTCATGTGTATTGACACAAGTGGTTTGGATAAGGGGGGGGGGGGGTTGTTTGCTATGCGTCTCCATAATAGAGTGCGGTTGAAATATATATTTGCATCTTTTCATCGAGCGCTGGCCCGAGCAGACAGTGAGTCACTGGAGATGTGAACGAAACCGTGAAATGACACAGAGAGAGAGAGATGTGTTGATGTGGCAAAAACAATGGGGAAGATGACAAACAATAGTGTGTGTGTGTGTGGGGGGGGGGGGGGGGGGGGGGGGGGGGGGGACATGACCAATCCGTTCTGTTTGTCTTTCTTTTTTTCTTTTTTTTTGCAGCTTAAAAATAAAAATGCCACCGGGCTCCAGCTTCAGTGTGTGTGTGTGTGTGTAGATAGTATACGCATCCATGCACGAAAAGGAAAAAAAATACTCTTCGGACACTTTCCTACAAGCATTTAGTTTGCATGTCCGCCCCCCGTCCCTAGTGCCCACCTGTCAACTGTGTTCTGCTTCTTGCCATTTCCAAGTATCTCTCTCTCTCTCTCTCTCTCTCTCTCTCTCTCTCTCTCTCTCATACACCTATACTCTCTCTCTATATATCATACACCTATACTTTCTCTCTCTCTATCCCTCTCTCTCTCATACACATACTTTCTCTATCTCTCTCGCTCTCTCTCTCATACACATACTTTCTCTCTCTCTCTCTCTCTCTCTCTCTCTCTTTGAATTTACAAAGGGTGCTCGCGGTGCAGTGGTTAGAGCGCATGAACACTGAAACGTAAGCATACATTTTTGAACAGATGTTAATTGTTGCAAAGTGGCAAAGTAGAGATGGGCTTACTTTCCTCCCATCTTTCCTTCCTTCCTTCATCTCTCTCTCTCTTCCCCCCTTTCTCCTGGCCCGACATCGTAAACCAGTCATTCTAATGAGCACTGGTTGGTATTCCCAGGGTGCCTTTCTTCCTCGACCATGCTATACAGCGCTGTGCCTTGCTTCCTTCTCTGACATTTTCAATTAGGCACCCCTGCAACCGTTAACCTCTACGTTTGAAGAAAACATGTTAAGAAGGGGGGGGGGGGGGGATCATGGGACCTAAAATTCCAAAATGTTGTGAGTAGTAGCCATGTGTTGGGAAATAGTGTGGATCCCTCCTGTAAAAAAAAAAAAAAAAAAAAAAAAAAACCCACCCTGCACCACATTGGGGTGTATACACATGGCGAGCTCCAATCCAAACGGATTTTGGGTTGGTTAAGGCTCCGTCTGCTCTGTTTTTTTTCCAGCAGGGGTCAATCCTTTTTCCCCTGTCAGTTTGAGGGCCAAGAAACTATTTGTGTAAATATGTTACGCTCCTCCACTCACTGATCCATCAGCCAGTGTGTGTGTGTTAGTGTGTGTGTGTGTGGGTGCGTGTGTGTGTGTGTGTGTTTTCACCGTTGTACATGTATCATGTATTTCTCCTGCTCTTCCTTGTTACACGCTGTGCAAAGGTGAAGTGATGAAGACTGAATGGAAAAGGAGGAGGACTGTAGAGAGGGTGGGTTGACTGTTTGACATTCCCCTCTTGTCCACCAAAGCGGACTTGGTGTGTGTATGTGTGTGTGTCTGTGTTTGTGTGTGTGTCTGTGTATGTCTGTGTATGTATGTGTGTGTGTGTGTGTGTGGGGTGCTGCTGTAGGGTTGAGAGCCTGCAATTAAGATTCTGCTCAGCCAGCCTACTCCAATGGCTCAATGGGGCGAGAATAAGCAAGTCCACTGATGATAAATGGCCCACATCTCTGTCCATGTCCTTCCAATATAACCTGGGCATTAATTACACCAATTGGTATTGCACTGTCATCAATATCCATCTGTGTGCTGGTAGCCCGTGTGTATTTGTGTGTGTGGGTGTGTGCCTATGTGTGTGTGTGTGTGTGTGTGTGTGTGTGTGTGCGTGCGTGTGTGTGTGTGTGTGTGTGTGTGTGTGTGTGTGTGTGCGTGTGTGTGTGTGTGTGTGTGCGTGCGTGCGTGCGTGCGTGTGTGTGTGTGTGTGCGCGTGTGATTTTGACGAATCGCGTAGCTTGGACCGGGAGCAGACTGTGAAGTGCTTGCACTGCACAGAAACACAGTGGAAATGACGCCATCTTTAAAAGCAAACTTTTCCAATAACATGCACTCATAGCTTGTTGGGGGAAAAGGTGAGTGTTCAATACTGACCTACATTTACTGCTTCTTCAGCACCTTGCCAACATGAGTATAGCTTTTCCTAAAATTGTCGCAGACTTGTCCCGCTAATGGCTGTCGGTTTTCTTTTAACCCTGTAGTTTGACCAGTCTGTTTTGATTAAGCCATTTTAGTTTTATTAACAGGAGAACACAACACAGACAGGGAAGCATCCAAGCAACTTAATCAAGTGTAGTTTCATGTCATCTTGACTGTGAGGGCCAAAGCCTTAATTTTCCTCTTATAACAGAGTTATCAGCCGTCAATCAAAAAAAAAAGGGTGAGAATCAACAGCGATAAATATGTGAGGCAAAACTCCCAGAGGACAGGGTAGGTGTTATGATGCCCTGGAGCCGTGATTCATAATGAGTGGCTCACACTGCTGGCTGAACCTGTAGAAGAGTCCACAAACCTATAACCTATTTGGTACAATAACTTTTGTGTTTTCTTAACTTATCATTTCATGATCCCCCAAATATATTGTTTGACCCTTTGGAGTGAGCCCCTATCCATAAGTTGGGAAGCATACTCTGACTTTAACATGGGGTATCCAAATCTAACAAATAAGACTTCCACATTGAATCTATACCAAACATGACCTTTAAAAGACAATTTAAATCAAGTATGTGACAATAAGAACTTTGCTTTATTTGCAAAAATCAGCAACTCTAGGACAGCAAAGGCAGAGGTAAGAGAAAAGAGAGAGTAAGGACTAGCAGAAGTGACTTTGGTGGTTTGGACACTCCAAAGACCATCTGGCCTGTCACTTAACCCTGCACCTTTTGTGTTTAATCCTTGTCCCTCTCCAACCTTTCCCCCATTCCTGCTCTGTCCTCCTTCTCTCCGCATTAGAGAGAAGCAGATTTCAAGATGGAGTTGATTGTTGGCATTGACCATAGGGCCAGGTTTAGACTGACTGCACACCCTTTTCAGGAGCATATGGTGAGTGAGGCGGATGCCATTCTCATGCCTACGCAAATAAAGGACGAGCTGATCCCATGCCTTTTTGCAGTCTGATTTGCAGTCTAGGGCAGTGGGGCAGCAACATGCGACCCATGGGCCAAAATGAATATATGGCCCCATGACCCTGACTGCATATCATTGGACAGCACGTCTATAAGCCACTTTGAAATTAGCATGCTTCGTCTCGTTGTGCCGTCTGATGTTGTACCCTGTGAAGGGCAGACCTGGTCGCACACATTCTGTTTCCATTCATACACCAATAGCAGCAGCCACCACCACACAGTAAGAAAGCTAACTATCGGGAGCCATTTAGGGTTAAGTGTCTGGCCAAGGGACATTTAGACATGCGGGCAGGGCTGGGGATTGAACCACCAACCATGCAATATCTATTTATTTTTTTATTTCTCATTGAATGCCCTATATTCGCTGTCAACCTTCCCCTTCTGACTCTTTAATAGCACCTTTGTTCTGTTGTCAGCTTTAATGTTTATATGTAACTCACCAGATACAGTCAAAACAATTATAAGTCCAACACAACCAAACATATACCCTCTTTCCATTAAAATAAAATTTGAAGCAACAATTGGCTAATTAAAACAAAGTATTTTAGAAGGTAAGCAGGATGCATGTTTAGGCTAATTGAGAGAGTAGGTGTGGTGTGTGAGGTGATTTTTTTCTAAATTGACATGACCTCCTACTGTCTTAAAAAAGATTGGCCCAGGGGTGGATTACTGCACGGGCACAGGCCCAGGGGCCCAAGGGCTCAAGGGGCCCTTAGCCAGAGACACTGACAGTAACTTTTCATGTCACATAGTCAAAGAGCTCGGTCACTGATGTCAATAACAGGGTCCAAAAAGGAATAGCCTAAACTTAAGGATATACTTATTAAAATTTAACAAGATAGAAATCATCATGGGCCCCTCAATTAGTAATGAGAAATACAAAAGCTAGTTAAAAACAACAGCATTAGTAGCTCTGTCTAAGGGGCTCCATGAGGGGCCTTGAAGGCCCCCTCACACACACAGAAATAAGCTTTCTATGTGTGAATTCTAAATTGTTCATAAAAAGTAGCTATCCACCCTTTATCTGTTGAAATGGGCCCCTCCATCATGGAAAATGGGTCTGCAGACCAATCTACTGTACTGTTTTTACAGTTGCAGAGTAAAGAGTGCTGCCTGTTTAAGAAAAATCTGAAAAATAACATTCCTTCTGCATCTCAGGATTTGATATAGCCTCTAAAATTTCCTCTCAAAGTGCACCAGATTGATGCATTTTACAAAAATTTCCGGGGGGCATGCCCCCGGACCCCCCAACAAGGTACAGGGTCCCTCCAACAGTATCCCAAAATCCTGTGGGAAATACTGACTTCCTTTATATGTTTTTGCCATTAATTGTATGTATCTGTGTGTACCTGACTGGATAGGGAGGAGTGGGGGGCCCTTTAAGAGTTTGTGCCCAGGGGCCCATTATCTCATAATCCGTCTATGGATTGGCCCGAGGCTGGATTTACTTGCCGACCCGTGGCTTGCAGTCAAATAGATAATTTATTGGATGAATAAATGCATCAAAAGGTGTTTTATATTATGCCTGTATTAAAACATTATTATTCGTGTCAAATTTACCTTCGGATTATGTTCTTATTATATCCCCTTGTATCTAATACATCTCATTTTACTCCCATTGAACAATTCATTTCTAGGGGTAAAAAATGTCAGCTATGTCTTGACTTTTTGCACTGTGCGGTGATGATGCTTTGGGAATAGGGATAGTGGGGTATTTTCAAAACCAATTGATTTTAGTGTTGGATTACTGCAAACATATATGCAAATTGGTGCACATGAATATGAGGGGATTTTGTCGGTACGTGACAGAAATAATGTCACTTCACTTTTAACAGGCAATGAGTCATTTCATCTGCATTTTTCTTCATTTCATTGTATCTTCAGCGTGTGCTCTTTCTTCTAAGCAGCTAGTTGAACTTACAGGTCTATACCAAAGTCTGACACAGTAGGCTAATAAGCTCCAGGTCCTCAGAGCTGTGGTGTGTGTGTGTGTGTGTGTGTGTGTGTGTGTGTGTGTGTGTGTGTGTGTGTGCGTGCGTGCGTGTGTACTACTGCATGCATTTTGTGGTGAGCCGGGAGGCCATTTGTCAAGATTTATGCGTGACATAAATGCATACTAAAGCAACCAGCTCAACCAACTGCTAATCAACGCTAATAAGGTTGTGGAGTTATGAGTCGTCAAGATCAAAAGGAAAGCCCCAATCCACCACAGACGTCATCACATTTCATTGGCCGGGGCTGGGCGAAAAAAGAAAAAAAAAAACTTTGCTACAGTTAATTTATCAAGAGAGGCAGGTGTGTGTTAATGTGTTCCATGGAGGCAAAGGATACAACGCAAAGTAGTATCTCTTATTTTTTTTCTATTTTTTTTAAGATTATTTTTTGGCATTTTCAGTACAGAGTTGAAATGGGGAGACAGAGAGAGAGGGGGGATGACCTGCAGTAAAGGTCCACGGGTCGGATTCGAACCCGTGACCACTGCAACGAAGGCCGGAGCCAATATGGTGCACCAACAATTTAACCTGACTGATAAGGAATCTGTATTATTGCTGTTGCTCATTATTTCACCTTCAGAGGTAGCTAGAGGTTCTCCCTGTTGTTTATCTAGTTCTCTGTGGATCTATAAACACCAACTCAGTACGTTGTGTGTATTTTATTTTATATCTATTGTTTTGGGTTTTCTGGGTCTCCTGGGCAATTTTGGTTTTTAGTCAGCTGCTTGGCAGCAGTGGTTATGTTAATCTATTGAATGTGTTATTTCATAAAGGAATCCTGTAGTGGCTCTATAGAGTTCTGTTGTTTTTCTCCCCTTTCTCATCTAACGCTTACGATTTAACTTTGAGTGTGATCTCCTGACTGTCCCAGTGGCACCACTATGAGGTTGAAATGTGTGCTTGTATGTTGAGATGTCTCATTTGATAGATGTCCATGATGTTTTGGTAACTTTGTTGATCCCCCTCAATTTACATCAAACCTATGTTGACATTTTTTCATTTTCCGTTAGCATGCTAAACATTTACAAAGCATCATCATGTTAACATTGTGGGCAGAGCCAGCAGCATGGATGTAGACTGGGAACTATTTAAGGGCCAGGTTATAGTCTGGAACATGAACTAGTTTGTTTATTGATGGTTTGTTTGACCACATCCAAGGCAAAAGTGTTAAATATGTTCTGAAAGGCCAAATTAAAAAGGAGGCGGTTGACCTCTAAATATTTAAATGTCAGGACATTCTCTCGTAGAGGACATTCATAGTGACACCCTTCTTTGTACATAATAAAGGGGGTCTAAACAATCCAATGTTTTTTTTTTTATCTTGTATCATGTATCATAGTGAATGTCTTGTTTGGCTGTTTTTTGAATGCCTCAGCTCGGGATAAGAGTAAACATTTTATTTGGCTCCTCAATATGACCTTCAGAAGCATGAACAACATACATTAATACATTTATCTTTCCCATTCAGGCACAAATACACAAACTCATCTCCTTCTCTTTCTCTAGCTAGCCCTATACACATCAGAGGTCACTGGAATTGGGGGCTGTGGACAGAAATATCTCCTTTTTTGTCTGCGCTGGCGGTGGACAGTTTTGTCTTCCATACTGCATTTTTACGAGATCTCATTATTTTCATCTCCTATCCTGTCACTTAGTATTAGGGCACTTCCGTTACAGCACACACAGGAATAGCTCCGGTCCTGATAGGAAGCCAGGGACCTCTGAAAGGAGGTGCATTCAACAATAACAAAGGATTGTATCACTAAGGATTGACGGTTTAGTGCCGTAAAAAAATATCATTGATTTTGCTCAAATGCTTCACATCTCTTTCCCGTGTCAAGGATGTATTCGGTTGCACTGGGATGGAAATCAACATTATAATGGGCCACTTATTACAAGCGGGATGGGTCTTTTTTTTATCTAGTCCCTCCCTCATAATATCGCAAATTAAATTAACAAACTGTTGTTTCCCAGCGTGGAACAAAAATAATAATTTAAATAGCAGAGCGTTAATTCATGCATGAAAGCACTGTTGGAGCCATAGTAGAAGAGAGAGAAAAAAATCCACATATTCCAGACGCCGGAATCCACCACGGTATTATTCATTAAGACAAGTGAAACGTTGGGAGTCTGCAAGTGTATCTCAGAAACAGGGGCGGCCATATGTTTAGTGTCAATATGACTTCACGGTTGCCCATGTGGAAAACAGCCGCGGGGTCCACAGAATGCACACTTGCGCAGAGGCTGTGTTTTTTAGATAAATAATCTCAAACTGTGAAATGCGGAAACGGTAGAGGCATGTCTAAAAATAAGTTCCGTCTACTAGCGCTCTTTTTAATTGTGACAGAGGGAGGAAAGTAAATGGCTGATTATGAAGAACTCAGGTCTGTTTATGGGTGTGTGTGTGTGTGTGTGTTTGTGTGTGTGTGTGTGCTGGAGTGGGGGGGGGGGGGGGGGGGGTTAGAGTGGTCTGATTGTTTCCAATGCCCTTGGTGATTCTCTCAACAACTGGCCTGGCATGAAATTGGCAGAAGCAAGGGACCAGAGAAAAGAGAAGAAGGAGGAGGAGAAGAAAGCAAACGAAAAAAATAATAATAATGTGCAAGCCATGAACAGATAGAACTGCGGGTTAAAAATGTCCAAGAGTAAAGGAATGGTGTGCAAAAAGAGCCGGAATGATGAAAAGACCCTGGGAAAAAAAAAGGAGTCAGATAATTTGAGGTCTGCTGGGTTTCCTCCAAGCCGTATACACACTCCAGAAACTTTGTGGTAAAAAAAAAAAATCAAAGTTCAACACAAATTACCAGGAGCCTTAAACTATAGAGTCGGACATGGGAAAAGCTTCTCATTAGGGGTTTGCACCGAACATACACTGCACACACTATTGTACCATTAATAATGCATTAATGCCCTTACCTCAGGTTTTCTTCCATGTTTCTCCCACGGATTCAATGATAAATCTGGTTTATTGCAGTTTAGAACTCATTAAATAGTCAGGTCATCAACTAAACATTTTACTCCAGCAGATTCACAAAATGGAGGTGAATTTACTTTGTCAAGAGTGCCTCTCAACCAAAGAAAAGGTATGTAATGTCTTCTGCACTTTCCTTGAAAAGTACACTTTTATTTGTTACAGAGTGCTTGTATATAAACTGAAGGTGAATAGTTTGAAAGACATTGTTTATCAGGTCGGGAGAGATAATGAAAAAATGCTAAAAGGTTGCATGTTGGGAAATATTGTGTCTGATGCTTGAACAAGACTAGGGATTAAAAGTCAGGATACCTTGACGTCTATACTGCTTTGACTTTGAACGTTTTTTCTGTCTCTCACGAGGCTCCTGACTTAATTTAAATGCATTGCAATTTCAAACATTTCAAAAGTACTGCTGTAATTGTTTAATTGTTTGAAATTAACTCCGACGGCTATCCAATTTTTTTCAAAAAGAACTGTACTCAACGCCCAAACTGTCCATTATAAATCATTCACCTGAGTTTATAGGTTGACATTCTAGATTACCCAATACCATGCTATGCTTGAGCTATGTTCGCTAGCTTCTATTGAACCCATCTTACTCAACAACATTTGTGTGTGTGTAATAAGTGAAATCACTGTTCTTGTATATTAAAACCAATACAGATGGTGCCAAAACTATGATATCCAACGTGTTATTATGAACTGGAAATTCAAATGTAACCAAAGACTCTTGACCCCATCATCAGAGACACCATGCAGACTCAACTGTCACTGCATAAGTCATTGGCTTAGTTTTACAATCTCCCAATAGTTTTGTTCATTTGGGGATGTCCCCAGTCAGCATCCATCATGAGGCTTATTATCAACAATCAATGCAGCGTGACCTTTTACGGCACCACCACCTATCCCCACACGGATAAGGATCAAGCTTTTCTTTGTTGTTCCCGTTTCCCTGGAGACCATGTGGGTTGTGTTTAACATGGTCTCCCCTTCACAGCTCCCCCTATCCTGCTTTTTTAAATGGATCACTTTCATTAGCCACCTAGCTAGAATAGTCCCTTAGGAAAGCACCCCAGGGCCGAGCTGTTTTACCAACTGTGCCTTTTTTTTTTACTGCACATCATCCTTGTAAAAAAAAAATGCAAAAAAATATCCATTTAGCGAAGAGGGAGCTAAACGAAAACGTGCTAATTGGATTGGTGTTTTCACAAAAGGCAGATTTGACTTCACGCTGATGCTGGATTGTGCCTTTTTCCCTCTGTCCCCCACCTCTTCTGAGACCAGAATGAGGTGAGATTTCAATAGGGAAGCAAGGCATGGGGTTTGTGCTGAGAAGACTTTGATAGGGTCTATCTTTATTCCATGAGACTGGTGTGTTTACTTTTGGTGCTCTTTTGGATTTGCAAACCCGGTATACTGCGCTTCTAATCGACTTATGCACTATTCTTCAAATTATATAAAAAAAATTCTGTCTTGTCACCGAACACACTCATCCAGTTCATTATTGTGTTGGCTATATTACAAACATTTATAACCACAAGTTAAGACTTTTATTTTTTTATTGTTTTAGTGTCTTGATCTGATACACTTTTGGGTCGCCTTTTTCTGGGGCTCATCTCATCTCTGTCTGACTGTAAACATGGCCCCCCTCCACTGCCCTACAGTTGGACTAATCAACCGCATCGGTTTGTTTGAGTCTGGAGCACCGCGCAATTACAAGCTCAGTGGATCTTGAGATGCTGACGAGTGTGAGTAGGGTATTACTGTCCAATCACACACACAACCATTGACACTTGTGCATCTGACTCATATCGACCAGGCCAAGCTAATCCTCCTCCCAAGAAGCCGTCTGAAAATGCAGATGGAGTTGATTCCAACCGTCTTCATTTGTTTGTTTTTCTCCTGCAGTGGCTGATAGATATAGACCCAGGCTCTGGGCTGATTAAGCCTCTGGGCAGGCCAAACACTAAAGCTAAATTAATCATCCCAGAAATGGGTTACATGTCAATTTTGCTGGTGATAAGTGTTGGAGCTGGATAATGGTTGTCACGCTATTTTGGATGAGGGGGGAAAAGCGAAGGTATAAAGGGGGATGACGTTTCTGCTGATGCAACCCAATACAGATTTCAGTGGCGATGAATTGTGCACCGTTGTTGTTTTTCTGAAAGAATATGACAAGCAATTTCTTTTTTATATCACTTGAGTCGGACACATTTTTTAATTGACTAGATAACAGCCTAGAAATGTAAAAAAATACATGAAATAAATGTCTATTTCAACTGTCTTTTTTGCTTCCTGTAATGAACCAGAGCAACGGGGAGGGGGGGAGGGGTTGGGGGGGGGGGTGGTTTTGCACATCAACAAGCCCAAAAGGGAAAGTGAGGGCAAGAGAGTTGTTTTCATCATGTAGTAAACAAAACATTCCCCCGCCGGGTGAATTCTCCGTGAACATCTGGCCCCATTATGGGCCCCTGTCCAGTCTGCACTCGCTGTAGAAGCTAATTAGAAAGAGAGAGCAGATGAGGGGAAAGAGTGAGGGCAGAGAGAGAGAGAGAGAGAGAGAGAGAGAGAGAGAGAGAGAGAGAGAGAGAGGTAAAGAGAGGAAGACCCAATATAGAGCTTCACATATTTTCCTTTCTGGCCGGTAATACACGACCCACATTTTCTTTAAATCATCTCAAATATATCTCCGAGGCATCGGATGAGAGGAGAGAGGGGTGAAGTGAGTGAAGAGTGTAGGTCTGCTTTGATGCATTTGATATTTAATAAGTGGTCCAGCCATTGACTCTCAGAAATGATTCAACCAATTTAACTTGCTATTTTTGATGTTGTCTTGCCAAAACCAATAATAGCCCGCTCAATTCTAAACTGCCTTCACTGTCAAACCAAAAGTGTCAAATAATGAAAGCCTCTCATCCGATATATAATTAAATCGACTTCCCATTACTTGTGGAGAAAATAAGACTGTTTTAGTAGATGGAGTCCCAATAATCATTGCATATACAGTTTACTGTAAAGGAACTCCATTGTTAACAATAAGTGTGCTACAAGCATCTGCTGTTTCTTACTCTTAACCATCCTGATGAGCAGGATATGGCAGCAGCATAGTCATACACGTGCAGATAGAAAGACTATAATCACCTTCCCTTCACACCCATGGAGGTCAATAACTCAACAGGGAAGAGACCAAGACCCAAGTATGTGACTGAATAGGACAATAATCAACTTAACGGAAGGGGTTTTGTTTGAGCTGAAGGTCGGGGTGAGGTGTGCGCCCCTGGTCTATTCTCTACTTTGTCTAGATCATATAAAAGGCCCTTTCAAAGGTAATAAAAAAAGAAAAAAAAATCCTGCTTTTGAAATTAATCACTTCACATCGCACAAAAACAGCATCTCTGCTAAGCCCTGTTGAATGTTGAAGTGTTTCGACTACTGTAACACCTTTTTACACAAATCTCCTTTCAGACATTTCCCACATACTCCAGTTTCTCAGACTGAGCTTGAGCAACAAAAGAAGGTTGATGTCCCTACTGGCAATATTGTCAAATGTTGTACCACATGGAATAGGATTGGGGAAATATGGGTTTACCAGCTCCAAATACCAGACAACAACCGTGCTTCGTGTACAGTGTTGTGTGTACTGTAGCCACGGACTCCTCAACAACACCCCAATGTAATGCTTGACACACAGAAAGACATATGATGCATCTCTTCCCAGTGAGATGAGGATTGGACACTTCAAGCCACTGACAGAATCACGGGGCCAGTGTCAGTGCTGAGAAGTGCTGAAAAGATCCATTTCACCCTCTCTTCCCTGAGTGCTCCCTTCTCCCCTCGGGTCTGCATTATAGAATGCCTCATGTAAAAACAAACAGAGCCCTGACATCTCTTGTGCCCAGGCAGTTGATTAACATGTTTTTTTCAGGTAGAGAGCCACCCTGAGGTATGCATTATGCACTTTCAATGTTTACTGTCTGTTTTTATTAGTCTGTCTATCATTGTCTGAGACTGTATGTATTTTTTGCTTATATGTGCTGTTGTGTGTTTTTACGTTTTGTTTATATTCCCAAGTGCAAGACAAATTCCCCTTTGGGCAATACAGGTTCATATCATCTCATCTCATCACCACACATGTCCACCTCATACCTTGCTGCCTTGCCTTCCACAAAACAAAAAAAACTAAAATGACAAGCAAAGAGGGTGCTGACGCCTCCACTAACCGTAGTTGAATGTGACAGAAGTGCCGTCTCACCAAGCTCACCAAATCAGCTTCATCCTCCTCATAATCCAATTTGAAAGCTTATACCTTGCGAGCAGAAACAGCACTGCACATGTGTACTCGCCGGCAGTGTGTGCATGTTCCACGGAATTATACAATTCCAGAGACACACCATTTTATTGTCACCTATTGTCTGACCTATACACGGCATTGGCTAAAATTGAGCCTTTTTGCCGTCGACTGTGCTCCCCTGTACTAGTGGAATAGCTAGGGGGGTGATGTGTAGGGTGTGGGGTGGTGCTAACTGAGCATCTGAGTCATAATGTGTACACATGTGGAGAGCTGCCGTGCAGGTCTGGTGGAAACTGGAATGTAGCTCAACCTCTCTTGTCACTGATAGAAATCTACGTGAGAAGTGCTTTCCCATTACGGTTTTTGGAGAGATCGCATCTAACAATGCATTAAAGCTGGGGTATGTGATTTCTGATTGGTCAAAGTTGACATGAGCTGACACTTTGACCAATCAGAGCGAGGCTCCAATTCTCTGTTCTTATTGGCTGTTGGGACTGTCCATTCACTTTGGCACGACTTTGTTGGTGCAGAGCGTGTCAGGGAGGTACCATAGGGGAGGGACCAAAGAGAACAAGTGGAGCGGTTGAGGTATTTGGATTCGAATCTCTATCCCAACTGCTATTTTCTCCCCAAATCCTACACCCCAGCTTTAACTTGAAATGACCCCCCCCCCCACACACACACACACAACAATCTGAGGCCGGTGTTACTTTACAAAACTGCATAACATATTCTCTCCATTCTTACTTACCTCAAACCTCCTCCTCACATTACTTTTGGAGCCATATTGTATATCGCTCAGTCATACATGTATCTATGCAAGCTGCTATCGGTGGAGTTGCACGCTAACCTCCCTCTGTAATGCAATGTGTGTGCTGAAATCGCAGCTTGGATTAATCCCGTTGGCCCTAACCTTTTCCCTTCCTAGCTGTGGAGAGAGCAATTTGCCTGATTGTGTCACACTCCATAGGTGGGCTTTACTCCTTCCGATGACATCTCCGGCTGTGCACCGCAAAGGGTTGATCTAGAAGCCATGGGAGAAAAAGGGCCTCGCTAACACTTGCTACCATCCACACAGCATTGTGCTGATTAAGTGAGAACTTTGACTCTGAGCCTACCAGAACAGAAGGAGAGGGGGAGTGAGGGAAGGAAGGAAGCAATAGAGTGGGTGGAGAGGGGGGGGGGGGTGTAATGTATGGAGGGTCAAGGGCAACAGTCTTGTTATGCTGACAGGATCACCCCAAAGTCACCACACGTAGCCACTGCTTTATTCAAGTGGTCCATTGGAATGCCATAACAACATTATCAATCAATCAATCAATCAGACTCACTTTATTCTTAGAGCACTTTATTATACAAGGTCATGTAGCACACAGTGATTCTTATGATAACCTGCCCACACAGATACACACACACACACACACACACACACACACACACACACACACACACAAACACAAAACCTATCCCCTACACCCAAACTAATGACTTTGTGATTAAAATGATGAAACTCAGGAAAACAACAGGAAATGTGAGCGGAGAAAACGCCATCGTAATTGAGTAAACCACAGGCAACAGACACTTACTGGCAACAGACACTTACTGTAAGATGAAAAGATAAAAATGAATAAATAAATCAAATTAATTAACAAAAAGCTAGACACTGGGTCAAATAAGTACATTAACTGTAGATACTCCTCTTCAATGGCTGTGTGAAGTTGCTGGAGACGGCTTATGGTGGAGAAATGAACATTCAATGCACGAGCAACAGATCTGGTTGACATTCCTGCTGTCAGCATGCCAATTGCACGCTCCCTCAATGCTTGTGGCATCCGTGGCATTTTGCTGTGAGACAAAACTGCACATTTCAGAGTGGCCTTTTATTGTGGACAGTCTAAGGCACACCTGTTTCACTAATCATGATGTCAGATCAGCATCTTGATGTGGCACACCTGTGAGGTGGGATGGATTATCTCAGCAAAGCAGAAGTGCTCACTATCACACATTTAGACAGATTTGTGAACAATGTTTGAGAGAAATGGTACAATTGTGTATCTGGAATGAATTTTAGATCTTTAAGTCCATCTCATGAAAAATGGGAGCAAAAACAAAAGTGTTGCGTTTATATTTTTGTTGAGTGTAGATACATAAGCTGTTGATTTATTGAGGTTATTTTATGAGCGGGGAATAGTCCTTTTAAAAGCTCTCCGTTCTTGAACTAACTGTGGATGCAGAGATTTGAGTATAGGCCGGTGGCAGTGCATGAGCTGTCTCCGGATCACACTCTGTAAATTGGCCCCGTAATCCCGGTTGAGAACAAGCCTTCAGCATGCTCGTACATCCAGACAAGTGTGTGTGTGCGATGTGCTTTTAAGGGAGTCTCCTACAGATGATATTGTTAATGAGCCTCGGAGGAAGCCCGCTGTCATCCTTGGAATGTTCCCGGGGGGGAGAAAAAAAAAAAACATTCGGACTGCTTCCAACTCGACCCTGCCCATTTCCCATTGGATAGACAGAGAGGGGATGAAGTGAGGCGTGCCAATCAGTGGCCAGCTCTGCCTTCAGTTAAGAGGTCAAGAGCCCCAGTGTTGACCCTGTCTGCGGAGAACCAACTCTAATTGACCACACACACACAGATAATGTGTTGACCTCAGGATGCCCTTGGATGTTTAAGATATAGAGATAGGGGGAACCATTATACTGAGAGCTATCTGAAAGGCATTATTTGCTTGAGGTGAATCCTGTTTCACTGGTTTGTCTCTTATTCCTTCATAATATCCTCTATTTGAGATGCAAGCGGGGGACAACATGTCAGTTGCGAGTAGTGAACCGAGCAATTGTAAAACAGAGAAATGATTCCATTTTTGTTTTTGGCTGAGTCAATTTCAAAAGCGTAATCTTCGCAAAAGTTGGAACGGCGTGGCAATTATTTTTCCGGCGACTGAAAATGCGCGCTAATGAATATTAAATTATGACTTGCACTGTCTTGACCAATGTGTGTAGCCACACTGTGCTTTCACTGTTTCCAATGAACCCCCTTCCTCTACTGATACAAGGACAGAGATCTCCCTTCCGCTTTATACAGGAAAACAATTACACAGTAATCACTGTTTGCAGCCTTTTATGTGCGTGTGTCTGTGCCTCTAATCACTGTATTCTGCTTTTTTCTGGAGGTGGGGGCTCCATGCTGGGTTTCATTAAGGATCAACGACCCGCCCCCCCACCCCCCACCACCTCCCAACCTCTGAAACAAAACATTCTCTGGGATGCTAGCACGGGAGAGATTGCTGGGAAGATCGGGTTGATTGTAACTCATTAACGCCAAGATAATTGGAGGCCCCTGTGAGATAAGTTTATTGAGATTCGGTCGACATTTTTTTTTCTCCTCGCGTTGCCGTTTCTGACGATACCAACCGTTTGAAATATACCCATTAACAGCAATTACGCCACGGTGCAAATCACAAAGGCCCATACGAACAAGATATTACACGACTAGCTTACATACTTCTAAAGCCACCATGGAATGTATCTGTTCAATAGCATGAAAGAGAGCATGCCTATGTAGTTGGACAATGGAAGACATTGTAATTATGGTGTTAGTGTAGTATCCTAAGCAAATTAGTATTTCCTATGAGTTAACGATAAGAACATGCCATGAGTGGGAGCTATTATAAGCATGTCTAACAAACGTGCATTTACAGTATGATAAGTCTGTGGTTTTAAGCCATTTTCCATTGAAAGGGCATCACATTGGCTTCAACTCAGCAGCACAATCACTGGGGGTTAAAGGGTTCTGCAATGCAATGCAATGCAATTAAATAGTATACCCATTGTCACTCTTCTTAAACGGTCTATGCATATGCAACGCAACAAAGTCTGCTGGCATTTAAATAGAATTGGTTTCGAGATTACATTGCAATGTGGAATGTGTTTTATACTTCAGTGACTTGAATTCCGCAGTTTTGGGATAACATGGTCAGGGGGAGGGTTGCGCGGGGGTGGGGGGGAGACAAAACATAATTACAAAAGCTAGTCAAGCCTAACAAAACAGTGCTCAGGGCCTGTACAACTATTGCTGCACAGCGGACTCTTTTTTTTTTGTCACTCCCATTATTCACAGTCAGTGCGAAACGGGCAGGAATTAGTTTAGTAATTTTTAGAAGCGAGTAATGCGGGCGGAAATCGCTATGAGAGGGCAAAAACAGCCACTGAGACCAAGGGAATTTGTGTGCACAAACCCTAATTGAGAAGGAGCCAGGGGTAGAATACACAACATCCCCTCTGTTCACTCTCTTCCAAATTGGCTATAGGAGTCTATCGCTAAAACCATATAAAGATCATTTTAACTGCACTTTGCCTTGTGCATACTTAATTCACCCATCACACAAAACGGTGTGTGTCATGACTGAGGCACAGTGGGCTCCATACACCATACTGGAGATTATACACCGTTTAAGTCGACTTTGGACATTATTAAATTGACTCTTGCTAAGGTGACATTCAACTTCGATAGCTATACCAAAAACGTTGATGAATTGTTTAATCCATGGTGTGTAATTATAGCCTGGCTCCGCCCGCCCGCCTACTTCCGGCCAAATTTTATTTTCCCTTCAGTAGTCAGTCTGGGTGTACAGCCCATTTCCCAGTTTTGCTGGAGATTCGACAACCGGTCCAATCAGCGAACAGAGCGAGTGGCTGAGAACGATGACGTCGAAGTCGCGCTCCAGTTTCAGTTGCCAGAAGCCGGCTCATGACACACGTGACGACCAAACGTTATGCGATTGGTTGGCTAATCCAGAGTGGCACTGGGCAGATCCAATAGTTTTAAACTTTAACAGACACCCGCCTCCATGAGTGAACGTTTGCCAATTAAAGCACTGCCAGACCTTCTGTACAAATGAAATGAAGTACGATGGTCTGGTAGCACCAGGCTAGTGTAATTATAGGCACTGGTGATATTACATGAATGCAATTAAGGATCTTTATTCTCCTTTAATGTCCTAATTTCCCAAGATTAGAAAGAATTTAAGGACTCCAGATGGGATACCACCTGGATAGAACATGTTGAAAGAAAAAATATTAAAACAAAAAAAACTCTACACTACAGCAGCAGCTAAAGAAAAGAAAAAACCTACAGATTACTACACAACACATTACAATTATTACTAAAACACAATAAAGCAGGACAACTCCCCATGTTATTGGATGGAGGCAGGAATGCAAGACTTAGGAATCCATAACCTCCACCCTTTAACATTGTCCCAATGAACAAATAGAGGGACAGAGGTCGGACAGGCAATACAACTGCATAGCCTCCTTCTCACTAACTTTCCCACAGCTTAGTGCCTCTTATAATCCCTCAAAATGTATATTGTTGTCAACCGACGGCAACACATTCAATGTTTTGAGTGAACAGCTGATCCCAAAGTTAAATCCGATACTACCCATCAACTAAGTGACAATCACTTCACCGGCATAAATTCACTGGAACTGTGCAGACCACCACTATCAATCACTGTGCACTATGTGATTGATTCATTGGAGAACTGTCTCTTCTAATGTTCCTGAAGTCAGTGCTGTTTCAAATCCCATCTGTTGCAGTATCTCAAAGTGAATGGGACTATAGGTACCTTGGCCATGCATTCTTGTCTTAAGTATAAAGGTTGTATAAAGCTTGAAGTCGGGGTGTGCTTAATTTAGCTATAGAGCAGATTTGTGCAGATTGTGGAAAAAATGGCTTTGTAGTGTTTTGGAAGAGTCCAAACAACCTAAAGGGGAAACTCAATAGGCAAGACAGGTAAAGTTCATTAAAACAAGCTGTTAACTCATACATTAAGGCTTCATGGGCAATCACTTTAGGTAAAAGAAGCTGGAGTTATACTGGCATCAAGAACAGGTTACAGAGATGGAGAGTGAAAAAGAAGGCTGCAATGCAAAGGTAAGCCTAGCTTAGCCAATCTTAAAGGAATAGTTCGACATGTTGGAAACAGTCCTTATTCGGCCCCTGAATAAAGACCTTTATACCTGTACATTAGATACAAGGCTTCAGCCAGCAGCTACTTAGACTATTTTGGCACAACAACACACATGGTGAAACAGCTAGCCTGGCGCGCAATCTCTAAATGTATAAAAAAACCAACAGGTCATGTCCAGAGATGGAAGACTCAGTGAGGGCATCTAGTGGACAGGTGTGGAACAACTGGTCCGTTATCATTTACAAAGTTTCATTGCGTAGTTTCTCTTTACATTTCACATTAGATTTAGCTCACTAAAGTCACAGTTTAACTGTCCTTCGGCACACATCTTGTATCATTTTCCTCTTGTGCAAAAATTGTCAATTACATTTAAATCTTGTAAACTAATTGCCAAAACAGCATGTAATAAAGATGTACTCTATGGCGTATACAGTCTGCTTTATAGTGATAATTCCTAGCAGGGATTTGAGACCCTCCAGCGAGGGAGAGGCCTAAGCATGGGGGGGGGGGGAGACAGAGACAGTGCAGTGCATGTAAGTGTGTCCACTTAGATGGATAAGGCACTCATCACACCACATGAGTGTGCTCACACTGAGTTAATTGAAGAAGGAGGAAAATCTGCCCCGAGCTGATAAACAACAACATTAATTGCCATCAGTTGGCTTGGAAGTCACTAGCTCACTCTCTCTCTCTCTCTCTCTCTCTGCCTCTTATCTCCTTGTGTTTCTGGCTCTTCCTTGAGGAAATAATAATGGAACTGCCTTTTTGCAGCACCACAGACACACTCTACCCCTGTCGACTCTGCTCGGCAAATGGGACCCTGCCATGCGTTCCAGTACCCATACTTTCAACTATTTAGTATGGTAGGACAAGTTTGAGGATGTCCCAATTCTTGAGGTCATAATAAGAATGCCTTAAAAATAAGATTTTTAGTGTTAAAATCAGCATGCTATTTGGGCGATTCTGAACCACAATCCAGTGCGCATCGGAAGTGACGTCACATCCGACGGAGCCTCCGCAATAAAACAGCCGCGGATGGGACGGATGTATAAGCAAGTGGCAAGATCTAGGCGCAATGATGAAACAAATAAGTACAAGTGTGTCCTATTTGTATGCCTATACTGCAAGCTATCTTTAGTTTTAATGATCAGCTGTAGAATAGAAAAAAAAGAGAACATATACGATTTGGAACGCGGCCCTGGTTGCTACCTCCTTCAGGTCCAAAGACATCCGTGGGAGAAACAGGAGGTGAAGCCTGACGCCATTTTGCTGTCTAAACGGTTTGAAATAACTGTAATTTACCATGCCATGCGCTGACCTTATTAGGCAGCAAACAATAGCACTACCCACTTTTTTTGGAACTTCCTCTAAGTCTAAGGCCAATGTCTAAGCCCTTGATGATATATAATACCACTTGGCAGGCAAGTTAATTATAAGCTTGGCCCCCCTAACACTTGCTGTCGGAGGAGCCCACCATCTGAAGGCAACGTGACTGTGTGTGTCTCTGTGTCTTTATGTGCGTGGGCAGACAGCGAGGAAGCAAAGGGTGCTAACTGTTATCCAAACTGTCAGAGTCGCTTTCAAAAGAGTTGGCTGAGACGAGATGGGTTGTCCACACACCTCTAAAACACACACACACACACACACACACACACACACACACACACATTAATGCGCATGCACACATTGTACACACTGCTTGCGGATGCCACCGCACAAATGCAGTGGAGACACAAGCTGCATCAGTATGTGACACACACACACACATACACACAGAGAAGACACACGCATATCCAATCATACAGGGAAAGTCACACATGGCCTCAAAATCTAACATTAACACTAACACCTTTTTCAACAAATGTGTACTTTGAAACAAATGTTCAACGCAACTATTGTTTGGTTGTGAGCCCATTGGCATCTGTTGGTGTTTTAATATTTGAAAATGTTGGTCAAACGCATGGCAGAGTTATTATCCAAAAGACTAAATGGAGGAACTATACACTTCCTGTTCCTGAGATACTGCTGCGTAGACGCATCAAATAGGCAACTACCTATCTGCTTAATAACTCACTTTTGTTGATAGTCCAAGGAAAGTTTTGACTTCAAATTGGATATGCTTTGACCACTTGAGTGAAGGAATGCACACATATTTTTTACGTGATATTTTTGAAGTGGCTTCCGCATTGAAACAAATTGGAAACAAATACAGATTTGTTTTGGCAAAAAAAACCTTCATGTGCCTAAGGCAAAAAAGCTACAGTGTATGTGTATTCTGGGGCTGTCTCTCTCTTATGTCCTTATGTTCATGTTTTCCTGGCCCCGGCTTCACTTCACCGAGCTAACAGCGTATTTATGTCCTCAGAATTACAACTAATCTCCCCCATCAAAAGGAGCAGATTTACAGCAGCTTACAGCAAGAGAGAGACTCCGGCGTTTGGCTTTGCCTGTTACAAGCCCGAGCCGTCTCTCCCTCTCCCCCTCTTGTCTTCCATCAATCTGACAGTCCAACATCGCTTCAATAAACCTACGCCCTGTCTAGACTCACTCTTGCAGATTTAATTCAAACAGCTGTTTCGCTCCTTATACTGCATGGCGCCCTGAGCACTTCCAACTCAGGGATGGGGTGGGGATGTGGGGGGGGGGGGGGAAGCAGTGGTTTTGGATAGATAGGGGTACGGGTTTGGTGGGGGAGAACTCCTATCTGGAGAAAGCTTTTCTGGAGGCGTGGAAGGAGAGAGTGCCCTCAAGGGGGATATGAGGATGGCAACTATAGCTTGTTAGCCGCAACATCGTGGGTCTGTTTCTGTTGTTGACACTCATACAACTTGCTACGGCCCCCCGACAGCTGTTGTTGCCGCTGCTTTTTTTTGTAAGCACATGGGTAGAAGAAAAAAAAGCCAGCCACGTTTTATTCCATCCCGACACTGAAGTGTTCATTTGCAGGATGTTTATGGATGTGAGATGTGTTTACTGTATTCGACTGCATTAAGACGATTGTGCACAGTGGAGTGTTTTGTCTGACATGCTACCACATCCCTGTCACATGAGCTCAAGTCAACAACCCATCATGTTCCATGTGTGTTAATTTCTTTTAGATTGGATTCCATGTTGTCATACCAGTGGATATTGTTGAACATATTTTATATATCTGATCTGTCAGTGTTTATATTGGATCTGTTGGAGTTCCTACTGCAGCTACTCACATTGGCACAAGCTATCTGTTTAAACTGTTAAAGTGATTATTGCGTTTTACAGATAACTTTTATGTTGTCTTATATCCTTTCTAGGCAGAGCACTTTGACTAGTCACACTTTCTATCATTCCCCCTGCAATTGCGGAAGGGAACCCTGGGCCCCCCCCCCCCTGGTGTGTCACACTATTGTATAAGTACGTCAATGAGTACAAGCTGCATGTTTGTGTTGTTGCGCCTCATCAACCATGTCGCCTCAGCCATGGTGGGTTGGCGGGCACTGTGTGTGTGTGTGTGTGTGTGTGTGTGTGTGTGTGATATTGTGTGTGAGAGAGAGAGAGAGATAGTGTGTCGTGGGCAGGCCAACAGGCAGGCCGGCCGGGGCTCATGGAGCAGATTGCCTGGCCGCTAAAGAGGTGCTGCAGCCTGTGGAGTCGTCCCCCTCCCCAACACACACCCACACACACATGTACCCACACACATATACACACACACACACACACACACACACACGCACACACACCCCGGTGGAGCTCGGCAGATGCCCAGGTACAGTCAGCGCTCTTGTGCACATAAGCCCCTGCCAGTAGTCAGGACGGGTGGAAGCAGAAGTGACAAGCACGGCCCCCACGCTGCTCTCCAAGCTGTCCTGCATATCTGCTCCCACGGACATGCCCTCTCTCTCTCTCTCTCTCCCTCTCTCCATTCACTATCTCTCTCGCTCTCTCTCCATTGATGTTCTATCCATCCCTCTGTTTTGTACACACTCAGTCCTCCCTTTTGCCTCAAAGTGGATTGAGAAAGAAATTGTGTTTAAAGAGAAGCGGGGGACAGATAGAAGGGAGGGCACATAGGGGAGAGGGGAAGGAAGGCCCAGTTTGAAAGCATTGTGTTTACAGTGGGAGAGAGCCGGAAACAGAACGGTGTGAATGCCCTTCATTATGAACAGTTGGAGGTGGCGTGTGTGGCAACCAACATCTGTCTCACTCACGTTTCTTTGTGTGTATGACTGTGTGTGTATTATTATTTTAATTGTCATTTTCTGTCTTTTTTCCCAAACCGTTCCTCATCACCATTTCACTTCATTACATTGCTCTCAATGGAAAAAGCCAATAGTCACTGTAGCTGTAACTCATTTGGTGTGAACACTGATTATTATTATTTTTTTTTCACCCCTATTTTTTTTGGCCAATTCTCAGGAAATGGCATATGAGCGGCTCAACTGTGACTCGCTCTAATGCAATATAATGGATTCTTGATTGGAGTTGAATGGATTGCATTGCCTTTTTCGTAACCCATCGCCAGTCTTTCCAATGTCCACCGTGGTGAATCGCATTGTCCTCGGGAGTATCTGGGCTGCGTGAAAATCTAGTTTTAAAAAATGCTGAGAAAACGGCAAAAGGCTAGTAGAGAAATCATGATGAATAAGGAATAGAAGCTGAAAAAGGAAGAGAGAGATAGAGAGAGAGAGAGCTGGCAGAAGGTAAAAACGTATGAGGGAGGGTGGAAAACTCGCAAGATAAGGTGAGAATGGCAGAGAGAGGGCAAAGGCATAGTGTGATCACAAAACTCATGTTGGCTGCGAACACGCTGCGCTTACTTCAGTAAGTACATCTGAACAAAATACTGTAGATATGAGTGTGGATTGTAATTATTATTGTTAGCATGTTTGTTTTGCTAATGCACTTTTGCTCATTTTAGCTGTACACTTTCAGGTACACTTTTTTTCTGTTAATGACATAGGCCTACTTTTGTTCTGAGTTATAAGCCAATAAGTACAATGTATCATTGCATTGCTCAATTGTATCAAGTGAATTGCTATGACATTTGGTCCCAGCATTCTAGTTCATGAGAGGATGAAGCCCAGTGACTTTATTAAGGGTTCCCATAATGTTTGGTTGAGATAAACATGTCCACCTCCAGATTAATAGGAACAATTTGTCGATTACTTAATTTCTCAAAATAATCTCTGATCTGTGTAAGAATGAGTTGCAACAGGAAAACATGGTCGTTGTCATTTGACACCGACCAATGAAAGGACTTGTTTGGAGGATTTCAAATGAAAAATGTGTTAATCTTGACTGTATGCCTTGTCTTCTAATACTGTCAATAATGAAATCTGGTTCCTCGTTTGACCTTTTCAAAATGGATTGAAATTTGCAGTAGTGTTGGTCGCCTTGACATACCTTTTCACACACTATCTCAGTGGGTCCTTTCATGCCGATTGGTCTTAACAGGTTTTTCCTTTTATGGACTGACTTTGAAAATAAAATAAAAAGGCTTAAAAAAAGATTAGGTGCGCCAAAGGTCATCCACTGACTGGCGGTCTAGCCCTCTCCATATCCATTTGGGCACAGCTATAGTAAATACGGTGGAGAGGGGGGGGGATATTAATGGAGCTCTTCATACTGTCGATGGCATAATTGAATCTCCAAATAAAAAGAGTTTTTCATATCAACCTTTCAATGTGATGACTGGAGGAGAAGATCGAGTGGCACTTATACAAACACACGCACACACACACACACACACACACACACACACACACACACACACACACACACACACACACTACAAACACAAACACACACACACACACACACACACACACACCCACACCTACAAACACACACACACACACACACACACACACACACACACACACACACACACACACACACACACACACACACACACACACACACACACACACACACACACAGGAGTGTGCACCCTTGCATGAACACACCCTCACATGCTTGTTTACCCAATGAGCAACGGTTATGGATTTATGCTTCATCACCATGGCATCACTCTTAGCGTTAATTATAATCCCCAGAAGCCCCTTAATTAAAGTGTGTGCAGTGAAAGGCATTTTGTTTGCCATTTATCTCTGAATGAGAGCAAAATACCTCAGATTTACTGACCCAAGTCTCCCAGTGCAGGATAGAGATAACCAACAAGCCAGGTATTTCATGAATTGATCAACCCCCCCAAAAAAAAAAAAAAAAATTGTCCTAACCATAGTCTGTTTATGAGGCACATCATCTCCCCAGCTTGATCGCCGGATACTACACTCAACAAAAATATAAACGAAACACTTTTGTTTTTGCTCCCATTTTTCATGAGATGGACTTAAAGATCTAAAATTCATTCCAGATACACAATATTACCATTTCTCTCAAACAATGTTCACAAATCTGTCTAAATGTGCGATAGTGAGCACTTCTGCTTTGCTGAGATAATCCATCGCACCTCACAGGTGTGTCACATCAAGATGCTGATCTGACATCATGATTAGTGCACAGGTGTGCCTTAGACTGTCCACAATAGAAGGCCACTCTGAAATGTGCATTTTTTTGCTTTATTGGGGGTCTGGGGACTCAGAACCAGTCAGTATCTGGTGTGACCACCATTTGCCTCATGCAGTGCAACACAACTTCTTCGCATAGAGTTTATCAGATTGTCAATTGTGGCCTGTGGAATGTTGGTCCACTCCTCTTCAATGGCTGTGCGAAGTTGCTGGATATTAGTGGGAAGTGGTCACGCTGTCGTATACGCCGGTCAAGCACATCCCAAACAGGCTCAATGGGTGACATGTCCGGTGAGTATGCTGGCCATGAACTGGGACATTTTCAGCTTCCAAGAATTGTGTACAGATCCTTGCAACATGGGGCCGTGCATTATCTTGCTGAAACAAGATGTGATGTTCATGGATGTATGGCACAACAATGGGCCTCAGGATCTCATCACGGTATCTCTGTGCATTCAAAATGCCATCAATAAAATGCACCTGTGTTCTTCGTCCATAACAGATTCCTGCCCATACCATAACCCCACCACCACCATGGGCCACTCGATCCACAACATTGACATCAGCAAAGCGCTCACCCACACAACGCCACACATGCTGTCTGCCATCTGCCCTGAACAATGTAAACCGAGATTCATCCGTGAAGAGAACACCTCTCCAACATGCCAGACGCCATCGAATGTGAGCATTTGCCCACTCAAGTCTGTTACGGCGACGAGCTGGAGTCAGGTCAAGACCCCGATGAAGATGACGAGCATGCAGTTGAGCTTCCCTGAGACGGTTTCTGACAGTTTGTGCAGAAATTGTTTGGTTATGCAAACCAATTGTTTCAGCAGCTGTCTCAGTGGCTGGTCTCAGACGATCTTAGAGGTGAACCTGCTGGATGTGGAGGTCCTGGGCTGGTGTGGTTACACGTGGTCCGCGGTTGTGAGGCCGGTTGGATGTACTGCCATATTCTCTGAAACGCCTTTGGAGACGGCTTATGGTGGAGAAATGAACATTCAATGCACGAGCAACAGATCTGGTTGACATTCCTGCTGTCAGCATGCCAATTGCACGCTCCCTCAATGCTTGTGGCATCTCTGGCATTTTGCTGTGAGACAAAACTGCACATTTCATGGTGGCCTTTTATTGTGGACAGTCTAAGGCACACCTGTGCACTAATCATGATGTCAGATCAGCATCTTGATGTGGCACACCTGTAAGGTGGGATGGATTATCTCAGCAAAGCAGAAGTGCTCACTATCACACATTTAGACAGATTTGTGAACAATGTTTGAGAGAAATGGTACAATTGTGTATCTGGAATGAATTTTAGATCTTTAAGTCCATCTCATGAAAAATGGGAGCAAAAACAAAAGTGTTGCGTTTATATTTTTGTTGAGTGTATATTCACAAGACCTTGTTGACTTTGATGACTTTCTTTAACATTTTGGGTGAGGCAGTGGCTAGCCTTTTCGGGGGGGGATTTTAGAACTCATCCCATCTGCAGTGTAACAGCCCAGTTGACATTCAGCTGATGCAATTAGGCCTTTTTGATATATCGGGGAAGCTTGTTGTATTTAATTACACTACATTTCAACGGTGTCAACTCCGCTGTTTAAATGGCCGTAAAAAAGAAAATAACAAGATCATTTTGTGGTGGAGTGCAGCCGAAATTAAATTTGCCTCGACTATTTATTTTTTCCTCTATTTTAATTATAGAAACACGTTAAGTTATTGAACGTTTTGCCCTGGAATTTGTTAATAAGTAAACTGTTGAGTTGAATCAAGCTGAGCTGAGCATTTTCCAGTCACGCTCAACCCTTTTTTTGAAGGTTGATATAGCACCTAATCTGGTAGGCATTGATTCAGCAAATAATACTACAGCCTCCCTCGCCACACACTCTGCTGACTGCTGTGACCACACTCACTGACTTGCTGGAAGAGTGTGCACTGTTCCCTTTCCAGTATGAATTTAAAATGATCCCCCCCCCCCCCCACACACACAATTGCAACCACTAATCCGGTGCCAGTGGATGCATGATCTGAAACATGCACTAGTTCTGGGGTTGGGGGGGTAATACTATCCCGGGCAAAGCTACTGCATGTCACAGGAATTGGTTCTTTGTTTGAGAATCAAGGCGTAGGCCCTCACAAGAAAACTTATCTAGAAAACATCCTCATCATTTAGGCATTTGCCATTAGCAGAGATGTAGACTGATGTTGGAGAACAAAAGTTAAGCGTGATAAACCAGAGGCTAAAGTGCATGCTGAATGTGAAAACTGATTAAGGATTGTTTTTCATTCAATTTAAAATCAACTGAGTTTATATTTATAGCGCCGCCATAATTGCTTTACTAGCACTGCATCAGCACCTCCAAGCCTTTTAGCAGTGTATTGATAATGCTTTCTACAATTGAGGCGTAATGCTGTGGAGACTTCAGGAGGTTGGAAGAGTGTACGGGAAGAAAATAGTGCCGTGCCTACCCTTTCCATTAAATTACTTAGGACGGTTTGCAGTGATTGAACTCCATTAACCGCAGACTATGCTGCAACCGAAGCAACCCCCCGAGCTACGGCACACTTTGATCCTCTCTGAAAGAATGCATAATACTTCTCTTCTATTGAAACACTGATTTGATTTCCTTGGTCTTCTTCTCTTTGACTTTGTGTGTACCACTCTTACCCATCGTGTTTCCCCAAACGGATAGCCGGAGATTAGAACACTCATACGCTCATAGATCATGCCTTTTCATGTATTACTAGTGTTGCAGTGTGTATTTCAATATCAATTTGGATGACATGGTGTAATGGTGAACAGTAAATGTAAATGAGTTATGAGAATAAGTTAATCTACTGCATTATTATGACTTCCTGGAGTTATGTGCTCTGCAATCCTACTGGGTCTAAGGAAAATACCTCCGGCATAGCAGAACATATCAAAGTGGATGGGGATAACAGGTCATAACATTGTGCTTGCTTACATGAAGTGTCAGCAGCATCCCAGTTAGCTGCTTTTCAGGCTTTGTAGCACTGTGTATCATGCATAAACGTTAAGGAAAAGCGTGTTTTGGTGTACATTTTGAATTTCCTGACATGGTCTTTTGTTTTGAAACAACAATATAGTAGATCCAGATGCTATAGCTACAGTATTTCCACAATAGCTACCTGTTACCCTCAACAAAGTGGTGTCAAAGCATCTACATTAGAGTAGAGAAGCATTAAGAGTGCCTAGCAGTAACATCGCTATATAAGGTTTAGCTTTAATATTGTCACTAACCATGGATAGTTGATCCAAGTCTGTGCAGTGGAACCAGATATTTCACATTTTTAAGTCCACAAATTCATATTTGTGCTCAAAACCTGGTACCTACTGTACATTACCCACAATGCAACAGTCCAGGTGTTTTATGCTAGCCTCAAGCAGATTACGAGAAGCTCACCACTTGCTAACTCCATTGTGGTTGAATGTCAGAGCCACACTGTTTCTGACAGATTCCACCAATAAACAGTAAGTGCAAAGTGCAGCTCATTCCATGTTTTTGGTTTGAGCTAAATTGAGCCAACAACTATAAAGTCCTCGCCTCACGGACTCAACTTAAGATTTAGAGGCACTGTGGTTTTGGAATTTGGAATTGTTTTTTTGTTTTTTTAACGATGCTGAACTCCACAATGACTATAATAATCTGCCAAGCGCATTATGTATACCATGCCGTTAATGCCCATAATCGTTTCCTAAAGCACAGTGCTTCCAGCCATCAGAGCACTGTGCAAAAGTTGTTGTATTTAGTAACTAATAACTATTTTATATCCTTATTTAGCCATCTATCGCCATGCAAATCAAGGCTTTTATAATGGTGATATTATTCACAAGTTACATATTCAAACTCCAATAATTATAATATTTCAGCTGCTCGTTATTGCCGCATCACGGGACATTAGTCAAGCATATCAGACTGTGATGTGATGGATCAATTTATTTCCAGAATTATGCAGTCAACACAACAGAGTCAGACACAGGTGTGCTATCCAATGAATAGCTTTGTATTGTGTATATTTCGATGGGAAGTGTAAACGAGAACAAGGACCAAATGAAGCCCTCATTCCAACAACATGATTTGAGACTAGCAGCATTAATGTTGAGGCAACTTGCAATTTGCATGAACTAAAACTATAACTTTCAGTATAGCTTTTGACTTCTGGTGACATCTACCTTTATGGATTCTCACATACAACTGTGCATTATTCCATTTTGCCCCCCCCCCCCCCCCCCCAACACCCCCCCCCTACCAAAATAGACACACATTCCACAACCGTGCACTTACCCACATTCACAGGAACTTGTTAAATAGCCATATAGCTTCTTCTTCCCCCCCCCCCCCCCCCCCCCCCCCCCCCATATATTGGGGAATCCTTTGATGCTTCAGAGTGACTGTGCAAGTGATTGGAGTCACACTGAGTGTCAGCCTTCCCTCCTAAAAGAGAGCATAGTCTCAGAGAGAGGAAGAAAAGTTATTTGAGATGGAAATCTTCCTCAGCCGCTCCAATCTGGAAGGTGATCCTATTGAGAGTGGATGTGGTTGGCAGTGTATTGAGGCTGCATAGAGGAATGTGTGCACACAATGGAGACAGCAAATAGGGCATACAATTCATATTTGAGGAAGGATAACAATCCATAGGCTATTTCCCTGTTTCTGTAAGCAGAAACATATATTTGTGTAACGTTTGCCTGTTAGTTGGTTCGTTGATTTCTCCACAACTTTGGTCCAGACTTAATTTAGCATTGACTAAGCATAACAGTAAGTGAATGCTTAGTTTCTGCTAAGTATGCATTGACTAGGCTGTTATTAACAGTTATTGTGTATTAAGCATTAACTTACCATTAACTTATGATTAATGTGTGTACTTTTATTGTACAGTGTTACCCAAAAATTCACTGTGGTCACTGTGCAGTTGTTTTTTCTAATCAGACCCTGTTTTATCTATGACAGAGGAGAGTAGCGGGGATACGCTCACAGTGTGCTATATACAAAGCATCTCTTACCATGTTAACCCCCTTCACTCTCCCCCGGCACATTTGGCCATCATGTTGTGAAATCAGCTGTAGCAGCGGGAGGAGAGTTTGTACAAGGTGTACTTCCTGGAGTGTCTATTTCACGCCGAGAGCAGATCGAGAGCAGAGGGGGGAATAAGTGCGAGAGAGAGAGCGAGCGGAAGGTAATGAATAGAACAGTTTGAAAGCTAGCAGGAGATGGCCCCCGAACATTTGTCACTCCTACAGGAGTTGTCTCCGTTTGCGAGATTGGATTTTGGTTTATTATTGTTGTTTTGCAAAAAAGAAAAAAAAAATGGGGGATGTGGGGGGTGTCACATGCCAGCAGAGCTCCACATGTTTAGTGTCCCGGTGAGTGTTTTTAGATGGTGGGAAATGGGCAAGGAAATCAGAATGAAAAGAGTTCTCTCCTCTTAACTCCATCCAGTGGGGATTCCAACTATAATATGCGACTCCTGCCCTTTGCTTTGCCTCGTGCATGGGCATGGAACAAAAGCAATCATATCCTCGGGCCTATTCTTCTATGGGGGGGGCCATTGTACAGTCACGCTACCTTATTGCTCCTACGGTGACAGAAATAGGCAAGCGGTGACTGTTGGCACATCAAGCACCAGCGCTTCAATACATTGTGACTGGCTTGGAAAGCTCACTGCAAAGCAACAAACAGACATATTGAATAATGCCATGCCAATACATTTCCAGTTGTAGATCAAGTTTAGGTTTAGAACTTGCATACTTTGATACAATGACAAGTGTTTTGTAAAACCTTAATGCGTTCCTTTTTGTATACATGTTATGTTCTCTCCATCAATCAGCGTCTCTCAAAATGGCCTCACTCTGAACTCCATAAAGATTGATTTCCTCATATTGTAAATTATTTCAGTTCCTGTACTTAAGTCTGAACTTTTTGGCTAATTATATAATAAGACTAGCATTTCTTGCATATATCCCTCCGATGCTTCTTTTTCTCCCCGCAGCACACGGTTTGAATCACTCTCTTTCTAATTTGCCTTCCGTCTCTTCCTCTCTGCGCTGACTTCCCTCCCGGTTTCCTCTCTCTCTCTCTCTCTCTCTGGAGAAGCCATTGGCGCGAAAGCACTCTTGAGAAAATGAAGGGGGCAAATATACATGTGTGATGTTCAGGACTGGATAATGGTGCACTTGTTCAATGTAATTGGCCTGGAAAAGCACTGTAATTTGTGACTGGAGAACCCTGACTCGACTTGAGAAAAAATGTAAAAGCGCGGCAGAGGAGCCCCCTTGGTTAATCAGTTCTCACAAAGAGAATACTTTAAGTTCATTAGTGTTCCATTTGCATATTCGCCCTCATAAAGGAAGAGTTAATCCCAAATGAAATGGCTTGTTTCTATTCATATTAACAGGGCTTATTTCGTATTCACCCCCTTGTTGTCGCAATTGCAATGCGTTTTCTGTGTGTGTGTGATCATAGTAAAACCTGATGTCTATCCATCAATATTATAGTTTCCTAAAGTTCTGGTTCATACAGTTGCTGTATAATTTTAGTACATATAAAATAGAATATGTCTTCCTTATTTCTGATCAGTGATAAGGTGGAGTATGCCAAACACTGAACCCAGCCAGGTTGCCAAATGATTCAAATAAAGTGACTAAAATAGCCCATAATTTACCTCCATTCTACCCTTGCTATTACTACCTGAAGAAAGTTTTAAACACAAATGTCTTATGGTCTTGCCTGTGTCCCCTCGTGGGGCTGAGGCAAGTGGTATAATAATTTTCGTCCATTTTTTTTCAAGTCGACAGCACCTGAAGCATTTGAAAAGCTAGACTGATGAATTCAGACAATGTATTTGCACTTCACAAAGCCAAAAATGTTGAGCTGAAAGATGCAAAAGCTCTGTAGTCAGGTGACCAATCTTACTCATAGGTTGCCAATCCACCATGAATATAAAAGAAAAAAGGTTATGAACGCTTTAAAGCTGGGGTATGTGATTTCTGATTGGTCAAAGGTAACATGAACTGCACACTTTGACCAATCAGAGCGAGGCTCCGATTCTCTGTTCTTATTGGCTGTTGGGACTGTCCATTCACTCTGGCACAACTTTGTTGGTGTAGAGCGTGTCAGGGAGGGACTATAGGGGAGGGACCAAAGAGAACAAGTGGAGCGGTTGAGGTATTTGGATTCGAATCTCTATCCCGTCTGCCATTTTCTCCCCAAATCCTCCACCCCAGCTTTAAGTCTAATTTTTTCTGATGATCATAAATCACATGTAACAGCAAACGAGACCATAGGTGCAAATAATGCTTTTTTTCTATACATTTTCTTAATGCCTTTGTCATGGGTACGCTCACCCAGGAACAAAAGCTTGCGTCTTAAAAACACTACCGCTTTTGTCCAAAGGGGGCCGCTGGAATTCACACAAACTGAAAGTTCCTCGTAGTCACTTTAATAATATACGGCTGCTCAAAGTTGTCATGCATATTTTTTGGATCAAGACCTTTTAAAAAAACGTCTAAAGCTCAAATCTCATTAGTAGTGCCACACCCTCCACTCAAAGTTCTTTTTTTGTGTGTCTGTCTGATTTAGAGCCACTGTAGTATGGGGTTGGTCTCAATTTGGCTTTGGCAGTATTTGGCCATAACCCAAAACATCTCTTTGGGGCTTGGTCGGCCCTAGATTCCTGGATGTTACCCACGCATGCAGGAGGAAGTGATGCGATGGTGGAGAGAGAGAGAGAGAGAGAGAGAGAGAGAGAGAGAGAGAGAGAGAGAGAGAGAGAGAGAGAGAGAGAGAGAGAGAGAGAGAGATGAAAACAAAGTCATCACTTTGATTGGTTGTCTGGATAAAGGCCAAAGCCAGAACAGAAGGAGGGAGGGAGAAAGAGAGAGAGACAGAGGAAGAGGGATATTGTCTTCAAGCCTTTTAAGTGCCCTCTGAAGGGGTCAAAAGGAATGCCAGATATGTGGGGGCGTCTCAGCATGTGTGTGAGTATCCTTTTGTATAACCTGTGGGTGCTGATCTGTGTTCATCTGTCTCCACTTGTCCTGCTTTGTACCTTACACTGGTACATGTGTGTGTTTGGACGAGCGCATAATTGCCCCCAAGGGTATGAAAGCAAACACTCTCCTGTGTGTGTGTGTGTGTGTGTGTGTGTGTGTGTGTGGGTGGGTGCATCTAAAAATGAAAAAGCACATCTGAACTAAAAGACTAATAGGACAAAAAACTCTCAAAGTTAATTTCTATTCTGTTTGTTTTTTTAAATTTAATGACAAGAAATAGAGGTCCACAATTGATAAATAGACTGACAGTCCACTGTTGGTAGGGTAGGAGTGCATGGGTGAGTCTGTGAGTGTGTGTGTGTGTGTGTATCTAAAACTTTATGTGGAAGTGGTTTGAAGTAGATTGAACATTTGGTGATATAGGTATCTGTGTCAATATGGTCCATGATGCTTATTGTTCAAGAATATCTTCACAGTTTTTCATGCTAACATGCTAAACTAAGATGGTGAACAATGTTACTCCATTACGCTTGCTGTGTGTATCAGCCATAAAAAGTAAATAATATGGATGTAGCATCCGGGCTGACCTCAGTTATTCACACGGCATCCAATAATCCTGGTTTGTGCGCGACGCCATTTTGTGAGGGGGAGGGAGATAGCTGACGTATACCTCCGAGGAAAAGTGAGGGACAAAGGGCGGAGAGCTGTCACTCAAGAGATCGTGCCAATACATTTTAACCAAGCCCCAACCTCAGTGATTTTTACCGGCATCCAATAAGGAAGTGACCTACAACTGTAGTAACCAGAAAGTGCCACTGGGGGTGGCGCCAAGACGAGCAGTTTTTCTTTGATACTTGTTAGACAGGCCGTTTTCAAAGTCTTATTAAACCTATTTACAGCCTGGGCCACAAAACCATTTCAGTCTGTATGTTTAGGTCATATCTCCATGACAACACTGAGGGGGGTGAATTGTTTTGGCCCACGCTAGTTTTTATTTTTTTGGAGGTTAAAATGTATTGGCGCAATCTCTTGAGTGACAGCTCTCCGCCCGTTGTCCCTCACTTTGCCTCGGAGGTATACGTCAGCTATCTCCCTCCCCCGACGTGACGTCGCTTCCCCTTTTCGGCAAGAGGAGTGAGGCGGAGTAAAAATCTCACAAGATGGCGACACGCACAAACCAGGATTATTGGATGCCGTGTGAATAACTGAGGTCAGCCCGGATGCTACATCCATATTATTTACTATCTATGATTTTAACCTCTGATAAAATAAAAACTAGCGTGGTCCGAAAAAATTCACCCCCCTCAGTGTTATCATGGAGATATGACCTAAACGTACAGACTAAAATGGTTTTGTGGACCAGGCTGTAAATAGGTTTAATAAGACTTTGAAAACAGCCTGTGAGTCAATGAAAAATGGCTCAGTCTTGTTACCCCCCTAGTGGCACTTCCGGTTACTACAGTTGTGGTCACTTCCTTATTGGATGCTGGTAAAAATCGCTGAGGTTGGGGCTTGGTATCAGCATGTTATATTCCACTTTAGGTATCCAGTTTCCATCTACTGGATTTGTCAAAAGTCATCATTCAGAATTAGGACTTAAGGGGTGTCTCGCCTTAAGGGGTGTCTCGCCTTAAGGGGTGTCTCACCTTAAGGGGTGTCTGTGTATTGTTTGAGGCTCATTCTTACTAGAGCTTAGTCAAATATTTCACATTTAATATTACATACCTCAGAGAAAATGCAATTCATTTTCTACATGCATACCCCAAAACAAATCAGACCCAATCATACATTTTATATTGGATTACAATGTTTCTTAAGTAGTTTAAAGCTCCTGACAGCTGCCTGCCTGCCTGACACTAAAACAAACCTCAGCCCAGTTCACAAATACATTGTGACAAGGAGCAGTTAGCCAGCAGTCCCACCAGGGCCACAGCTGAAAGTCTGTGTTATGGAACTGCATTTTCTCATTCATTAAGTGGAGACAACTCTAGGTGATGGGGTGTGGAACTCCAAAAAATACAAAGTGACAGGGATCAGAGTTAGGTTTGCATTTCACTGTCAATGTCTCAGGGGAGAGTCGGGAAGTTTTGTTGAGCCTGCTTAGCTAGCACAGTATCCAGGTACATCAGGATCAGAGGCTGGATTGTTGAGAAAGTTATTTTTTTCTTCAAAGTTGATACAATTTTTTTTACTATGAATGTGGGGCACGCTCAAGAAATGGGGAATAAAGCCAGTAGAACCTTGAAGCAACTGCTTTGGACCGCAGTGACTGGTCTTCTTCTGAAGTCTGACATCGCCCTACTAGAAACAACATGCACTTCTCATAGAGAGAAAGCACAACGTCAGAGCAGGCATCTCAATTCTGAACAAACGCAGACATCTACACTCCCAACACTCAACCACGTCAACCCAAGGAAGTGAGGTTATATTCGGCAACGATGGACAGCCGAAGAAGAAGAATAAAGACTAAAATGTGTTTACATGATAGTGGAGTCAAACTGGAACTTTAGAATGAAGTGCTTTTTAAACATTCCACGTCTTGTGATTACAACTTAGGCATGATTTGAAATCCTCACCAGAGGGTATAATGTTCAACTAAAACTATGTTTCCTTGATAACTGCTAAGGTCTCGAAAGGTGGTCATTTTTTTTTACCTTAAAAAAAAAAACGTCTTGTTGACTTGACTTGATAATTGACTCTAAATGCATAATGTGTCAGCTTATGTCTGCCAATAAAATATGTACTGCTCTTGCACATGAACATGGTATAGTCCTAGCAGCCAAGATAAAACTAATTGAACCTAGGGGCTCAGTAGGTTACTTCCAATTCAAAAAGTTAAAAAATAATAGAGGAAAGTTTGTAATTAATGGGCTGAAAGTCAAATGCTCCCTTATAGTTTGAGGAACTTTTACCACTTCTCCAGGTGAAATAAACCATTCAAAAAACCCCATCGGGTTAGCCTTAAGGTGAAACACAACTTGTTTTCAGTGCATAAGAACAATGTGAGCTGCTATATGGCCTTTTTAGCCGCTCCACTGGTAATTATTACCAGCAGATTGAACGCATAGCACCAATATTATTTTGAACTTTACCATCCCACTGACTTCTTCATATTATTATCATAACTCATGTGCTGTTATCTCAATTAAATCCCCCCCGATGCACCGTACCACCTTTTCAGTTTTACTATCTTATCTGCTGCCATGCTGTGTTAATGGTGCAGGTTAAGGAGGGGTGAAGCCCATTTGCTTTTGGTGGCTACGAGAGACAGAACTTTGTGTATTGCTAATAAGGAGATGATACATGTGAATAGAATAAGACATTGTTAATGTGTTAAATGCTTTTTTTGTTGCTTTGAATTAATGGACTGTCGATGGTAAGTAAGCAGCAAACTGGTTTTGTCCAAGCATGCCAATTAACTATAGCATAGTTCACGTTCCTGCTATAGGGCCTGGCAGACTGGATGAAACCGCTGTGGTAGAGGTTAAACCTTTAAATCTAGCTGTGCAATCCTCAAGACACATCATTGTATCGACCCCTCCAATAACTCAAAACCTGTGCAGTCCTAAGCTTCGGCTTTATAAAAGACATTTTCTCCAGTGCAAAGAAATAGGCTGACAGTGGCCAAATGTAGCAGAAGTCAAAAAAAAAAAAAAAAAAATGACAAAGTCTTTATGTTCCGGGGGAATAGAATGTTCTTTGCACAGCTGTGAGAGATTGCCGAAAAAAAAACCACACAAAGGGGCCGATTGTATTTTGATGTTTTTTTCCACCTCCACCTGTACAAATGCAAAAAAAAAATCCATTTGTGTTTGCATACAACAGGAGTACATTGTTCTTCAAAGTGAATGTCATTCTCATTTAGCGCAGAATAACCCTGTATGCCGATATCATCTCGTCAAGCCGGTCCAAGCCTCTTCCCCTCCATATTGTTCAGTGCCCCCCCGCCCACCCCACCCTTTTTAAAGATCTCAATCTACAGAAAGAGCCTGCACTATTGTCTCCACTCTCTCTCCTCCTATACTGCATTTGTATTACATTGATTGGCATCTGACTAATGCAATGCACAGTTGGCTTGCCGCCACACGGCAATTTAGAAGTGACGGCAGCTTCGGGGCAGGTCCGTGCATACCAAGCAATGCTGATTTGTTGTATTGGCCTGTACTGTGCTACTGCTTTTTTTCTCTCTCTGTCTCTCTCCCTGCCTGACTTACAAAATGGTAATAAGAGTGGTAAAACACAGCACTTAGACATGGAGAAGAGGTGATGAAGTGGATGATAGAAACATACCAAAATACTGTTACCACCTAGGAGCACTTGAGCCAAATAGGGAAATCAGCTAATAGTAAATACAATTTAGCTGATGGCAAAATGGCTTGTTTTTTGTATTAGGTGTGACAGCAATGTTTGGTACTCATATACTTGTTTACACTCTTAGGTTACTGCTCTGCCTGCATGTGCTATCAGCGGGTCTTAAAGTCACATACAGAGCTGTAGTTGAAGGGATAATGGCAGTGTATTACAACTTCGCTTTTTATTTTGCACTGCTCTGACCATCGGTTGCGGATAGCGGTTGCCTCGCCAAGTAGGTGATAGACTTCAAGTAATTTCTCTGCGATATTGGAAAGTGGTGAGATTTGCTAGAATTGGAACCAGTGGGGGCGAAAAAGAATGTCAGACAGTCCTACACATTGGAATGAAATCAACAGAATTGCTGGAAATTAGCTGCTTTGAGGGGTCAAATTGTAGGGTAGTGCTGTGGAAATGTTATCCCACATGGAGGGGATGTATTGTAAAAAGGCTCAGAGAGTTAGCTGGCCCTGCTCAGAGCCACATAGCAGAGGAGCACCTTTGAATAGAACTTTGTTTGCCACACACAACCAGGCAAATAACAGCATAGGACATTATCACAGTCATAAAGTGAACCCATACCACATCTCACAATAAAGTCGTAAGCCCACACACACACACACACACACACACGCACACACACATACACACACTGATCTTAAACATACACAGTCAACAACAACTGTCCTCTATACGGCTTCTGTACAGTTAACATTTTATTTTTTTTATACTTACAGGTGGTACATCAGCATGAACTATATGGTTTTTAAAATGTCACCCACTTTCTCAGGTTGCCTCCGCCGGTGGTTCATTGATTGTATAGTGCATTTTCTTTGAAAATGTCAGCAGCTCATAATGTGCCTGTTTGTAACAACAACTGCCTTCCTCCGGGCAGATGCATTTAAATACTGCTCTATTAGTTAAATGGATCATCCACAAGTGCAGCTGTCACCATGGCACACACAAGGCATCTGGACTGGGAGCCAGCCAGGGGAAAAACTGCTGCATCACCACCATGGAACTCTGCAGCAGAAATACCCACCTGCCGTTGTTTTAGCTCGGTGCATCAGGAATGGTTCCTGCCTAATTGTACTTGGTACACTTAAAAGATCTGTGTCATGCTCTAAGCCAAGTCCACTTACATATTCAGGGTATAGTTTCTGAAAGCATCACTCACTAAGGTATAGGGTAAACTATAGTATGTAGAAGCTAAACATTCCTGGATTTAAATGAATAGTTCAACAATGTTTTGGATTTTTCCTCACTCTCCGGCTCTAGAAAAAGGCAACATAAACCTTTCCTGTGACTGTATGTGCATTTTTGATTTACTGTTTGCTCATCCAGGTTAGCTTAGCTCAAACACTGGTAGTCAAGGGGAGAAGGTCATAGCAGGTCAAAATCAAAAGATTTTGAACTATTCCTTTGAAGCAAACTTGGAGAAAGCTCTTAATTTGCCCTTCCATGCACTATGGACCATGCACCAGTTTGCATCACACGACTAATAATAATAATAATGGATTGGATTTATTTGGCACTTTTTTTCTAGGAACTCAAAGCGCTTTACATGGTTCAAGGTTCCATTAATTCACACAGAGTCATACCGGTGATGGTAAACTATGATAGTAGCCACAGCTGCCCTGGGGCAGACTGACGGAAGCGTGGCTGCCATTCAGCCAAATTCACATGAGGCAAGGTGGGTGAAGTCTCTTGCCCAAAGACTCAACCATGACACAAGTGGCAGGGCAGTGAGCGAACCGCCAACCCTTGGATTACTGGCCGACCCGCTTTACCACCTGAGCCACAGTCACTACATGTGTTGTGATGAAGGTCCTTTAGACCTAGCTAATCACCAAACATGGCAACGGTGAAAGGTATTTCACTTTTGAAACTAGGCTTTTGGCAGTCATGTTCATCGGGCCAACCTGAAATGAGCCTGTGGCCTGTGGAAAGGGTTAACAATGGGGGATTTTGAAGTGAAGAGTCGGCGTAATTATCCCCTTCCAACCCCTGACTATAGAAGGGATGTGGCGATCTGCAGGGCCACTCAGTGCCAGAGAGAGTGCTTGGATGGGGGCCCAGTAACAAAAGGTTAGCCCCCGCTATAAATAGCACTGATAGAGAACAGTGTTAGTGGGCAGGGAAGGGTTGGCTGGTTTGTAGTGGTGCTTGGTCAAAGAGTGATGCACCCCGCAACCGCTTTTGCACTCAGCACCGTCAAGAGAGTTCGGACCTGCGATTGCTTCATCACCTCTCGCCTCCCATATGTCACTGTCTTTCCTATTGACGTTTATTGGATCTCCTCATGCTGGGGAAATGTCTACAAGGGAAGACTGAATAATACAATTTTGGCTCTAGTCCATGATCTAAAAAAAAAACTTCTACAGCTCTCTCTCTCTCCCTCTTTACGGCGTGAATGATAGCAATACATATCTTTGATAGATGTATCCGAAAACTCACAGGAACAGCGTGCAGAAAGCATTGGATAGAGAGAGAGAGAAAGCAATCAAAACGCCCATAACGTAAGGCATGTGTGTGCACTATACATTTATAGATAGTGAAGCATTCTATATTAATAAACCATTGTTTCTGAAAATGTGCATCCATTTATTGAAGCACAATGGTTGACAACAAATCCCAAATAAATGTAAAGTAAACCATCTCAGCGTGAAATCAATTTAAATATATTAAATTAGATTCTGAAACCTCCCATAGGCTGCTGTACATACGTTGAATGGCCTCAAAGTCGATAAAAGCAGGTGATCATGCATTGAAGCAAATACAATAGAGAGAACAGCGATTTATAACGGGTGAACTACTCCTTTAAAAATATGCCTTTGTGTGCAGTGTGGATATATCTGGTGAACAGAGGGCTGAGGTGCAGTCCCATCTTTCCTCTACGTGTTGTTGTTTTTTTAAAAACTGGAATACTCTAATTGGATTTAGCATGGCTCATGCGGGTGTCTACCCCTGACTACACTCATTGCTTGCCCATCAGGATTGTTTACTGCATCAGTCCGCTAACGTTAGCATCAGTGGCGCACACACACACGCACGAACGCACATTGGAAAGGGGAACGGAAGGAGAGCTATGAATCAGGAAAATCCTGGATAGGGCTGACTGTTATGAACCTCCTATAAGGGGCTCCTGGGGTAATTCAATCTCCATTCAGAAACGGCACCCTCTGCATAACACGCATTTTCATCTGGGCTCGCATCAAGATCCGTCTCAATGTCGGGCGAATGAGCGGGGCTGAGAAAAGAGGCAGCATAGGCATTAGATATTGCACACGCCGGGCATGGGGCCCTAACTGCACGGATAACCTTTTCAGCCGTGCTTGACTGTGGGACTCTGGTGTGTGAGCTTCCTAGCGTTAATTGGATGGCGAAGCGGAACCCCATTTTCAAACGCGCGCCTCCCTGGTTTGGTAATTGTAACCATTATGACTTGACAACAACCACTCGCTGGCATTTCAAGTCCTTTTCTAAGCCCGTGTGCTCAGCGGCATGGATATTCCACCTCGCTGTTCTCTCGCCAAAGCTGTCTCCAGAGAGAGCCAGTGTTCATCAGGCCTGAATGGTGTGTGTGTGTGTGTGCCTGCGTGTGTGTGTGTGTGTGTATGTGTGTGTGTGCGTGTGTGTGCTCAGCCATTGTAGCTGATGCCCCATCATGCTGAAATACGCCCCCGACATACAATGCCTTGGAAAACTGGCTAGATGTTCACTTAAAGAATAAACCGGCAGCTGTAGCATGAAAAAGGCTGGATATGCCACCAGCAACTGAGTGGCAGCAAGTCATTATACAAGGGTCAGGCTTCTGTTTTCAGTGTTATTTGATGCAGTGTTGTGTTCAGCCAATGCTACATGACGTTTCTGTAACTGCAATTCATATGGGGAACTATAAAGGGCTTGGAATTAGAAAACAGCGGGAGTGTTATCTCAGGTGTGTGTTGCATTATAAAATATATATTGTGAATAGATAATTTAAATTCAAATGTCAAATCCCTTTTTATAATGGCAGTCCCATGTCTGGGCCTATATGTGAATATGACAATTGTGCATTCATTCATGTGTTCCCTGTATTCACTGTGTTATTTCACGCATGACACACACAACAAAACATATATTTTTTTTTATTGCGTTTGTGCTGCATATGTCATCCAGCAGATAACAGAGATGTTTTTTTGTAATTACTTCCTCCACCAAGGCATTGTACAAATGTAGCAGTTCCCCATTTCCCTATATACTATATGGTTATGAATTAAACTAGTTCAATATTGGAGGATAAGGCTTTTGGGTGTAAACTGACATCTTTTTCATATTCATCTATCATTCATATTTGGCAAACGGTCCCAGATATGACATTACAATGTTACAAACACTGCTGTTTCCCCAATTTGTTGTAGCCCAAGTCATGTATTTGTGAATTACCATGTCTTGGTTTTAATGGTCAACCCAACAAGCAGCCTTCAGCAAGGCAACTAGCTGATGAATAAGTCAACCTTCACATTACCATGCAGGGTAGTGTGGGTTCAATTTGAACAATTCTCTCTTTACCAATTCATTTGGAGAACAAAAACAGTCCAGCAATTACAATGTTTCCAACCCTTCGAAAGAACGAAATACACAGGTGAATGGGTTTATCATTAAAAACCCATGAGAAGCATTGCCCTTGGCTTGGTTTTCACATTTTTCACTCAATGGCAAAGATGAAAAGGGTAATTATGTGAGTGAATTTGCCTTGATACCCATCATGTATATACAGTATACTATGTATTTATGCATGTATTATAAATCCTTTTTTGATTTGTTTCATGTTATATTATAATATTTTGAGATACTGGTTTATTAAAATAGTTTAATTAACAACAGAGCTTGTATGCTATTACCTTATTTACAATAACTATATCTGGTTCCCAAGGAGTTCTTCAACTTTACATTTCCCTACATTAAAAAAATAAGGCTATATACCAGTATATACGTTCATATTTTCAAAATTACAAACGAGGAACACAATCTGTATTAATCTGCCATCGTGAAGTGACAGGGCACAGTTGCCAGTTGTCAAATGTAAAATGCTTTCAGGCTAGGGGACTTATATCCATGGTTACTGTAGCTAGAAAACATTGCAACTATCAGGGCAAGATTTGCCACTGTAAATGGAGCTCAAATTATTTGTGATTAACCCTCAACAGTCACAAGTCAAGGGGTGCTATGTTTAAATAACACTTTGGGAACATATAACACATATCGATCAACCTGCTATTGTTTCCATTAGAAAAAAAAGTCACATACACAATTATTCTGTTGCAATTGTATATGTGTCCAACAAATAGCAACATGTCCAAAGTGTATCCCACTTGATAATAAACCAACAAGGCAGGATTGTTTGCCAGCTGAGCCATATGCCACACAAAACAAGCAATTAGCAATGGTTGTTGTAGGGTGTTGAGAACTGTATCCAACCCAGGATCATTCTGTTGGATCAACTTGGTGAAAGGAAACATCTGACAGCCCAAGCTCCTTCATTGCTACACACACATGCTAATTGACTATTTCAACAACATCGGCTGAGAGAAATTAGTATGAAATCCGCAGCTCCGAAACCATGAGTTAAGAGCCATATGTGAGGCTTTTTTTCTAGCCGCCATATGTTTAGCCGATTCCACGCGTTTATTTCACAAAATATAAATCCCTTTATACATTTCTGATTATCATAATTTGCCATATCGCACATTAACGACAGCTTTTCATTAGCGGGGGGCCGAGTTTCCCTATAAGTAAGTTTAAGAAATCAGAAGATTCTCTCTTTCTCTCTCTATCTCTCCCTCTCTCTCTCTCTCTCTCTCTCTCTCTCTCTCTCTCTCTCTCTCTCTCTGCCTGTGTTAATAACAAGGTTTGAACCTGTGCTCCCCATGTCCACTAATGGCCCATCCATCTGTGTGCTGACACAAGAGAGCACCATTTTCTCCTGTTCAACTGGACTTGTTTTCCGGAGCTCTCACTCCCTCTTTACGCCGTGAATTATAGCATCCCAGTGGCATTGTGGGTGATAAATAAATCCTGCAGGAAATGGGCAAACTTGGGTCTTTGAAAGGGGAGGAGGGTCCACGCTTAACGGGGTGGGGGGGAGGGGGAGAGATCAATTTGTCTTTTAATTATAAGGGGGCTAAATCGTACTATTGGGTTCGTTGTGTGTGTCAGCTGCTACGGGCACTAGATCTATTACATCGACTTACTATACCAAACCACATATTACAATGTACATTCAAGTGTATTCATTACAGACTGGAAATGGGTTTTTTCTTCTCTCACTCAGAGCTAGAAGGCCATTCATTTCATATTATTAGAGATAATACCAAGAGAAATCTCTGGTTATTTCTTGCAACGTTTCGTCGATAGCAATGTTGTGAGTGGAATTGAAAACAAATGTTCGCTCCTCTCCTTCTTCTTCACTGACATTACAAGCTTGTCTTCCAAAGGTTTTTTTTTTACAGACAGACACAATATAATTATTTCCTGTCCTAAAGCTCTACAGGTTCGCGTGCAATCTTAATATGTCCAAAGCTTATGTTACAACATGAAGCAAAATGCCCCAAAATTATCAATAAAACATAAAACAAAATACATTTTGTTCTAAATTGACACCTCCTAGCCCTATCTTTGTACATGAATACCAATGCCGTAAAAACACATACGAGGCCATAAAAAGCCAAAAAGCTCCCATTGCATGATATGGGGGTGGATGTGAGGTTGTGGTTACGGATAAAAAGGATGTTGTAGATTATCAGTGATGGGTATAGCAGGGCAGGGATTTGGTTGCATCCCCCCTCCTCCCCCCCAGGACCATTAATCCATATACTGTAACCGAGTCAAGCAGATGGCAAGCCAACAAAATCTAGTGACACTGATGGAATCTGGGCTAATGATGCTCCCAATCCACACAGCAACACAAACAGAGAGACATGAGGACGGTTCGACTGCATGCTTTACTCTGTCCCGAAGAGGACAACAGTGTGTCAAAATCAAAACAATCGTTACCTCTGCTTTGCTAGTCTGGGTGTGTGCACTGGGTCTTCTTCACAAAGTTTATCACCTCCAACTCCAACTTTAGATTGTGTTGAGATACAGAATGGCTGTATACCCCAGGCTACAGTCTCAGGCATGAAAGAATAGCTCAGTAGAAAGGCTACCCCATCGACTTTAAAGTTTGGTAAGGGACATTCCAGTGATCCAGACTTTAATCTGTGATATATTGTACAATTTGTTATGTTATTGCAAGTTTGAATTTCTGACCTGTGACTTTGTCATGTTATGCACGTTCTCTAGACGTATGAGTCGTACTGACTTTGGTGATTTCTTGATTTCACCCCGCATTCATTTGGGGCTTGCCATTTGTGCTGAGGAGCAACATTTCTTGAACGCTAATGCATAAGATTAGCACGTAATGTTCTAAAGATGTTCAGCGTCCTTGCTGAATATCTGTTTATTAAGATGTTGGTGATTCTCTGACTTTTTTCCAGCTCAAAAGTTCCACTTATTCAGTCATATACATACAGTATGTCGGCATACGGTACAGGGATTGACCCAAGACTTATGATTCTCAAACAATGCATCCTAAGGACTTTGATGATCCACTGACTTTTCATCCAGCACCTCATTTGCTGAAAATGTTTTGGCAAAAATAAAAGTATGTGATCGAAACACCTTGTGGTACCCAGGCATAGGATGAATGTTATCAATTTGATTCCCTGATCTAGAGCCACAAGGTAATTTTAAGTCCCATATACTTTGGTTTATGACTAAATAACTGCATAACTAATACTGTTCCAATTGGCCTCAGCTGTACTTTGTGTTCAGTGCTAATTAGAGAATGAAGCATGATAGCACTTTTGATGGTAAACATAACACAACAATGTGTTAGCACATGAGTAACATGCTCACAGCAAGTACCATTAGTAAAGACCACAAACATACACACAGTTTGTGATACACTGTTTCGTCACCTGTGATAACTGCAGGTGATATATCAACACTACATTATAATACTTACATGTTCTGGAAGAAAGACTGATTTAATCACCACCTTGGTAAAGGTGTGCACCTGTGCTATGGTGTTATACTAATGCCTAATACAAACCTATAAACCTGCTTTCAATTTACACTTTGTATGGTTCAATTTGAGTCAAGTCAAATTAATAGTCACTTTCTGGAATATGCTCCAGACATACAGAGGAATCGGATTTACGTTTCTCTCGACCGAAGTAAACCAGGATAAAGTAAGATAAGTAATATATACAACTATATAGGTTCAATAAAAAAGTGCAAAATGTAAGGCCAAACACCAAACGGTAAAGAAAAGTAAGTCAATTTGAAATGTGCAATATGAGTTATGAACACTGTTTACAATAAGTTCAATATGATTGCATGTAAAAAGCACTGAATTAAGTGAATGAGGGGATAAGATATCAATGAACAGCGCATTGATATGTCATCCACTTCAATCGCTGCTTTTTATATGTATTCAACCTGAAGGCCTAGACACATTTACTTTGTGAAAAATGATCAAAGATGAACAATCAAAAGCAAGTACAACGGTTAACATGCTAAAAACATTGTTCTGGCTACACCTTTGTCTGTCTAGCTACTTTGTCAGGTTGCTGCTTTCGCCCATCTCTCACTTTTCCTCTTCCTCCCATGCAGTTATTTCAGGGGAGAGGACTCAGCTCATGTTAAGAGCTCACAGTCATGATGGAGAGGGCAATCACCCTGTCACTGTGTGCAGCTAGCTAGACCACAGCCTGCACTATGGAGAGAGGTAGAGCTGGAAGGAAAGGGGGAGGACAGAGGAGAGAGAGAGAGAGAGAGAGGCCAGTAAGAGAAAGGACAGAGAGAGTGAACATGTATATGCCTGGAGAAAAAAAAACAGGGATGGGAGCAGGGAGACATTTCTAACTTTCTATGATGTCATTGAGCAGCTTGAAGGTACTAGAGGACCCAGGCAACTCAGACAACAGCAACACAATCCCTGCGTTCCAATACCCATACTATGTAGTATGGTAGAACAAATATAATGTCCCGATCCTTGTGGCCAGATTTAGTATGGTTAGAAATACCCGGACATCCGGCCGAGATTTTTAGTGTTGAAAACAGCATCCTATCTGGCCGATTCTGACCCACAATCCAGTGCGCACCGGAAGTGACGTCACATTGACGGTGCCTCCATATGAAAACAAACAGGGATGTAACGGATATAAAAGCAAGAGGTGCAATCAAGGTGCAATTTTATGATGAAATAAATAAGTAAAAGTATGTCCAAAGTGTATTACTACTGCATCCCAATTAGATTATTTTTATGGTCAGATGTAGTATGTAGAATAGAAAAAAGAAGGAGTATTGAATTTGGAATGCAGGGAATGAAAATCACCCAACGTTGGTGTTCTAGGGTTAAATCAAGGGAACGTTCTGCAAAGAAAAAATGAAACGTGCCCATTCACTTCACCCCTGCCAGATTATCCACTAATTGTGGTGAGGGCCATTGAAGTGAAGTGATATTGACGTACACAGAAGCGCAGCTCAAGTTGATTTTATTAACTTCACTTTTGTTTGTGTGGGGTACACACAATCTCTGCTGTGAAAAAGAAAGAGTGCCACTGTCAACAGTGCGTGTTAATGAATATATGTTGTGAATTTGTACGCTCAAGTTCCCGCTTTGTATCTGATTGTATTTCCCATTGTGTGTGTCATTTCTGATCAGCGAGTGGGGGGTCACATTGTTCCAGTTGTCTGGTCCCATGCATGATGTCACATCAAAGAGGGGGCCCCTGTTGTCCAGGTGACGGAGCACAAAGGGGACGGGTCATTGGGTACCACCCCGGGGACTGAGGCGGCTAACAGTGCACAGACAAAATGCTATCAGCTCTCTCTAGCGTACTCTGATGGGAGTTAAGCACGGATGGAAAAATCTCACAGCGTCAAAAAAGGTGCACGGGGGGACCACAGTTTCCACCTGTGTATACATATGAGTGAGTTTACGTGGGTGGGTGTGTGTGTGTGTGTGTGTGTGTGTGTGTGTGTACTTGTACAACTATCTTTGTGAGAACCAATTTGAGTTTTACACTATAAAATTAAGGACATTTTTTGGAAAGTGAGGACATGTTGGCTGGTTCTCACTTTGGGGCAGGCCTTTAAAGGGCTGTTTGAGGGTTACCACAAGGTTTTAAGGCTCAGGTATGAATTAGGTGTATGTTAGAGTTAGTGTAAGGGTTGGGGTTAGGTACCTAGTTTTGAGGGTTAGGGTAAGGGGCTAGGGAATGCATTATGTCAAGGAATGTCCTCACAGGTATAGTACAAGTGTGTGTGTGTGTGTGTGTGTGTGTGTGTGTGTGTGTGTGTGTGTGTGTGTTTGTGTGTGTGTGTGTGTGTGTGTGTGTGTGTGTGTGTGTGTGTGTGTGTGTGTGTGTGTGTGTGTGTGTGTGTGTGTGTGTGTGTGTGTGTGTGTGTGTGTGTGTGTGTGCGCTTACATAATTGCACATGTGGCCTCACACAGCTGGGGTGAGGAGAGAGGCCTATACCAGTGACTGACTTTTTCCCACCTGGACATCACAGTATTTCAGCACACAGTTATGGCGTTCCCCCTTCAACATCCAACATCCAACATCCTTGCAATTAAAGGTTAGCGAAAGAGATTAAAACAGTCATTTGTTGGCCACACACGGGCTAATGAGATCCCCTAGTGAGGTGAGTTAAAGGGTCAGTTCACAAACATTTTAAAAGGGACATTTATTGGTCATTCTTTGCAGTCTTGCAGATAGGATATGTATTTTTTCTTTAAATCCAGGATACTTGATAGAGAGATGTAAGATATTGTCTGGTTCTTTCTCACCAGCAGTTCGTTTATGTGAGTTAAATATAGCTGGAAAAAAAATGTAATTTCCCAGGTGCAGTCTGTCTCCCTTAAGCAAAAGCCATTCTGAATCGTAGCCTAGTTTAGAGTTAGAAGGCTGACAGGACAGAATTCACTTCCCCTGGATTATGATTATATAACACCTTGCCTGAGGAGCTCAATCTATTTCGATACAGCTTTTCAAATTGCCTCATAATACACGCTTTCTGATTGTTGACTTCATTGTGGTGTTTTTTTATGTCTTAATTTTTGTTTTTATTTCATCTCTTTAAAGTCTAGTTTAGTGTTGACTGCTTTGCCATTTTTATCCCTTCCGTCGCTTGTTTTACTGTCATAGCATACGGTTTTTCATGCATATTGCCAACTCTGCTTTCAAAACAGATGCAATTTGAGTAGCCTTTATTGAAATCCTTATTTGTCGGTACAATTGTAACCAATAGTTCAATAGTAACAGTAAGCACACTTTTCTGTCACAGTCACATTCTCTGTTGCAGCGATATTAAACACAGAGATGACAATCAGTATTGACTGAATAGTAAAGACATTGTATGCTTAAAACTCCTAAAGCGCATCCACTCCCATACAGCACTTCTGATTCTTGGGCGGGGGGGGTAAGGAAAAAAAAACATAATTAAATATTGAATATGCATTCATTGAAAAGTAGAAGACATAAATGAAGCAAGATGAGTTTTCAGTGTCAACTCCTGAGGTTAGTACTGATTAAAAAGCCTTCTGTTCCCAGTTGGTGTGTGTGGCAATTATTTGTTCGTATAAAGATAAGTCATAACACTCAGAAATGAAATATGCACTAATGAAGAAAAATTGCCTCGTCGAAGGAAAGCCGAGATTAAGAGCATTTTTCCCCCCCTTTAATTGTACAAGTCATAAGCAAAAATGTTATGAATTTTCTCTTGAGAAATCATCCTTTCCAAATAAATACATCAAATTCTCAATGTGAGCCCTATATGTTTGTGCCTATTCTACACAAGGGGGACTATTTCGCAATGTGAGGCTCCACAAATAAAACAAAGCTTTGTTGAAAACACATGTACCTGTAATGAGTAATGCCTCTGGACTTTTTTTTCTGCTTACCTCTCACAAACCAATCCAAAATCCAGGACTTCAATATGCAATCCCCTCCCTAAATTACACCTGCCTTCAATTGCCAAGAAACCTCTACCTATGAAACGATTGTGTGCACAACAATGAATATCCTCTCCTGCTTCAAAGTATTTTATACATTTGTTGTATTTTTCTTGTTTTTTTTTACCTTGTAGAAACAGATGTGCTTTTTTGGCAACTACACCAATCAATGCATCTGCCCTGTATACCTCGGTGCTCGAGGATTAACTTGGGACAACTGAGAATAATTAACCATTGCCAAAAAAAAATCCACCTCATCCACCTGCCTACCTAACAGGATAGATACATACATTGACCCTGGCATCGCATTAATATTCAAAAGCTTGCTTGAGGCAACTGTAAACACTTTCTGCCGCGTCCTGCACATCTACATCCAACCGTTTACACCTGAATGTGTGTGTGTGTGTGTGTGTGTACTTGTACAACTGTCTTTGTGAGAACCCATTTGAGTTTAAGACTATAAAAGTGAGGACATTTTTTGGAAAATGAGGACATGTTGGCATGGTTCTCACTTTGGTACAGGCCTTTAAAGGGCTGCTAGAAGGTTAACACAAGGTTCAAAGGTTCAGGTGTGCATTATGTCAGGGTTAGTGTATTTAGCTTTGAGGGTAAGGGTAAGGGGCTAGGGAATGCATTATGTCAATGAATGTCCACACAAGTATATGTGCTCGTCTTGTGTTGCTGCGTGCTGCTTCATGTACATCCACTGTCTACATCTGAATGTGTCTGTGGGTAAAACTTCAGTGGGAGTCACGTGTGCATGGAAAATGCTCTTTCTTCCCCCACACATCCCCACCCGCCTCCCAATACCTTCCCTCTCCTTCTCCAAACAGGAGCTCAGAGATGAAAGGGGTAGAAGTGCTGACGGGAAGATCTCATTTTGCAGAGTGACTAGAAATCCCGGCTCCTTTCGCTTTTCCCATTTCCAATTGATCAGCGTATGGGTTCGAAAAAAGAAGAAGAAAAAGAAAAAAGAAAAACATTGTCTGCATACAAATGACTAGGATATAAAGGATATATGTTGAGATGGAAAGATCTAGAGCGAAGAGAGAGTAGAAACACAAAGGGATCTGTCGGCAGCCCTCTGAAGTTTTTCTTAAAAGTTGCTTTTGAATCTAGCATGTGCGTTTCGATTGGGAGGCTTTTTTGTACAATCGAAGCCATGCTTTTATTTTATAGCGGCCGGCGGTTGGGAGGGAGATCGCTGCATTGATTGGCTGAATGTGAGAGATCAGATGTTTTTTATTTTTTATTTTATTCTTTACCGTTAAAGCCACTACGAGTAACATGGCACGTTGGCGTCCCCTTTGGACAAAAGCGGTAGTATTTTTACAACTCCCGCTGTCGCTAAGCACGTGCCAGGCGCGTGAGTGTGAACTGAGAAGGGAGCAATATAGTGCATGTCCGTGTGTTGAAAGTGTGAGGACTCTTTTCGGCTCCGTGAGAGTGGTTTTGACACTGCATGAACTAATGCCAGTCACTGCCACACGCACCTGATTGCAATGAGTTGATGCAGCAGTGTCACCTAACTACTCTGTCTCACGGAGCTGAAAGATTACGTGTCCGACTCCTCACAGAAAGCGAATGAACGATAGACGGCAGTTAGTATGGATCACGATGAGGTAATGTGTTTATGTTGTTGTAAATAATGACTATTTCAGATAATGGTTATCTGATGATGGTGAAGCAAAGCAAACTTTGTGTTAGTACCAACCGCTCATTCATTTAGGAGTAAACACTGCAGTCTAGTTTCGCTCTTGTGAAATTGTATACACGTTGCTTGGCAACGCCCTCGTCCCCCGTAGCCTATATCACTCTCCCTTTTAGCTTTTCTTCATTGCATTTTCTTTTTTTTTCTTTGATGGTTCAGCCCCGTTATCAGTCATTATGACGACAAATAACTGTATCAAACAAGGCTCCCGCTCCCCTTCCCTCACCTGGAGGGATAGGCTTCTCAATTCACGTTGCTGCGCCACACTGAAATCTGCGACCAATACGGATATGTGACCATAGGGCTTGCACGAGTGAACCGAAAATCGGACTGGGTGTGCGACCAGACCACAAGCAGTAATAAAAACTATTCTTTGTCTTTCTTTGCACTGATGGTCTCGTTTGCTGTTAAAGGTAATTTATGATTATCAGAGGAAACATGAGGCTGTTTAAAAGATATTTAAATGTTACTCGTAGCCGCTTTAAGAGGATTACGTTTGATGATTTCACCACAATTTTTTCTGGCGCCAGCTGCATGGATCACTGAAGTCACAGTTACCACGCACTAGAGGGGAAAGCCGGCGTTTTATAGGCGGCGTAATAGGATCATGTTAAAGGTATTAGATTTCATTTAAGTTCAACTCTTCAGTCATGTATGGATGTGTGGAGGGAAAGAAAAAAAGATATATAAGCCGGTTGTCAGGCGGGCAGGTGGGAGAAGGCATTTTCCCTTTAACCATAAAGGTCAGACGATCGATCGGCTCCAAGTGAGTGCGCATCCGTGACAAAGTGTCCTTGAGTAAGACGCCTAGCTGCTGGAGTGGAATGGGGGGGGGGTTAAAAACATCTATAAAGCATGGATCAAAATGTACAAGTATTTATTACCTCATTAATAGCTTTTATTTAGCTTTAAATGTATCACATTGAGAGCACAAAAGTTATTCAAAGTGGCATTTTTTTGCGTTTGATTCGGAGAAACTATCTGTGATGTTAGTTACGCCGAGCTATACTTGAATTGTGTTTAGTTTATTTGTTCATTGCAAAAAACAGCTTCAAAGTTTGTAAATGTTGCCAATAACCCAATTTACAATTTTATTTCAACTGTAGATGAATCACTGGTGAAATAAAATAACAAAATATGCAGCAAATGCCACCTAATGGGGCCTCAGGGAAGCTAGCATAATGTGGCGTCTCGCCTTAGAATGCTCTTTTCAAATGACAGAGTAATATGTTCTGGATCATTTGACTCCTCTTTCTCATAACTTTCCCCCGCTCCCCCTCTCCCCTATATGGGGCGCGTGTTTGCTAGCATATGGGTCAACAACGGTCTTCTTTCTACTGTAATGCTAATGCAACAGGGGAAATATCACAGCATATGGTGTACACTTGTCCATGGGGCATACGTTATGCCATTCAGACCTTTCCTCTAGTCTAGCTAGAAGGCCCTTTAAGGAGTCATCTCATACCACTTATTTTCTACCCGTGGCTGAAAGCTAAAGAAGTGGTATTACAAATGCTGAAGAGGCTCTGTCTCATGATTCACTTGGGGGCCATTGTAGGGAATGGTGCTTGCGGGAGTGGAACGCATGCTATCACCGACCTGAGCGCGTTTCGTGTGTGTGTGTGTGTGTGTGTGTGTTGAAAAGGTGAAAGGAAGTGTGGGCAGCTAGGAGGTCACTTACTGTATGAGTGTGAGAATAGGATAGCAAGGAGAAGAAATCTATCTGAAGCTCAATGTAGGAGTGTGTAAGCTAGCAGCCAGGGAGAAACAGGGCTGAATGTGAGACTCGCTCGCTCTCTGTTTACCCTGACATTTGCCTGAGGTATTGCTACGCTGACCTTTTCCTTTTTCTCGTATTTTTTAATTAGTGTTTCCGCTCGAGATGAAAATAGCAAAGGAGATTTACAGTTGAATAAAAAAAGAGAGGGGGGGGGGATAATCAGAGGGGAAACCTGCATTTGATGTGCTTTCACATTTACCCATTCCCCTCACTGTTGTAACATTTAGTTTTTTTTCCTCGACAGGCCCCCGTGACTGTCTGTCTAGGCATTTTGAGAGGCGCGAGTTGAAAAAGGGAGTGAGGCATAAAGGAATCAGACAGACTGGCGAGAGAGAGAGCGAGAGAGAGAGAGAGAGAGACAGAGAGACAGAGTGAGAGAACCAGTAGTGGTGGGATGGGAAGAAAAGAGGGGAAATCTGCCATTAACAAATGCAAGCAGCAGTGATTAATATCAATAGAGAGAGAGAGAGAGAGAATATTCACCGTGGCATGACTGACTGGCACCCTGGCACGACGTCTAGGATCTACTGTGATGCAAATGCCCCCGGGCCACGATTACTCATATCCTCGCCGTGTTACAGCAAAACACGTCTCTTTGCTTTTCCATAAATAATACACAAGGCTTGGCATCCATTTTCTCTCAGAAGATACCATGGTAGCACATAATTGACACTTAAACTGTGTTTTTTTCTTTCTCTTTCTCTCCTCCCCTCCCTTTCCTCTATCCCTACTTATTTGCTCGCTTGGCATTTCGTCAAGACCACAATAAATACATAAAACACTCATCCTAATTAATGATAGCGGGAGACTGCGGGCTAATGAAAAAGTATATGGATGGTGTAGGAGTGCTAAAACCCCACTTAATTTCATTTAGAGATTGGAAAGCCAGCCAAAAAAGGGGGAAAGGATTTCTAAAAAAAGCAGAGGTTCAGCCCAGTCATCTTTCACTCATCATCATGGTTGGACTGTTGTGCTTTTTCCAGTAGGGCTGTTCTTAAGGGACCTCTGGCACACAATAAGTGTACACTTGTAGCACGTCAGAAACCAATGATCATATAAGGCCTCAGGTATTGTACAACACAAGATGCTTTATTGAAGTGAAATTTAAACTAATGCTTGCAAAGAAAGTTAATTTTGGTTTGTGTAGGCTAATTGGTTCAACATTTTAATCACCAAAAGGAAAAATATATACAATAAAGCACCACCTACGGATCGACAGAAGGTACTTTTAGCGCGTTATGGAAGTTGAAAGTAGCCTGGTCCTAACATACCATCGTACTTCATTTCATTTGTGCAGTAGGTCTGGAATCACTCAATCGACAAATGTTAACTCACTTGAAGGCGGGTGTCCATTGAAGTTTAAAACTATTGGATCTACCCAGTGCCTCTCTGGATCTGCCAACCAATCGCATAACGTTTGGTCCTGACGTATGTCATGCGCCGGTTTCTGACTACAACTGAAACTCTGTTCGCTGATTGGACCGCCCAAAAATCTGGCGGAGAAAAACCCACTAATGTACCGCAGGCCCAGACTGATACTGAAGGGAAATGACAATTGAGCGGAAGTACGTAAGCGGGCAGTGCCAGGCAAAGTTGAAAGTGGATGTCAATTAATGCTGGTTCTCATTATGCTTCTCCAAACAATTGGAGGATGTGGCAACATGATATTATCTTCTCTTTTTCTTGTTTTTAATTTTTAATCAAATATTGCCTTTGGTGCTGCTTTACTGATTAGATCCAGCCAGTGCAAATGCAATATAAATATACGCTAACAAAAAAAGACAATGTCACTGCATCACTAGATTTTTACCAAAGGATTCTGTGCATTTGCAAAAACTGTTCTCATGGGGCACTTCAGTGGTGTAGTGGATAGAGTGCTGTATATTTTCCGGCCTATACTCTATACTAGAAAAACGTTGTTGGTAGCAGGTTGATGAAAGAAGACACAGTTTAAGGCAGATGAGGAGGTCTCAGGAACAATTCTTTTATTTACAACAACAAAACTCATCCTGCAGTCAAAACGAAGCCAATAAAAAGTTAAAGTGTCTGTAGCCAAAAACGAATAGAGGTACATGCATAAAACCAAAAGCTATGAAGAGTTCCTGTAAACTAAAAGACCTATGAAGAGTTCCTGTGTACTAAAAGACCTGTCTTTTCCTGTATTGTGGTGGCCTTTAACCTGCAAATCTAAGTGAGCTGATTGGTCCTTAGGTCAGTAAGCTCCACCTCACCTAACTCCTGATTGGTGGACCCTAACTAACTCTGACCTACACTGTTCAGAGGACATCTGTGTGAACCCTTGTATGGTGTTCATATTGTTGTTACACAGCCAGTGTTCGTGGGTCTGGTGGACCCACTGCATTTTAGGAGGTTTTAATTCAACACAATCAAACATTTTATGTTAAAATACTCAACAGATGTTTACTTTATCCTATTTGCAAGAAATATAAACAGCATATATGGTTAATATTTGCCCTTCACCTTTGTTAGATCCCATTTATGAATTAAAGTACCACTCGTTTTTTGTCTGTTTTTGAATAAAATGTAATAAAACAAGAAAAACAAAGATATTAGGGGAATAAATTCAACAAATTTACAAATGAAGCAGGGTTGTTCACAACTTTTGATTTGAATTTATTTGAACTTAATTAGAAATTTAACCCATTCAGGTCAGTATGCACTACAAAGCTAATAGGCTGGTTCTAGGGCTGGCTGCTGAAGGCTGGACCTGTGTCTTCGTTTTGAACTAGCTGATGCTCAATCTCATTCTCTTCTTCAAAGTCACTGTCAGACACTGAAATTTCAGAAATGTGATCCTCACTGTGAGCTCATCACTGCTTTATGCAAATGATGTGGTCCTGATGACATCATCGGTCTGTGACCTTCAGCTCTCACTGGATTGGTTCACAGCCAAGTGTGAAGCAGTTGGGATGAGGATCAGTACCTCTAAATCTGAGGCCATGGTGCTCAGTAGGAAACCGATGGATTGTCTACTCCAAAAAGGGAATGAGTCCTAACCCCAAGTGAAGGAGTTCAAGTACCTTGGAGTCTTGTTTGCGAGGGAGGGGACAATGGAGCCTCAGTTTGGCCGGAGAATCAGAGCAGTGGGGATGGTATTGCACTTGCTTTATTGCAACGTTGTGACATAAAGAGAGCTGAGTTGGAAGGCAAAGCTCTCGAACGGTCTTGGTTCGTACTCTCACCTATGGTCATGAAGGCTTGGTCATGATCCAAAGAACTAGACCGCAGGTACAAGTGGCAAAAATGGGTTTTCTCAGCATGGTGTCTGGCCCTGAGAGATAGGGTGAGCAGCTCAGTCATCCTGAGAGATTTTGTGGTACAGACGCTACTCCTACATGTAAAAAGGAGCAGGTTGAGGTGGTTTGGGCATCTGGTAAGGATGCCCCCAGGGCGCCTCCCTAGGGAGGTGTTCCCGTCACATCCAGCTGGAAGGAGACCTCGGGGAAGACCCAGGACTAGGTGGAGAGATTGTATCTCCACCCTGACCTGGGAACACCTCTGGATCCCCCAGTCCGAGCTAGTTACTGTGGCCCGGGAAGGAGAAGTTTGGGGTCCCCTGCTCAAGCTGCTAGCCCCGAGACCCGACCCCTGATAAGCAGTTTATGATGAGTAATGATCATGAGATAGTGAGTGATCCTCACATTCTGAACCCTCTAACTCTACATCATCTTTAACAGCTTCTCTCTCTTCCAAAACCTACTATTTCTACACTTGTATTAGCCCTGGGTCCAGTAGACCCGAACATCCTGAATGTAATATAAATATGTAGGGGGGGTGTACAGCGTGTGTTGACCACACTTTTTTTTTCTGATATATGTTCTTCACAGTAAATGAGCCAAGGCCAATGAGTCTCAGTTTGAAATCATAATAAATAGTATCAGTTTTCTTTTGATAAAAAAGAAAATGGGTCCCACAGACCCGAACACCACACAAGGGTTAATCAATCCCTACAGGCGATATCCCATGGGGCACTAAGAAGTCTGATTCAGTAACTTTAGGACAATCCCTTTAGCCAATAAATTAGTTATTAGACCTTCACCCTTTCCCCGAGACATGTAAACCCAAACCAGACTGTCCTAAATTGCTTCCCACATAGGATCATCTCCGAGTCTCCCTTTGTGTGCAATTTGGATGATCTACAGATCAGCCTGCTTGCTTCCTCAACTTAAGCAATCCACTCTGCACACACATATACCCACGAGAGCTGCTCCTCTCCTGATTATCAGTAATCTTAGAATGTGTCATAACGAAATACACTACAAGAGCGTGTACCTTTACTGCAGGTCATCCCCCCTCTCTCTCTGTCTCCCCATTTCAACTATGTACTATATAATAATGCTTGAAAATGCCAAAACAGTATCTTAAAAAAAAAAAAAAAATCTCATTTTGCCGTTAAGAGTTTTTTTGGACATCGGACACTGCAAATTGCAGAATTTGAAGGAGACCCATTAGTGGCATTTTTTTTAAAGACTTTCCGAGGTTTTGCTATGTAGCGGATATGTACCACTTAGACAAGTGTGGGGTTACTTTGAGAGACTTTTTTTGAAAACTATTTACTGCACTTTGAGACACAAGCGCTGACTGCACTTTTTTTTTCAGCGATAGTAGTGAAAGTGACACCGTTTTAGAGATGGCTGGAATGGAGAGAGAGAGAGGAGGGGGGGAGTAAAGGAGATGGAGAGAGGCAGAAGAGATTTGGGTGTGGAGGGAAGGAGGGAAGAAGGAGAGAAGGCATTTTTGCATTTCATCTCTTGAGAGCGCTGACTTCAGCACGGAATAGGCCATGTGTTTGTTCTCAGCGCTCTGTTCTCTCTCTTTCCCCGCTCGGAGGAGGAGGAGGAGGGGGGGGGAGCCGCACTTCACTGTCAAGGTCAGCAAACGCCTTCACATAATGATATCCCACTGTCATTCTACCTGTGCGCTGAAGAAGCCCGCGGTATAAAAGCGTGAATAAGAGTGTGTCTTCAGTGTAAGGAGTTAGCTGGTCTTACATGTGCCTATATCCACTATCTGTGGCAGTTTCTATGTATTTATTATCAATCAAATTTTTATTTGTACAGCGCTTTTAATGCGCAGAGAATGCAACATAAAAAATGCTTTAGAATATATACAAAATAAAACCATAAAAACGGAACAATACCACCCCCTCCCCCCAAAGCACAGCAACACATGACATTCAGGAGTTAAAAACAACCTCATGACACCTATACAACATAACTGTATAAGCACAGACGTGATAATACAAGTAAAAGCATGGATCTGTAGAAACAATTAAGCAGGACTTAAAATAGGAGGTGAGGAAATGCCTTCCATTGCGTTGTGCTTGAGGGCAGGTACCAATTTTAAAAAAAAAAACAAAGGTTCCAACTTGATGATTTCAAGTGGGTACTTTTCCATTGTAAGATGGTGACAAAGGGCCTTGAGATTCTCCCACTGCCATTTTGCTAAATGAGCCTAAGGAAAGGCAAGCCAAGGCAGCATAGAAATCCCTTTTGAGTATAAAGGATACCAGGCTAGTTGAATCATTGCCATGATAACTTTTTCCTCTGGTTCACAATGTGCCGGCTACTGGAGCCCTGTGTCTCTGTTAATGAACCTCATGGGCTTTTCGCTGAAGACAGTGTGAGCTGCCTGAGCGGTGTGCGGTCGCCCTTTCCCATAGCCTTTGGCAACCATAGCACCTTAATGATGCTGTTTCAAAGTGTTCCACTGAGCACACTCCTGTGACTGTGTGTGTGTGTGTGTGTGTGTGTGTGGTTATGTATGAGTTCCTAGGCATGTATCGGTGCATTTGTATGAGAATGTATTACTAAGAGCGTACTCTCTTTCGTAGTTTCAAACACATTTTAAAGGCTCATTGTAAAAAATAGTGTGCTCTCAAGGCTACTGAAATGGCTGACCATTACAAGGTACGAATAAGGAAGCCCTAACGCTATCTCGTCCATCGTAGTTTCGACTGCTTCTATGCTGTTCATTCAGAGTAACATTTATGAACATAGTTTCTCTAAAACGTTTTGTTAGCATTTCCAAAAGGTCCATATCTGTTACCATCCAAACATGCTTTGCTAGCTCATTGCAGGTTTTTTTCTTTTTTGTCCTTTAACTTTTTTGTACGCATTAATCAGCCACTGCGGTTGCAACACCGGAGCCTTTTATAAAGTCCCTCGGTGAGTGGATGGAAAAATGGATAAATCACCCACCTGGAAACAGGAGAACTGTAGTAATGTCATAAGGTAATATGTACTGTTGGCTAGTTTAATGTAGAACAATGTACCATTATTTATTGGCTGAGATGAGTTTGGAGAAAAAAGTCAGCGAATCAGCAAAGTCACAACAGTACACAAAGCAAAATGGGCAACAATTCCAACATGTCCCTTTGAAATACTGTGTAACCGAGTTAATTTATGATACTGGCATCAGTAAGGATAGTAGTAGTATGGCTAAAGTAATTCATTTCAGTCCATAATAATAAAGCAGAGTACATACTGTACATTACAGGTAGCTCAATAGAACATTGGCCGGAAAGCTGTAGGCTGCAGCTGAGGCTTACATCTCATTTCAATAGTAAAAGGGTAGGCCTCGGCACATGATAATGCAATCAGGATGCTTTAAACTTAAGCATGCAGGTACCCATTAAAAGACATAGCAGTAGTAAGCTTCAATACAGGCAGCTAATGTTGAAAGCAAGTGACTCAGACTAGCATTATAGGCCTAGCAAATATGCTAGCTTAACTCTTTTCTTTATAGTGGACATAACTCCTTGTCCAATCTATTATGTGTGTCTCCCTGTGTAAAAAAAAACAAAAAAAAACTTTTAAGGACAACTCAAGGTCACACACAGTAGTTAAAAAGGCTGGACCTTTATGAACTGACCAGCGAAGAGAGAAGAAAACAAAAGTCGCAGTCCCGGATTGGTGTATTAAGTTGTCTGCTATTGCCAGATTCACAGACGGGATGGATAGTCAAAACAGGGAATCAATACAACATTTAGACTGATTAGGATGTAATTCATTCATTCGATAATTACCGGGTTTTCAAATGAAGGTGTTTTTTTAAGCGTTTTGGGTTTTCCCTTCTGACAATAAACCTAATCTAATATTAAAGGGGTTTGGTGTGTCTTAAAGTAATACTTCACAAATACGGAACCGGCGTTCTATCATTATGAAATCGCTATTATAATATAATGCTTGAGTTTTTCTTCCCTCAGTCTTCCCATGGCCCAGCTGTCCTGTTAATCCTAACCCTACATTTTCACTAGTGTGATGTCACAATAGTAACATGTAGGGTTAGACAGTGAGACCTTAGAACACTCTTTCTGCCTTTCCTCAGGCTAGGATGGACCGATTTCAAAAATGGTTGCACATTTATACTACATAGGATATCAGAGTTCAATACACCTTTATCTTCCCACTGGTGAAGCAGGCCTTTAAAGAGTAAAATTATGGGTCAATCTGTTGTATTTGAACGGATTCTTGATTCATCGTGAACACATCAATGGTGGAATTAATTGTCTAAGTAGGTAATTGGTCTGCAGCACAGGCAGCTTTCAGGGAACTATTCATTGTATAGCAGTGCAGTAAGTGAAATACTTAGCAATAATTTGAAGGACGAAAAAGTGCACGTTTAACAAAAATATATATTTTTCATTAATTTAAAGTTCATTCATTATTTTAATGGTGTCTTTGGTCAAGAACATTCTCACAATAGTTTGATATTACAACAATGCCTTTCTCCTTGAACCACCCTATACAAACAACAAGAAAGAAAAACCTTAACTACACGGCATTTTTTTATGTTCTATGATGACTGTTGAAGCCGAATTGTATGCCATTGATATCCTACTCTGTGACAGAAAAGGATTTGGTATCCTTGGGGAAAAGCCATCTCTCTTCAGAAACAGAAAAAAACGTTTTTTATTTGAAATGGACTGATTAGTTTTATTCTTTATTTCTGTTAGTGCTCAAGTCGTGGATTCTATTCAGTAACATAGAGACACCAGTTGAAAAACATCATTTAGTGCTCGCCACGTAATATTGCCACCACACATTCCTTCTCCATGTTAAATTACCTTGCACGTCCAATTATTCTTTTTTCTTCGGATCAAGGTGTACTGTGGCTTTGAGTATAATTTCAAGCGGCATAGAAAGTGATCCATATTACCTGGATCCTTTTAAATCAAATTAGGTTCCCCTATTTGATATTTCAAATCTAAGATACAAAACCCAATACAACATTATTTCCAGCATATTTTAAAATTGCCATAACAGCCATAGATGGCGGTGACACAGCCATACATGGCGGTGACACAGCTGCGGATTGGTCTAAGGCGCCTTCACTCTCTAACCTTTATATACGTGGGGAAAAAAGACAGTGTGGGAAGTAGAGAAATTGTCTCGACCTCAACTGTCTGGCCTATACACTTATGAGAACTTCTAGCTGACGCAATCGGCGGCTAAAGGTCTTCATGGTCACGTCACCTAGCCACCTACAGATGCCAGCAGTTTCAGTTACCTTAATGTCAAGGCACTTTTGTGCATTCAGCAGAGAGAGTGTGTTTCTCAAAAGGTAAAAAAGGTTAAGATGCTGTGTGATGAGGGGTTTGAGGGGCCGGATGCTTCCAGCAACAATGAAGTCCCAAGGGGAGGACTGCTGAAACTAGCTGACAATCCACTTTGCCGGTAGGTCATTGTGTGAAATGTGAACCGATTAATTTTTAGATGTAAGCAAAACAACATACTGATGGTGATTTTTTTTTTTAGACAGCAGTGGCTCAAACAAAACACTGCCATATTGTGTGTAATGTGGTCAGAAAGAAAAAAAAAAGTGCTGTGCCAAATGTTGCTGATGTTCTTGCCCTCAGGGTTGTGGATGGATTCCCAAAGGTAAATAACGCTGGGCTTGTGACAGTGTGTGACTAACAAGTAGGGCTGCTGTGTTGGTGCAGTTTGATCAATGTGAGGTCTATGGACTTGTTTACCAATGATAATGATTGTTAATCCGTCTCACACGAGCAGTAAAACAATGGTTAAACAATGGTGTGTTATGAAATGATACGCATGATGGTGAGTAGGTTTTATTTTTTCAGCAGGGCACTGGAGGAAGTTTTAGCACAATCAAAAAGACAAAGAAATATAAAAGCGGTAGAAGAATCTCTTCTAATCAGGGGACATGACTGATGTTTTAACAGGAACAGTGTTGCGGAAGCTAACCCTGCACCACAGACAAAAACACAATTTTGACCAATTTACCAAAAGAAAAAAGCAACATGAATAATTCAAAGTTCTTTTAGTTGGATGATAACAAGGACATGATGCCACATCTTCCGTGTCCGTTAAACTCTCCTCTATGCATCTGTAGCCAAACAGAAAATAATTAATCTTTGTATCCTGGTGGAAAAAAAAACACATTTATTTTGCCCTGCCTTTCGATTTCATGTCTTTGCTTGTGTGAAGTCGCTAAAATTGCAATTTAGTATTGAGCACATACTTACTTCCGGTGCTGTCTTGATATACTGTATTTTTCTATCGGCTACATATATACAGATAAAAAGGAACGGTTCCTCGCAGTAAGAACATCTTGTAAAACTGAAGTTTCAAGTAGTTTCATTGCTAGGAAGTTACGTGACCAACAACAGAGGGGCCTATGTAGGAGAAGGAAAAAGAGTATAGTGGTTTAAGACTTGGTTTCGACCAAAGAAAAAAAACACAACATTTATTTTTAAATCTTTGCATAACTCTTTTTTTTCCCTCTTTGCCCCGGAGAGCAATTTACAGATTTGAAGACGCTGAAGCTTCAAGGTGGTATGTGGTAGATCAGAAATCTGGCAAGAGCCTCTGAAGGAAGGGGTGTGTGTGTGTGTGTGTGTGTGTGTGTGTGTGTGTGTGTGTGTGTGTGTGTGTGTGTGTGTGTGTGTGTGTGTGTGTGTGTGTGTGTGTGTGTGTGTGTGTGCGTGTGTGTGTGTGTTGAGCTGGCTGCCTCTGAACCAGCCATGCTTGCGGCACAGACCCCCTTGGCACCTGTTTTTTCCACATGCCTCATGTTGATAGGAATCCATACCTCACACAGCGCTGAGATGAAATCCCCTAGACCCCTTGCTGGCAAGCCTGCACAGTACATTCTGACCTAAAACTATCTGCTCAGGACTAATTAACGCTGCTTTTAGGTACCCAATCTACCAGTATAGCATAGATGTCTTCTTCTAACTGTACTTTATCATGGTGATGACAGCAGGGATCTACTTCTTTCCCATTGGGGCGCAGCAGGGCGAAGGGGGCTTTCAGCAATGAATGGCCGTGTGTGACTTAAAATGCAAGAAAGCAACATGTGATGTGCTATCCACAGTTCAACACAAGTGATTGGCATGCAAAGGTCTATGCGTGGGTCAAGGATTGGATTACAGGCTCAGCATGGAAGCACGGCAGCACACTGAGAAGATATACTGTAGACAGCCAAGCCAACATGATGCAGAGCCAGGGTCAAATGACTGTTTATATGAAAAGACAAGTAGGCACTTAAAGACTTAATGACATTAAAACAACTATCAAGCAGTGAGTGGCCTCCTGTTCCCCATAGTATGGTATGGTGTTACATTGACATGTGCCAGAGATGCATTGTTTAAGTCAATGTTACACCCTAGACTTACCTGGCAACCATTTCCTTATGGACACTATATAACATTTTGTTTTAAAGACTTGTGTTTGGCTTTAGTGCTTTATTAGACATGATTTGAAGAGACAGAGATGAAATGAGGCAAAAAGGGGAAGACATGCAGAGTATTGACCTGGGCGGGACTTGAACCTGGGCCTGCTGCTAGGCATGGGCCCAGGGGGAGTGGGACGCTCTACCCTTCTGTGCCACGAGCACCCCGGACATGATACCATTTTGAGTCATTGATACAATTAGTTTTGAATGTAAAGTAGGGCTCAGTGTAGCAATATGCGGACAATAACTCCATAATGTCAGCCGGTTGATCTGCGGTTGCCAGCTGAGAGCGTATAACTCCCACCAGCTGTCCCCCCTGGGAAAAGATCTCACGTTGCCCTGTCTTCTCTTTGATGAGTGACAAATGGCGGAATGAAGGGCCGGGTTCACCACAAAATGAAAATTGTGAAAAACTGAAGAATGTTTTGCATTGGTGAAGTCTTGTGTATATACAAGTACAAGTATGCTGTGCTATTATCCAGTAACTGCAGTTGAGTCAACTCATTAAAGCGCTCTACTTTAGAGGCATACTAAGTTATCTCGGGCGAACAGTTAAGACAGGTAGCGGATGGTGAGTTCAAGCCCAACATAGTCAGTTTTTCTTATTCTTCCAATTGTTACACACAAGTGTTTGTGTGCATGTGTGTGTGTTTGTGTTTGTGTTTTTGGGCTATAGGACATCAGTGCAATATTCATATTGTAGTCATAGTACACCGTTCGCCTTGGTCTCTTCAGTTTACTGGCACGATGGTTTTTGTAAAAAGTGTCAGAGTGAGCGCTCTGTCACCTCCTAGGGTTAATGCTAACACAGACTATATATTGCACTACATTGTGAAAATTTATGAAGATTCAATTTGGTAAGTCAACTGAAACAGATGTACGTGAATACAATGAACTATAATGAAAAGTAAATGCAACGTTATCTCAGCCATTTCATTGAAGACTGGCTGACTAGCTACTGTCGCTGTCCATGGTGCTGAATTTGTAAGTAGCAGCACAGTCCTGGTTCTCATAGAGAATGATGGGCTTTATTACATGTACATGTTATATCTCATTGAATCTTAAGTCTGGGTCATTCACTGTTTTACTATCCTTCACACAAATTAGGCAATGGTTTGTAATCCTTAAAAACACTATTGAAAATATAGATTTTGCTGTGTGGCAATTCCCAAATATCCTGAGAATAGATAAGCATTATTTAAGTCCACATTTATATTCAAGAGAGCTTTAATAAGGAGCCTGAAGAGAAAAAAAATCACAGCATGACCGGAATGTGTTTGTGCATGTGAGTTGTTGTGTGAGGGGTGAGTGTTAATTTTGTATTTTTTTTTTCAAAACTGTGACAAGATCAACTTTTTTTGACGGGAGTGTAGGTTGGCTAGGTGGGAGGTCCATCTGGCACTATGGGATGCCCTTGTCATTGGAGGGTGGGGGGTAGGGACACAGCATGGACATACAGCAAGGAGCCTGGCGACAGATGCCAAAGAATGAAAGAAATTAAAAGAAAAAACAACAGAAAAAAAAAATACACGCTTTCGAAAGGATTTGCAGCTGGCAGCCGAGGGTGGCATATCCTTGACGTGCACCCTACCCGCCTTTACTTCCTTGATAGGGGAAGTGAAAGACAAGTGTGTGAAAGCTAAACAGGAGAATGTGTGAATGTGTGTTCGAGAGTGATTGTGTGTGTGTGGTAGACATTTTGCGCCGCGTCAGCTCCTTGGCGGTGTGTGTGTGCGTGTCTGTCTGTCGCCAAGGGGCCCCCAGCAACTGGCCCCAGATCAGCCCCAGAGCTGTGTCCACTCAGCACTTCCCCCAGCCACTGGTAAATTAGTCCCCTAGCAAATATGTAACACTCTCTCTCCTGTGTGCTATTGTTCATGCCCTTGAGGAAAGCATGTGTGTGTGTGTGTGTGTGTGTGTGTGTGTGTGTGTGTGTGTGTGTGTGTGTGTGTGTGTGTGTGTGTGTGTGTGTGTGTGTGTGTGTGTGTGTGTGTGTGTGTGTGTGTGTGTGTGTGTGTGTGTGTGTGTGTGTGTCTGCGCTTGTGCCAATGCAAATGTGTTGTTGTTGCTGAAGTACTTAGGGAGACAGGGGTTGCTAATTTATTTGAATTTTTATGGACAAAAGCCAAATCACCAAAAAGTACAGTATAATTATCTCTGTTGTAATTTGTAGATCCCAGAAGGGATTTGTGTCATCATTACAGCAGTTATATTTTGCTCTTTGAAGCGAACAGAGACCGATTCACTCAGGACGTCACTATAATTGATTAATGGATTTTTTTTTCTCCAAATTTGCCAAATTATTGAATTGACTTTGTTGTCTGCAGCATTTTTAATTATAACAGTATCTGACAGGCAGGTCCTGCGTAATTGTTTGCCTTCTAAAAACTTGCATTTTTTTATTTATCTTTTGTGTTAAAAAATAGACCTCACCGCTGGTTATCAATGTAACGAGGCGTCTTTTTCATTTGTTTGGCCTATAAAAGGTGGAACGCCATGGTACATATGCAGTAGATGTTTGTGAGGGAGTGTTTTAACTATGGTTACCAAACACATGAGAGGAGTTTTGGATTGTTGTTGAAATACGGCATCAGTTAATTATTTTTTTAGCCAATCCACTACATTAACTGCATAATGTATTCAAGTGCATCACCAGTAATTCACTAATTACACATGTGTCATATGGTCAAACCCAATCACAAGCTTCTCTGACACTTTGAACAGCACATAATAATGTAAGATTTATTTAATTTTTTTTCAAACAAGATAAGCTCTTCAGCCGTGTGACTGTGTGGATTGTCAGTCAGAATGTATACATACAGATATGAGATTTAAAAGGGATCGCCACAGCCCGGTGATTGGAATGGTGCGGACTCACAACAGTGGGTGGTGGAATTAATGAGGCTACAGGCTCCTATAAGGCACACACAGGGGAGGGGGGGGGGCGGTAGAAGGACATGCCTCATGCCTACTGTGCCACTGCCAGGACTGGGCTGGTCATAGTATCTTAACCACCAGCACAACGGATAAGAAAAACATGGATTCTGTCATCCGTGACCCCCAACAGTGCATCACATCACTCAAGTGCCCCCACCCCCTTCCTTCCCCCCCACACACACACATACAGACCCACACACACACACACACACCACCCATAGCCTAAGGCTCCGGGGCAGGTATACAGGTGACTGCACTCCCCTCTTTTTTTCTTTTCCGAGGCTAAATCATCTGGGGTTCATTTGCCCCAGCTGGGGTCCCTTCAGCTTTTAGAATTCTCATGGATAACTGCACTGCATGTATTTAAACACATACATGGCCATAGGTTGTGCAGCAGAGGATATGTAACACAACATGGCAAATCAGTCATAACAATACAACACAAATAGCTACCCTACATGGTGCATACATCAAGAAGGTGCCAATATTCAGCATACTCATACAGACAGTAAGGAGTAAAAATTATATAGCATTCATAATGAAGTTGTCAAGTGATAATACACATATGTCTTTGTTAAGCACTAAAAATCATCCTATAGTACTCATTAGTATTGTACAGATAGACACTAAATATAGTATGGTTTAGGATAAAGATTATGGATGTCCCGATTCTTGTGGCCAGATGTACTATAGTTAGAAATACCCTACTTCATCCGGCTGAGATTTTTAGTGTTGAAAACAGCATCCCATTTGGGTGATTCTGACCCACAGTGTGCACCGGAAGTGACGTCACATCGATGGTGCCTCCATATGAAAAAAAAAACAGGGATGTGACGGATATAAAAGCAAGAGGCAAGAAGATCAAGTCACAATCATATGATGAAAAAATAAGTAAAAGTGTGTCCCAAGTGTGTGCTTACTGCATGCTAACAATATTATTTTACTGGTCAGATGTAGTATGTAAAATGGAGAAAAGAAAGAGTATGCGATGTGGAACTCAGGGACAGTAACTGGTCTGTGGCTTATAGCGGCAGATGGAGACACACTGGCAAAAAGCTCAACTCACTCTCGCCCCCAAAGGTGACAGCAAGACGCTTCAAGCCAGGTGGAGCAGTGACATGGGTGTCAGATAAGACATCCTACTTGGAATTTTAAGTGAGAAATTCTGTCATTCTTTTGCTGGCTGACAAACATTTTCAACATGACATTCTCTAGTTCTGAGTGACTGTTGGACTAGTGTTTGGAATGTTCAGCCACAAATGTATAAACTAATCCTTGGTCCTTGCCCCAGGGAGGGGGGGGGGGGGGGGGTGAATATATAGCTCGGTATAATGAATAGACAAATAAATAGTAAGCTAAAAGTATTGGGTGATTGATTAGCTTTGTGTGACCTTTGCGTTGTTTTCCTATAACTAAAAAATGATTTTGAATGAACACATATGCTGTAGGTTGTTTTTTTTTTCAGACGTTACCTGTTGAGTGATGTAAGGAGATACATATTTCATAAAAGGGCCTGGAGGCATTTTACACATTCCAGCCATTCATCAGTGGTTGTGATTTGCTTTCCCTTTTAGCTCAATCAAAACAAGTCACATTTCACACTCGGGGGAGATGACAACACAAACAGTACATAATACACCTCTATCTCCGGCCAGGTTTTCACATTCAATAAACACACAGTCTCCACCATTGCCTTTTGAAGATGGGATTCCCCGGTGAGCACACACAGCCAGGAATTGGCTTTGTGTGTGTAGAGTGTTGCAAAGGCCTTAACAATGGCTGAACACAATGGAGGCGTAATGGACAAATTTAGAAGGCTGGTTGGAGCCGTGGGTATCAAAGGCCGAGGCATCTACCGCTCACACCCCCTTTTTTTACAAAACAACCTGTTCCCCATATTATTGCTGCATGTATCTGTTTGCTAAGCAGGGCTTTGTTTCCTTAGCTATTACAGGACTGAGGAGAATATCATTTTTTTTCCGCACAGCCGACCGTAGAACTTATTTAGTTGGCTTCAGTTACAAGTGCTCCTATCTTTGTTCACCCCCCACCCCCCTACTTGTACACCCACCACTAGCACCATGACTACCACCAGCACAAGGTGAGACCCTGATAATTGGTCATAAGGGATGTGGGGGGAGCGGGGGGGGGGGGGTTGCAAAGATGAAGCCATCCCTGCCATCTGCCCTATAACTCTTACCACTCTTCAGCACATTTCCACACAGACATTATTATCACCACCTCTCATTTGTGACACACTGTTTTAGCGTTGGTGTGTGTGTGTGTCAGTGTCACTATGAACATTGAAAGTGATCTAATCGCCCCATGCGTGGCTGTTTAGTGCCAATACATGCTTCTGTGATGTTATGATGAATGCTGTTCATATATGATTTGTATTGGGGTAATTGTAAGGCTTGCTTGGGTGTGTTTTTTTTTTAATAGATTTTTAAAAATTCCTGACACTGTTTGCATGTTTTTAGTGCTCCTCCCTGATTTCTCCCTTACTATAGCATGATTTGCTGTTGTGAGTTATGGGGGTTCAACAGGGGCACCATATGGACAGTAAATGTGGTCTCTGTCACCACAAAAACTCTCTTACACTTTACTAGCGCTTTGCTTTCTTAATCATGAGCGCCATTATCATTACCGTTGATGTAGCATTTTGTTTTGGTCGTTAAGACTCGGGGGCCTTTGCATGATTAAAAATAAAATATATGGCACGGTGGTTGCGAGCTGCAAAGCGCCTGCCGGAGCAGCAGTTTCTGCCTTGCATTGTTATTGCTCTCATCAAACTCCCCCTCTACAAATGTATATCTCAGACATTATGCCTCCACTGCAAGATCCTATAGTCACATGCAGGCAGGTCTATCATGCGGTTGGGTGAAGTCGCATTATGAATATTTTATATGTCCTAATGTCAACGGTATTCGTAGTGTCTGGTAGAGCGCTATGGTTAATGGCAAAAAAAAAAATTTCACCTGGCCACTGATGCCTATCAAACACATACGAGTGACAGTCCCTGACTGTGTTCGAAAAGCCATACTATCATCCTCCCTCCTACATATTCAACATGTATATACTACATACTGTCTACTAAACGATCGATTGTGTATGCGAGGTTCGTTGGACCGTTTACACTGAAGTATACAGAAGCAATAAATAATTGTAAAACAACCTTCTGTGTCGTTTGAACGAGACGCAATGCATTGTGGGGTGGTTGAGAAGGAAAAGTAACCTATTGATCCATTAACAAAATCTTCCCAGCACAACTGGTGCACTACTCCCTGTCCCCTATACGTTGCATTTGAAGGGTTATTTGTTGTGGGGCTGCCCAGGGAAGGCTTCCAGCGCCATAAAAGCTACACAACAAGTAAATTAAAATATCACACTCAAACAGAGCGGCCAAAGTGACAGGATTATGGCACAGAATGTCCACTCACGGCTGAAGGAAACAGTGGAAATAGGAGAGAGCCACCCTGTTCTGTAACACATTACAATAAGTGTACACTGTTAATTAATAGCTTAGTTACTGGTGACTAACTTTTAATGCTTAGTTAGTAATGGTTTGTTAATGTCTGGTTATGATTAACTAAGTTAACGAATGCTTAGTTTAGCATTAACTAAAGCATACCAGTTAGCTAATGCTTAGTTTATCTTATTAAGCATGATTTAAATATGTCATCCGTAGCATTACCATCAAATGAATTGTCTGTAAAGTTACTGTCTATCAAATCAAACAATGGTGATTGAGCTTATGAACCACTGATGAAAGCTCTTGTATTTGCTGCTTTGCCCTGTTATACTATCGGAGGGGCAAACCTTGTATTAACCACGCTCCAACATTTTCAAAATTGATATAAAAAGGTCTTTCTGCACGTTGTGTGTGCTGCCGTGTCTTTAGTTCCCAATTTTCTATGTACAATGAAACGCAGCAGGCATGTCTGGGCGAGTGTTCTCACTGTGGAGTGCTAACTGCTGTAGTGATACAGAGTCTCTCATAACTTCTGGGTCACAATAATGGATCAGAACACACAGAGAAAGCATTCCACAGGTAAGAACTGCCAATAATCTGACTTCATACAGTCAATAGCTACTGTTCGGTTTTGAAGGAAAGCTCTGGTCCAGAAGTGCCCGCAAATACATTGTTCGGCCACTAGAAACATCAGCGTGACTCAATAGTTCAAGATTACAGCTTTAAACATTCACAGTTAGTTAATGATGAGGTAATGTGTAGTATGCATTTAGTAAGCATTAACTAACAGTTAATTAATATACCCTTATTGTAAAGTGTTACCAAAATAGCTGCCTGCCTACTGCCTAGGGGTGCAGTGTCTTCGCTGTCTCCACACATTCAAATTGAAGCCTGTAAAATACAGTGGCATTACCCCCCCTTCTATACACCATATAACTTAATTGGTGGGGATAAGATTTCATCACAGATTGCGGTATGAATGATTTTCTCCCTAAATAGTACAGTGCCTTTCACAACTCTAGGACAATTATCGACAATAAGAAAAAGTTAAAGTGAGTTCACAAGGCAGCACTAATGAGGTGTCATCGCCATACGAGCCACCGTGGGAGCAGCGTTTGGGCTCGGGCAGTCAGACAGACGCCCCAGCATGCACGCTGATTTCTCTCACTCCCTCATGGAATCAGTTAATGGGCCACCAGTGCAAAGGACAAGGGAGAGACTGATGAGGCCAAGTTCACACAGCGTCACTAAAAAATGCTCCCTGCTTTTTCCTTTCCTTTAAGCATTCAGCACACAATTTTAATATTCCTGCATTTACCGACGGACAACCATCCCGCCCAGGAAGACCAAGAAGATATGCAAACGACCCTTGACAGAAGGCGTTTAATATGTTCAAAGCGCCCAGATGAATGGCATTACCTCGGTCAGGTGCCGTCCAGCATATAGATAAAGGGTTTCGGCTTTGAAAGAGACTATTATTCAGTTACTGAGACAAAAAAAAGGTGAAATTTGCAAGGGGCATTGTGTGAAGCCAAATGCAAGCAAGAAAAAAAAAACTACAGGTATCTACATGTTCAGGAGCTGCCCTACCAGCGCCTGCATACAAATGTAAAATTACATTTTCTTTCCCCCAGACTATAAGCAGAGCCAGCAGAGCATGTTCTCACCACTCTTACAACGTCCATACGCAATGCCTTCTGGAGTCTAACATGCACTGTATGCCTTATGCAGGTGTCGGGGTAGTAAATTAAATGATAGCATGATCTAAGAAATACTCCCCTGTTTACTGTATGTAACCCAATACTTACGCAAAGTTTTGCCTTGAGTGTCTCAACTAAGAAAGGACGTTTTGTCCCCCCTTTTGTTCTTACTAGAATTTGGACGCCCTTTCTGATCTAAATTGCTATTTGTCAGGGCGCTCCAGTGGTGTAGTGGATGGGGTGCGTACCATATCGGCTGCCGCCTTCGTTGCATTGGTCACGTGTTCGAATCCGACCCATGAACCTTTACTGCAGGTCATCCTCCCCTCTCTCTCTCTGTCTCCCCATTTCAACTCTGTACTATCTAATTATGCTTATAAATGCCAAAAAAATCATCTATACATTGCTATATGTCTCCGGCCCCCACCACTCCACACCCAGTCCCTGTCAATATGAAAACATTACCATCTAACACTTGCTTCTTTTGTCTTGATTTAAGCGGAGGTTGGGGAGCCAGGTCCATCGATCCGGTGGGCCATATATCAATAGCACAACCTCAGGATACTCAGCACTTTTCAGGGAAAACGGATTGTTGCATTTCCGTTTTAACGTGTGTTGCTTGAAAGCTGAGATGGGGGGTAGGGGGGTAGGGGGGGGGGGGGGGGGCATTTGGATTCCTGCCTGGGCGCATTTGGGAAATCCTCCAGCACTGTTTAGTCATGCATTAAAACATATATCAGTTTTACATCCGTGTCTTAAGAAACAATGCACTTTGCTGCCGGTGCAATAGCTAGGGGGATTTTAATCCGGAGATCAATCTCTTCCGTCCTGCTGATCAAGGTGGTTGGTGTAGGGTGGAGGGAGGGGGGGGAGAGACAGATGCTAGACAACACATTGACTATATTGTCCTTTTAGCAATGCAGTCTATGTAAGGACATGTAAGGAGGATACCACATGCATTCGGTCAATGGCCAAGCGACATTGATCAGAACTGTTAAATAAACTGCAATTCTTTCTTCAAGTTTATTTGATAAACAGTGGATTTAGATATTGTTTACATTTTTTTTTAATCTATATTAATATGTTAGTTTTTCCATTTCATTTAACCTTTATTTATACTTGAGATCATTGAGGCGGTGACCCTCATTTGCAATGACGTTGAGTAATCAGTATTCAAGACGGCTACTATGATATCAAAATATTTTTTTTCTGAAAGTGCATAGTCTACAGAGGTAAACTTAAAACAACGTAGGGGCCTGAACTCCCCCAGCAGTTTGATTTTCAATGTAAAAAAAAAAAAACTGCCTTGGACAACAATCTTTTAGCATAATGCAGTTTGGAAACTTGGACTCAAAATGGGGTTGGTTCACCCTGATACAACCAATATGTGCACTCCAAGATACAGCAGTATAATACAGTAGAACATACTGCAATTTAGAGTGTGACTGGCAAAAATGGGTGAAGGATAATAGATCACCGAAGGACTCAAAAAATCTTTTTTTCCCCATAATTCTATTCTCACCTCCCTCCAAGTCCTCCTCGCCACCTGGCCTTGTATCCGCCTGGGATCGAGTGCAAACTTTCTCACTTCTGCCACCACAGAGAAGGGATTGTGAGTGTGTCTTCAAGCCATGCTGGACTGTTTTATCCCCCCCATTCCCCTCCAACCAGATATACCATGTCGCCATGCACTGAAGGGGTATCCATCTGCTGTGTGTCTGTGTGTCTGCCTTTCCCAACACACGCATTATGCCACTAAGTTCACCAAATGGAACTCATCTTGTGTGAGACAGATGGACTCCCTTAGTAAAAAAAAATAATGGTTACAACTTTGTGGAGTGACTACATGATTTGGCTGAAGAGAACTGTTAATTAATGAATGTTCTCCATAACATGTAATACGTGTGTGTGTGTGTGTGTGTGTGTGTGTGTGTGTGTGTGTGTGTGTGTGTGTGTGTGTGTGTGTGTGTGTGTGTGTGTGTGTGCAGGAGTAATGGAGTTCTGGCCTTTGGTCTCCATTTAAAATCACTCTAAAAAATCCACTTACTTTATTTGTCTGTCCATGGACTGTGCTCCCCCTGTGTTTAATTAACTGTTAGATAATGATTAATTACTGCTATTAATAGTTTGTCAATGCGTAGCTTATCAAACATGTACTAACTGTTAATGCTAAGTTAGTAATGGTTAGTTAATGCTTAGTTAAGAGTTAAACTGCTCAGTTAAGTAATACTTAGTTAAACATTTACTAAGCTTAATGCTTAGTTAATGCTAAGTTGATGTTTTTTTTAAGCAAACAGTTAATTAATGTATCCTTATTGTAAAGTGTTACTTAACTTTGTAACTGTGTTTGGAAAGGCGCTCTAATAAAATGTTCTTCTTCCTCTTCTTCTTCTTCTTCTTCTTCTTCTTCTTCTTATTCTTCTTGTTATCATTGAGGCTGCGGAACAAAATGATAAAAAATAACTAGTTATTTTTGTGACAGACGGCAGGCAGTAGACAACGTTTCCAAGTTTAGTCCCCTGTTCCATCCAACCTTGGCTAAAAAAAAATCACATATCACGATCTGCAAAAGTGTCAGGCAGCATCCATCTAGGTGTTAGGTGAGAGGTGGAGAGAGACAAGGGGCATCGCAGCCCAACTGAACACAACATTAACTCTAGGTGTATTGTTATTCAGCACACCGTTTTTATTCTCTTGCGTCTGCTAGAGCGAGCCTGGGGGGAGATAACCACAAGTTATGTGACTGGGCTCTTGATGTGAGGCCTCGACAGCATCCACAAGTGCAGTGTTTAGTATTAGTTTACCATGGTTCGGGACAGAGGGCCAAAATAAAGCCAAGTGGTAATACATGGCATTCTACACTGGGCATATAGGCGTATACAAGTCAGTTTGTGAAAAATAGATAGCTCCGAAGATAAACAACTGAAAATGTCTTGCCCTCTTTTGAACGGTTCATAGTGTTTAAAATCTACATGAATGGTAACATTTATTTTGCTGTATCATTGCTCTCCCCTTGACCAATGACATAAAGTAGGCTGACTTATGTTTGATCTAACATTTCTCTGACTTAAAATCCTAAACTGGCTAGGTCTTGCTAAAATATGAGTATAGAGGATAACATCTCGTATCTCTACCAAAGAGAAAGAGCTTGGCTTTTTTTCCCCCCCATACCTTTGGTTTCCTTTCAAATCACATCAGCCTAAGTTTCAAATCCGAACAAAGAAGATGAACAAAATTAATTGAAGGCGGTTGACGTTATTCATCGCCTTGAATTTCACATCAGTCTCCAGGGAGAGCGATGTTACGATCCCAGTGTTTTGTCTCATTACGTTTCCCTTCCACTATCTATCTGGCACAGTAGTTTAATGTTTATGTATATCTGGATAGGGTTCTACAATGGAGGTTATGTGGAGATGAGAAAGCATTGCTTGAGTTGAGGGATTTGCAAAAGCAGGACCTGTCAATTTTGATTAGCGCTACAGCGGGTGCGGGCACACACAGTCAAAGAGGAGGGGAGAACTCAGGGGACTATTTTTCTTTACCTCCGCTAAACCTTTCAAGAACTCCTTATAAACATGGTTGTTGCAGTCTTCTTTTTTTTATTATGACGGATGCAATCCAATCAGATGCAATTTGTTGCAGTAGTGAAATAGCAACAAATGCTAATCTTAAATCGGTATTTAGACCGAGGTAGGAATGTTGTTGTGTGATTACTGCATATAGAACAAATACAATCCCCTTCAAGAATATATATTAAGCTTGATGAATTGAAATTACTTCCCTGCACTGAACACGTAAATGCGCTCCTGCCTTGGGGACATTGCAATGGGTTGGAGGTTTACAAGTGCATAATGCCGAAAGGTTATGGGAAGAGCTTTAAAGGAGGAGTAAGTGATATTTTTGTGTTGACATACAGAACATGTTAAATCACTGTATATTCATATAGCCATCGCTTAAACAATATGCACAGTTCGTAACGCAGGTCTCCCAATGTTGAGTATCCTACTCGTTTTTATACAATCAGGAGACAGAGCGCTATAAAGAGGCGGGGTCTCTGTGCCCGTGAACGATGACTCGCTTCCCTGCATCGAGGTATCTGACGAAGACTGTTGCGCCTTCATATGGTGTTGACATAAGAACGAGGGAGGGGACTGCTAACTGCAGTCACTGACAGGAAGTTAGCCTAAAAGGACCATATCACTTACTTCTCCTTTAACATTATGTAAATGCAGGTACACCAAGTTCTGCATTCAAATACTTACTTATCAACAACACATGATGAGAATCCTAATGCAGAATGACTCATTCCAGTGTTAGATCCTCCAATATTATCTAAAACAGGATCATTCAAACTGTTTAAAGCAGTATTTTAATGCTCTGACTTAAGCTGATTTCTTTTGCATGGTTTACAAATTGAACAACATGGGTAGCTATCCCCCACATCTTCATTTGAAAGGCACCACACTAACTTCATTTGTGGTGATTTTATAATCTAAACTCCAATAAGGGGCTTTTTAAAATTGATCCTGCATAATGTATTATCCTGGAAGATGACCTCTCCCCCACTGTTATATTCTGTTGATGTTATTCTTACATGGTTCATAAGAGGCTAACACAATCATTTAGTATTTAAATTAATTATTACAAGTTAACAAGGGCTAAAGGGAGGTGTGGATGTCTAATTAAGGGACCACAGTTCAGTTTGTCCATGGCTGCTATGGGTTCATCTAGCCTTGAATGTTGTGATTTTATTTTTTAAGGTAGTGTAACTTGTAAAAAAAGAACATTATGTGTTCATTGTTTTTGTCTCCAGCACATATTTCAATAGATAATGAATGAATGGAACTTGGCAGTCAGTCAAAGCTTGTTTCTCTTAAACTGAAGGCCCCCGGGAGACAGCAGTGCTGTGTGACTGGCAGCTTGTTGGATGGTCTCCCTCTACTCGTGGTTAATGAACTGTGAGACGGTGATCAGTGGCCCCAGTTGCTGTACTATCATTTTACCTTTCCTTGATCTTCTCTGGGGTCTTTTTTCCTTCTCTCCTGTCATCAGGGAAATGCTTACATGGGTGTCGCAGAGTTTCACTGAATAAATCCCTCAGACAGGAGTTTAAAAATGTTGTTCTTCCACTCAACAAAAATATAAACGCAACACTTTTGTTTTTGCTCCCATTTTTTAATGACATGGACTGAAAGATCTAAAATTCATTCCAGATACACAATATTACCATTTCTCTCAAACATTGTTCACAAATCTGTCTAAATGTGTGATAGTGAGCACTTCTGCTTTGCTGAGATAATCCATCCCACCTCACAGGTGTGCCACATCAAGATGCTGATCTGACATCATGATTAGTGTACAGGTGTGCCTTAGACTGTCCACAATAAAAGGCCACTCTGAAATGTGCATTTTTTTGCTTTATTGAGTCAGTATCTGGTGTGACCACCATTTGCCTCATGCAGTGCAACACATCTTCTTCGCATAGAGTTTATCAGATTGTCAATTGTGGCCTGTGGAATGTTGGTCCACTCCTCTTCAATGGCTGTGCGAAGTTGCTGGATATTAGTGGGAAGTGGTGCACGCTGTCGTATATGCCGGTCAAGCACATCCCAAACATGCTCAATGGGTGGCATGTCCGGTGAGTATGCTGGCCATGCAAGAACTGGGACATTTTCAGCTTCCAAGAATTGTGTACAGATCCTTGCAACATGGGACCGTGCATTATCTTGCTGAAACGTGAGGTGATGTTCATGGATGTATGGCACAACAATGGGACTCAGGATCTCATCACGGTATCTCTGTGCATTCAAAATGCCATCAATAAAATGCACCTGTGTTCTTCGTCCATAACAGATTCCTGCCCATACCATAACCCCACCACCACCATGGGCCACTCGATCCACAAGATTGACATCAGCAAAGCGCTCACCCACACGACGCCACACACGCTGTCTGCCATCTGCCCTGAACACTGTAAACCAATATTCATCCGTGAAGAGAACACCTCTCCAACGTGCCAGACGCCAGCGAATGTGAGCATTTGCCCACTCAAGTCTGTTACGGCGACGAGCTGGAGTCAGGTCAAGACCCCAATGAGGACAACAAGCATGCAGTTGAGCTTCCCTGAGACGGTTTCTGACAGTTTGTGCAGAAATTGTTTGGTTATGCAAACCAATTGTTTCAGCAGCTGTCTCAGTGGCTGGTCTCAGACGATCTTGGAGGTGAACCTGCTGGATGTGGAGGTCCTGGGCTGGTGTGGTTACACGTGGTCTGCGGTTGTGAGGCCGGTTGGATGTACTGCCATATTCTCTGAAACGCCTTTGGAGACGGCTTATGGTGGAGAAATGAACATTCAATGCACGAGCAACAGATCTGGTTGACATTCCTGCTGTCAGCATGCCAATTGCACGCTCCCTCAATGCTTGTGGCATCTGTGGCATTTTGCTGTGAGACAAAACTGCACATTTCATGGTGGCCTTTTATTGTGGACAGACTAAGGCACACCTGTGCACTAATTATGATGTCAGATCAGCATCTTGATGTGGCACACCTGTGAGGTTATTATCTCAGCAAAGCAGAAGTGCTCACTATCACACATTTAGACAGATTTGTGAACAATGTTTGAGAGAAATGGTAATATTGTGTATCTGGAATGAATTTTAGATCTTTAAGTCCATCTCATGAAAAATGGGAGCAAAAACAAAAGTGTTGTGTTTATATTTTTGTTGAGTGTACATATTATATCGTTCATGATTATGTTGCCTGTGACACTGCATGGAAACGAGTGCTTTTCTATCCAACAAAAAGGTTGTCAATCACTAAGTAGATATCTCAATAAAGAATCAAAAGTAACACGTGCAGGACTTGTTTGGGTGATCGGCAAAATAAAGATTCCAGTCCCTTTAACGGCTTTAGGTCATTAATTACCTTCACAAAGAGACCAGAGAATGAATGGAATATATTAACACTCTTTTGTAAAGGTAATTATTTTTTTGGACCTCTGCCTGCTGATCATCTCCGGTTTCTACAAAAAGAGTTTCTTCAGACTTCCCAAGATAATCCCACTCAGTTATAAAATAGCAGAGATGTTGATTATGAAGAACAAAAAGGGGAAAGGGACTGATGTGGTGGTGGTGGGGGGGGAGAGGGAGGGGGTGGCCGCATTGTTGCATGGTTCCCCTTCAATTAGATTTTGCTGTAATGGAACCCCAGGGGAAGCGCCGATCGTCACAATAAAGTGTGCGGCATTACCTCAAACTGGATTTAGTGGCAACATGATCCTCCACTGCTCTAGGTGAGACCTTTAATTAAGTCCCGATGCTTTTGCAAGAGCGGCCGTATAACTGAATTAACAGTGCAGAGGCCCCACCGGGCATGCATTCATTCATTTCATTGGGTGTCCTCGAAAATACAGTACTATCTTACTCAGAGCGGAGAAACAACAACGATTATATTTGTGTGTGTGTGTGTGTGTGTGTGTGTGTGTGTGTGTGTGTGTGTGTGTGTGTGTGTGTGTGTGTGTGTGTGTGTGTGTGTGTGTTTCTGTGTGTGTGTGTGTGTGTGTGTGTGTGTGTGTGTGTGTGTGTGTGTCTGTGGGTGTGTGTGTGTGTGTGTGTGTGTGGGTGTTTCTGTGTGTGTGTGTGTGTGTGTGTGTGTGTGTGTGTGGGGTGTTTCTGTGTGTGTGTGTGTGTGTGTGTGTGTGTGTGTGTGTGTGTCTGTGGGTGTGTGTGTGTGTGTATGTGTGTGCGAGAGAGAAGGGCATAAAGTCTTAATAATGATTAAACCTGAACTTTCAGTAGAAGTTACATCGTAGTTAAAGAAATAGTTCAACATTTACATTTGTTTTTGCCTCACTCGCCTGCTCCCCTTGACTACCAGTGTTTGAGCTAAGCTAACCTGGATGAGCAACCTTTGCCCGTTTCTTTAATAAAAAAAAACATACTCAACGTAAGAGGAACGTTTTCTGTCGTCTTTTCTTGAGCCGGAGAGCGAGGCATAAAGCTAAACATTTTCAAATGTTGAACTACTCCTTTAAGGCTAAAATGTTGCTCACTTGTGCGCCTGTGCTAATTTCAAGCCTAAAGTTCGAGGAACAAACTCATACGGCGATTGTCACAACTCGCAACCAATCAAGAGTGTCCACACTTTTTTTTTGAGCTGTTATAAATGACAGTGTTTCCTCAGGGTTGTTGGTGTCGCTTGTTGATGGGTTTATGTGTTAGGGAGAGGTGCAAGTCTGGGCAGGCCCGGAGCCTTTCTCTCCTCATTGCAGAAGGACAAATACTATACCACACACACAAAAACAAATACACACATAGTATACAAATGTGAGTGCACCACATGGGCAGCACCAGCATTGCCTACTTTGAAACAGTTTTTGACACAGACAGGAAAGTTCTTGTTTCTTTAAACTTTTCTGAGTTTCTTAAGTGTAGACTCACAGATGCAGCCTCACAACCGCTATGCAGAGAGGAGCACAATGATCCTGCCATTCTGTTCTGTTCACATCAAGGTTATGATGGTCAAGGCATATGGCCATAGTGTACCAATGTGAATGTGTTAGTTTTGCATTCAGATTGATGGAAAAGTAAGCGTGTGAGAGATTTTTCTTTTTTGAAATATTTTATTTTTTCCAATCCTTTCTTTTCTATTCTTGCTTCTTCTCTTTTTGATGTTTCACCTTCACCCTCTTCAGACCTTTGCATGGCCGCTTCCCTCATAACAATAAATGTATGTTTTGTTCCCTCCACTCTATCTGACTCAGTTGGTAAAACAAGATTATTCTCAGCCTACCATCCCATGTGTATTTGTTTATAGGTGCTGGCAAACAGTTACAATCTTAAAATCACTTAGGCTACTCATTTTCCCACTTGTTATCCATTGGCAAGGAGCAGGTCATATCTAGCGCTTGAGCCCTGATACAATACTTTGCATGGACTGGTCACACCATTAAGTGACACATGATCAATTAGTAAACCCGTTAGCTGAGCTTAGACATTATGGGACAACACGCTCAATCTATTCAAAGGAAGTATCCCTCATTTCCACTGAGTGGTGCGGCTTGGTTTGGTAAGCCGCATAATGTAAGCTGAGTTTCGGGACCCTTCTGGTCCGTCTCAAAGGGTCCCAAAAGGGTGTAGGGTACACACTGCAGTCCATTGATTGCTCGAAAGAATAATTTCCGTGTTGGAGATAAACCGCAGTTTGTAGGCACCTTGGCAGGAGTGAAGACCCTTGTGTTTAGTGCAAAATGGCGACACACAGCTCTCTGTTTCTGGTGTGGCCAGATCTAGCGTAAAACCGAGTCGACCCGAACCGAGAGGGACCTAACAGGCATGATTGTTACATTGATAACAGTTTCATAATTATCTTCAACACATTGCTCTCTCATGGAGCAGTCAGTATCCAAATGGTGAAAACCAGCTAATAAGCTACAAAAACCTCATACCGATACACAAAGTTACATACTGTTGTGAGCCATTTGGTCTTTGTATTAACTTGTGTGCAGTGTTAGCATTTACAGGTGTGTCGATTACTACCAGTAACAGGAAAAACAGAGAAGCCTAGACTAGAGTTTTCTAATCCGTCTTTCTGTCATTTTCTTTCCTTTTTTTTATCTGGCCAAAAATAAAAGTGCATTCATTTTAGTGTGTTACTAGACAACATCTGTCATAGTAGCCCCCAGGCTTACTCTGACAGAGCCTGTAGGGTCAATGGATCTAAACTGACCCAAATCTCACCAGGGCAGGCCTGGGCACAATGAGGCAAAGGGGGAAGATAGCTTGGCCAGTCAGGAACGAGATTATTTTCTTCTATTTCGGTTAAGGGCACGGCCTCTCTGTCTGTCGCCTGTCACACACAGATAGACAGACCAGACATGGGGAGTTCATGTCAGTGAAGGCAGACATGCAGTTATAGGCACAGAGGCATGAAGGTAATACAGTATGTGTACATTCACATGCCACAAAACAAGCCAACTATAGTCCACTGGGGACTCTCCTTTGCATAGCGCGTCCTTGATCTATTTCCTTCTGTTCCACTTAGCCCTGATAAATACGCATTTGAAGACATTTTTCAAGAAACAAAAAACAAATTAACTCTGTGTCGTCAATTTACAATCTATTTTATCACTTTTTATTGGTTACATTTTATTTTTACTCACACACATACGTGAAAGTGTGACCAATAGCACGGATTTATGAAGAAAAAAAGGACAATGTCAAACAATGGAGATACGAGGTGTCCGCCAGACAGAGACGGAATGTCTGAGCTCTAAATATTTAACAAGACCCATGGGGGGACATCATTTATTGTGGCTTTGTGTTCAGCGGTGTTCCTCCTTATCATCCCCGGTCAGATGTCCACTTATAGTCTGTTCTCCGGTTCTGGTCCGGAGACAGTCCTTCCTTGTAGTTGTAAGCACCACATGTCTAGATACAAAACTGAAAAAAAGGAGAAAAAAAGAAAAGGGAGAGACATGTTCCTATGAAGGTTGATATTGGTATTCTGTGTTGTTCAGGTCATGGGAATGGCCTATGGATTACCTATCAGGCTGGCATTTCAGCTTCAGTGTGTGGAAGGTGTGCAGGGAAAAGAATGAACCTCTGTTGCACTCCCTTCTCTTTTTCATAATGTTTCCCACTATACAGCCATACCACAAAAAGTTACAAAGGAGGAAACCTATATACAGTAGGACTCTCGTTCAAAGATATTTGCACGTCAATGTTTCGCCACAAGAGGGCAAGAAGATATCATACCAAAACCAGCTGACATTGTTATGCCGAACATGCCTGTTACACAATGAACCAACACTAAGACACATATCATCCCATTGTTATGTTTGGCCTTATGGCTGCTACATGTTCTGCTTTCGTTATCAACTATTTGCTAGCTTTAGCTCTGTTTGCCAAAATGGCATTCGTAGTTTGTATGCAACGCTGGGGGCACATATACATCACGGATTGATTTTACTAATCGCAGCAGTATGGGGTCAACCATCCCCTGCACCTCTCCCCATCTCGTTTTTTTTTCTAAATGGGAAACATTGCTTAATGCTTACAGTTTTAAAAAACTAGAATCACAGCGCCTCTTATGACAAGGTTAATTGACCCACATGGTCATATTATCATTGACGTAACATGCAAATGACCGATATAAAAAAATAAAAAAACTATTGCCCAAATGTTACCATTCCAAATTGTATCGGCATCTTGCCATGTCACCCCTGGCTAGATGCCATCCCTTGGTGGCTGTCCATATTGCCCATACCTAGATGTGCCAACGACTGGATAGGTAGCCTGCAGTGAATGTAGCACCCCAAACATTGTCAGTGTTGATAGGAGCATTTAGAATTAAAAGTTACAGGAACTGTGGGGGCCATTAAACCGAAACAATGAGCTAAATGAAGCTACAATTGCCTTTGCAGTGTGTGGAGCTTGCCACTAATTCTAAGGTTAACCTCACAATACTTATAGGTATACAGCAGTCAGTCCACGAAACTTCACTTTCCACATGTTTGCTATCACCTTTTATAAACCATTTCTCTGACATATAATGTCAGGCCAAGCAGGCTTAATCGTGACAAAAGCACATTTACCTGTCAACCTCAAGCCCCGGCATGTGAAGTACTATCCAAGTATACCCTTAATGCCATTTTATATCACTCATTCAACAGTTTCAAGACATACTGGGCGAATGTCCTTGAGCATAACACACTTGAATACAATTCAAACACCTTCCTTCTATTTAGATATCTTGCCATTGGACATATGAGATTTTATCTATCCGTAATAAATGCATTATTTACGACCTGGCCATAAACAAGTGACAGGAAACAAAAGCCATACAATGAAAGACTGCTGTGACTCTGTGTTTGCATCAAGGCATCTCAATATGCCCTCTACGTTACTGTGGAGTCTATAAAGGACCAGATTAATCACATAATAAAACCCCATAGAATTGTATCACCCTCATTATTACAGACAGTTAAAGCTAGAGAAATATTTAAAATTTTTTTAAGAAAACGACAAGGCCATACCTCAGTGTATACCTCGAACAATGTTTCATCCGTCCGGGAGATTTGTTCACAAAACATTAAACCTGGGAAATAGACTGCCGGTGTCATATCTGTATTGTACTATGTGGGACACAAATGTGAAAACACCTATCACAAGGTACATTGATTGTTATGTTTAATGTGTCGTTTTTCATTTTCTCTTATGTAAAAAAAAACAATAATTGGATTTTTTTTTCTTCCGGTTGCCATTCTAATAGCTTGCCTGGGGGTTTAAAAATCCCAAAAAGGAAGTGGGGAGGAAAAAAAGGCAGAAAAGTGTGATCAACACCGGTAATTAATTGGAAATATTATTGAGAGGTTTTTCTGATGGAATTCATGTGTGCACATGAGCTCACACGCTAAACAATTTAATTTGTAGGCTCTTGGAAACTGGGAACTGCTCTCTGACTGTCTCCAACAACTATCCACATCCCACGACAGTTTCTTGACATTACGTTTTTCGAGGCGTGCTGGCAGCTAGCTGTGTGTTGTTGTCCAGTTGCCTACACATTTTCTATTCATTTCTCAGTTCTATAAGGGACTGGATGACCTAGAGAAACATTCTGTGTTAGGAGACTCAATGTTTTCAAGGATGTCTCAATGCATGTTACATTAACACACAACATTATCTGAAACAAATTATCATTATCTTATTTGCAAATCTGTGATGATAGTATACACTCTCCTCGCTCACACTCTTCTGTTTAAATATATAATTGCACATATTTCTCCTTTTTATAATATTGGTTTTGGTGTGTATACAGTATATTGTATGTATATCGTGTGGACCATTATTCCACGGCAAATTCAACTAAATTTCTGGATGAACCTGAGAATTAACCACTCTGAGTATTTAGTTTCCTACATGTTTGCTAACGATGGCAGTGCTGTGTCAATGTCCCCACAATAAGTTGTATTCAAACAGTTGCTATGCCACATACAACTGCATTGTAATGTAGGTTCATGGTTAACTTAACACATTTCAATTGCAAAACTAATTGTTTCATTGTCAGGCCAGTAACAATGTCTGTAACCTGACTGTGTATGTTTTGTTTGTGCAAAGATAAGCAGTATGTTGATATATACTTCAAATAGTGCCTGTTAAACTTAGCAAATATCTACTCACCTTCCACTACCTGTCCTTATTTTGTGTGTGCTGACTGTGTTTACAAAGTGGCTTGGTGCGAGCCACACGTGGTTTCAAATAACCAGTGTCAAATAACGCTGCGGCTAATTCAAATATCAACAAGCGTTCTCTGTAAACCGTATTCTCCACCTTTAAACCTATTTTAAAATGTTAAGATTATGAAGTGCTTGGCCCTCCAAACGTTGTCAGGCCAAAAGGGTTCACCTAATTCCTTTTTTTGCATTTATTCTGCTAAGTCTCAACTCTTTGCTCTACCATTCCCCTTTCCCTTGCTCATAGGGGAGCTGTCAGACAAGGATGACACCTATCTATGTGAAGAGAGAGAGAGAGAGAGAGAGAGAGAGAGAGAGAGGAGGTGGAATGGGTGGGAGTGAGTGAGAGACAGACAGACAGCTGCGAGGGTAGAGAGACAAGCACAGGGAAGTGTTGATTGAACAACACTTCTTTCATAGATTGCTTTTAATTTGCCTTTTAGTAAGAAGAAAAAAAAAAAAACACGTAGTGCCAGTTTCCTTTTTTCCAGGATGACTACTAGTATATCTCATTATCAAAGTGTCTGTAATTTGTAGGGGTATGCTCTCCATCTGGAGACAGTGGTAGATGCTGTGTACTGCTGTTCGATTGTAGCACAGTCTGATTCCAAATGGTTAGCTGTTGGTGGTCCAGAAAATAAACTGGTTAAAATTGTTGATGTTTTTTTAAACTGAACATATGCTGTGTTGTAGGGATGTGCTAGAACCGAACCACGATGGTCGTCTATTCCATCAACCAAGCAAATGATTGTGCTAAACTGACCAAGCACTTTACTGTATGTCTTACTGCACTTAGACACACTGATTTCACTATGGGAAATAATTTAGTTATTATCCCACTCATGATTCTTATTTTCATTCCTTGATATTTCCTTTTCTGCTGCTATATTGAACAGCTGCTTAGTCAAAGTTCCAGCTAATACTTCTAGCTTTTAAATACCTTTTGAATACCCCTGTGTCCCGTTTGCATTATTTCCCATCTTTATCTAAACCAGCCGTCTGAGCAAAATGCCAGAAAATAATCTTTAGAAAAAAACGTCAAGCATTTTATTTCCATGCTCTCCGTTCCAAGAAAAGCATTAGCCCTATGCATACGTAATGAGAGCTAATTGCTGTCTCATCCTAGCTGGAAGGAAACATGCCAGTGTTTGTTTCAGCTTTATAGACTGACGCCATGTGTTTCGGTGGCAAATTCAAGCCCCGCAAGAAATACTTCCTTGCTGACGGATTGTATTTCCTGCTTTGTTTTTATATTCAAAATGGGTCAGAACAAGGTCAAACCATGACAGGGTGTTTGAATGATGAATCTTATTAAAGGAGCATTATTTTTGTGTTTCTTTTCATTTGTCTTTTGTTTAAAGCGGCTACGAGTAACATTTAAATATCTTTTGAACAGCCTCATGTTTCCTCTGATAATCATAAATTACCTTTAACAGCAAACGAGACCATCAATGCAAAGAAAGACGTTTCTATATAGTTTTTATTACTGCGTTTGGTCTGGTCGCACACCCAGTCCGATTTTCGGTTCACGCGTGCATGCTCTATGGTCACATATCCGTATTGGTCGCAGATTTCAGTGTGGAGCAGCAACGCGATTTGAGAAGCCTATCCCTCCAGGTGAGGGAAGGGGAGCGGGAGCCTTGTTTGAGACAGTTATTTGTCGTCATAATGACTGATAACGGGGCTGAACCATCAAAGAAAAAAAAAGAGAATGCAATGAAGAAAAGCTAAAAGGGAGAGTGATATAGGCTACGGGCGGGACGAGGGCGTTGCCAAGCAACGTGTATACAATTTCACGAGAGCGAAACTAGACTGCAGTGTTTACTCCTAAATGAATGAGCGGTTGGTACTAACACAAAGTTTGCTTTGCTTCACCATCATCAGATAACCATTATCTGAAATAGTCATTATTTACATCAACAACACAAACACATTACCTCATCGTGATCCATACTAACTGCCGTCTCTCGTTCATTCGCTTTCTGTGAGGACACATAATCTTTCAGCTCCGTGAGAGAGAGTAGTTAGGTGACGCTGCTGCATCAACTCATTGCAATCAGGTGCGTGTGGCAGTGACTGGCATTAGTTGATGCAGTGTCAAAACCACTCTCACGAGCCGAAAAAAGAGTCCTCACACTTTCAACACACGGACATGCACTATATTGCTCCCTTCTCAGTTCACACTCGCACGCCTGGCACAAGCTAGAAAACAGCTTTGCGACAGCAGGCGTCGTAAAAATACTACCGCTTCTGTCCAAAGGGGACGCCAACGTGCCATGTTACTCGTAGTGGCTTTAATCTATTGAAAAAAAGGGGTTTTTTTTGGAATAAAATGCCCTTGCCAGAAGTCTTTCCCACCTCTGTTATTTTTTTTAAACAAAAGTTGCCTGGGAAAGATGAGCAGAAGATTATATGCGAGTGTAACATACATGTTGTAATGTGATCAAACGAGATGCTACATCCACTTACCGTAACACTTACCCCTTGGCTGACCACTCACACGGCCCCTATGGACGTTGTCAGCGTCTCTGTCACCAGTTGTATGCCCCCTAAGTGTGTGTGTGTGTGTGTGTGTGTGTGTGTGTGTGTGTGTGTCGTGCCTCCATTCACTCATGCACATTTGCCCCAACCACCCCCCCCCCCCACACACACACACACACACACACACACACACACACACACACACATTGCGAATGGCAGGGAAATTGCGCAGATAGTCATCCTGTGCGCCATCACTACAGGGCTTCTGGAAGATTGGACACCAATTACAGCCAACCAGACCGAGCCAAACAGCCCTTCAATCCACCACCACCCCTCCCTCTCTCCCCTCCGTCCGGCTGCCCGACACCACCCCATTCTCTCTGCCTGGCTCCATGGCTGTCCCCTCTGGTCAGCTGTACCAGAGGACCAGCCATGTGTTACAAATGGGATAAACTGCAGCGGTTGGGGATGATGTGAGTGTGGGTGGATGTGAGTGTGTATATGTAGCCTAAGCAGCCAGGGCACGGGAGAGAGAGAGAGAGAGTGCATGTTTGGTTTTTGGCATGTCCAAAGTAGCTGTTTGACACAGTTGAGAATGTATGTCAGGAGCATAAACACTGGTTACGCTTAACCTACCCTATGGGAAAGAAAGCAAGCAAGAAGCAAAATTCGAAAGCTCCTGTCTCTGATGTTACCTCAAATGCTAGTCAGCCCCATGCTTGTTTTAACCACCTTGGATTTCAATTATGCTTGTGTTCATAACACTCATTGGAAGTTGGGTGGGGTTGGTTGATGAAGATGGCTGGGTTGTGGTGCCTGCACATGCCAGTATTTCTCTGCCCTGGGTATAAGCACATGGTGGATCGGCAGGCAGGAAGCACTGGGCCGCCATATTGACCCTGGCACGCTGACTGACACATGTTGGGGGGGTGGGGAGAGAGGTGTGAGAGAGTGGGGAGAGGAAGCCAGGGTGGAAGAGGTTACAGATATGCTGCCGGTCCCTGTCATCATACGCCTTCCCTTGGACCCCCCCCCTCCCCTCAGTTGAACGGACAAGTAACATCTGCTACAATACCCCCCTCCCAACCCCCAAACCCCCCAGCCCTTCCTGCTACTATACCCCCTGAGGGCACTGCCAGCTTGAATGCCATCCACCCATCACACACACACACAAACACACAGTATAATGCCTGTACAAACCTGGAGATGACAAAATGAAAGCAAAACAGTTTGGCAACGTTATACCACACCTGACCATTCCAAATGACTTACGTGCAAAAAAAAAAACCCTAAGAAGGCCCGCCCGTCTGATGTGTACATTAGTAGCAACAATGGGCCGTATACTTGAAACGCTCCCAAAATGGACCAAAGAAACAGGAAAGCAGCTATGTGAGATCTTAATTGTCTGCATACATTTGGATCTTTCATCATTTTTGTTGCTGTGATTAAAAAAATCCCAAAACACCTTCCCAGATGCATGCAGGGAGGGGATGGGGGGGGTCCATAAAAAGCATTGGACTGGAATGTATAGCACCTGATGTTGCACTGGGAGGATTGATCTGCCCGGCCGTGTTGACAGCTCGCTCATTTTCTAGAAAGTGATTCAACTCTATGGATGCAGGGGCTCTAATTAAGCCATCCGTCAAGCCCAAGCCGATATCCTGCAAGCAGAGCCCGGGCTAAAAAAAAAAAAACCCGATTGGAGCAACAATAACAAAAAAAAATCCTCATCTCCCCTACATGCTGTTTGTGTCACACAGAACTGCCTTGGTCTGCATTGGTTTTCTATCAGACCGTCTGAAATGCGTGTGTTGTAACTATACCCCTGTGCCTAATTGTGTCCTTGTTATCAGTGACATACCCATGACACTGTTATCTTTCTATGAGTGGGCAGGTATATACAGGGCTTTAGCATCTCAATGGGTAACCGTTTGACAAGCCAAATAGGCCCCTCTTGGTAGCAACACATTTTAGGTTGTGAGGATCAAGCCTGGATTATGGGTTAAGATGAGAGCTTTTGAAAAGCCGTGCAGCGTAGTCAGGAGAACTAGGAGTGCATGAGAGGAGAGTTTATTAAAACATTGATTCCGTGAATGTTCTGCTTGTCTATTTTCTTTTCCCCCCCTTAGGCATGGGCTCTAGGGATGGCAATGTAGAAATGTCAAGTTGTCCCACTTTTGGTCCATACTGAAAAACCTTAACAACTACTAGCTGGATTGTCATGCAATTTGGTACAGATATACAGGACATAGTTCACAGAAAATGAATCCCAAATGATGTTGGTGATCGGGACCTTTTCTTCTAGCTGAACCATCGGCTCAAACTTTAATCTAGCGTGTAAGATCTATTCTGTGTATTACCTATTTTTCCTTTCGTTGGTTTCTGAAGATACTCAGAACCTTATACAGTGTTGAGCTACAATAGCAGCTTGCCTCTATGGACTCTTGACTGTTGGCTTTGTTTGATCCAGATTGAAATATCTCAATCATGTATTGGATGGATTGACATGCAGTGTTAAGTACACACATTTGCAGTCCGCCAGGCCAGAAATCTCGGAGGGACCTCAGACCCTGATGTTTCCCTCTAGCATCACATCGAAGATCACTTTTGTGGTTTTGATAACATGTCTCCGCAACTGTCATGTGGATTGCAATGTAATTTCCCAAACATATGCATCTCCATCTATGGATGAATTGTAGCAACTCTTGTGGTTTAAACATTTGCATGTACTCAAATGTAATCATGCTAACACACTAAACTATGACTGTAAACATGGTGACCATTAGTCCAGCTTGGTGTCAAAATTGTAGTTTGTTTCATTGTGAGCGTGTTAGCATGCTGACATTAGCATTTAACTCAGAGTACACAGCCACTCTATTGCTGCAGAGTTTCCTGGTAGTAAAGTATAGTGTAGACGTAATTGTTATGCCATGCACTCATAAATCATACACAACCAGAACAATAAACCAGGATATGATGAGTAATTCCTGAACCCTGCTATATAAATATTTAGTGTGTGTCAATTGTTTGTGCTTAATGTTACACAATGTACCATGATTCATAGTGCATAAGAACCCATACAAAGCAGTGCCCACCTTTTACCACCATGAGAGCAATTCCTTACACAACATCTATTACCATTTAGTTTGTCCTTTCCCTCCCTTTCGCCCCCCTCTACCCTCATCTACACTTGTTTTATATTTATGATGCTTGCTGATGACTTTCGGTGGTAATCTATTACACTTCCCACGGTTTATGATTATGTATTTTGCTGATGTAGGTGTCTGGCAATTTATGAAGGGGGGGGACCAAACCATTCTTGGGTGGATGAAAAAGGCCACCCACTTGAGTTGTTGTGACCAAAATTCTTAATAAATGCAGGGTGACGACATTACATCTTCATCAGGTCAAATGAAATGATATTAATGCAGAGAGCAGTGGTGGTGCTGCATGGCTATGAATAATGAAAGGTTATATAAAAAGCAAGTACGTCTGTTAACAAATAGAAAAAAATACAGGGCTGTAGCCTACCTATTGCTGAGATGTTTGACTCATAATCAAAAAGTGGAAGCATTTGGGGAAATGTACTTTCAGTAAGTATGCGAGATGGTATGTGCTTGACTGACCAGCGTGGTAGCTCTTGTTCGGCCCCTTGACAACTTGATCGGACTGCAAGGTCGATAATAGCCTTAGGCAAAACTCACTGATATCCAATGTTTTATTAAGATGGCTGCCGATGCATTGACCCAACTGGAAAGTTTTTCAAGATTGAAGTGTGCAGGAAAACTTTGTCCTCAAAAGAACAAAAAAAAGAAGGTAAACTGTGCATATTGCTCCTCAATGTTCTTCTCCCGTCAACTGGAAAGAGCACAATAAAAAAACAAAACATAACAAAAAAGCAAGAGAAAATGGAATGTGCAGGGGATCATGATTTGCATCTTAACTCTGTTTTCCATTTAGCTGTGAAATTGTGAGCCAAATCGGCCTTTTATCCTAATTGGTAAATGACAAATTAGACTTGTGCCAATACTTAATTGAAACGCTGGGCTAAATGCACCCTCGCTGTTGCTGCCGTGCTGTTGTGTGAGAGTAATTGCCAAAGTAGTCGACACAATGTACAAAGGGGGTAAGAATTATCATTTGTCTTCATTGCTTGCAGTTGTTGGGGATATTGCTCTCGGGGTCAAATTAATTCCTAACCGGCTGTCCTTGTTGGTTAAAAAGTGGATTGTAACAATTGAATACTGATGAAAAGCACAGTTTATATATTTTATTTCATGACAGTGGTTGAGCGATTACATTGTTGTTTACCAATTATGCTCTGCACTTGTAGAGAGTAACAATTCTTTGGATTCAGTCCACCAATTTTTAAAGGTTCAAAACATTTTTTCTTGACAATGCCAGTGCGGTCTAATGCAGTCATTTGTAGGTTACAGTAGCTGCTACATAGGCCTGAACTCTAGGTCATATACATTCATATCAACACATGTACACTGTCCATAGTCCTGTTCTAGTCTTTAACATTAATATTTCCTTATCCCCTTAACATTTTAATATACCTTTTCAGGTCTGTGGCATTGCCCCAAAGTTCCAATATTAATTTGAAAATCATCTCCGGTGCTCACACAGTACATTACAGATGCTGTGAACTTTAAGAAGGAAAAAAAGAGTTTTGTCTTTTATTTCCCTTTTGTACTTTACTGGAACATAATAATGAATGAATCTTGAGCTGATAAAACTTGGCATACTAATCTTGGTCTGTTTCCATATTCCACTTGAGAACTAAAGGGATTTGGAGGCACAGATAATGTTCCTTTCTATCTCCCCGCCCGCCCGCCCGCCCGCTCATCCCCTAACCTTTTGTGTTTCTCGGGGCCTGGCTATTGTCTGGAATATGCACGGGGGCCTTTGAAGGACAAAAGAGGCAGCCCTGTGTGTGTGGCCCCACCAAACAAGTACTCTATTTTGTAAACCTAAAATGAATTCAATTCTTTGTTTGGGTTTTTCCGTTCTCGTCCTAGCTCAAGGTACTTTAGGTACAAGGTTTTTCTTTTTAAAGGCATTGTGTTGACTGTTCATTGTTGTTCATTGACCAACTCTAAAAATCCAGTGTTTTACTCCAAGCTGTATGTACCCTTCATTTTAAAACTGATTCCAATTTAATCTCATTTTAATAGCTTACTTTATCTGAGGACCGGGGACCGAAAATCATTCTGAAAATCGACAATCGGACAATCACACGCACTTTACCCATGATTGCTAATGGGTGGGTTTGTGGTGGTAAAATAAAGTAGGAATAAAAGGCTGAGCTTTGTTTCTCAAGCCCCGCTTTTTTTTTAATGATTCATTCTAATGCTTTGGTGCTTTTCGGATGTACGAATGAGAGCACCACTACAAATGTCTTTTGGATGCAGTCCGTCTGGAAGTGTGCACCATTAGGCACTCGTTATTTTCCCCCTCGCCTCACTCTCCAATTTCTCCATCCATCCATCCATCCATCCATCCATCCATCCATCTATCCATCTGGGTGCAGCCAGAGTGGACCCCCTAACTTAAGTGTGATATATTTTGTTCTCCGAGCACACACGACCAAGAACATACACTTACTTTAACAAAAGGGGCAAGGACAATCCTCCAACGCACATCAAAACTGCTCAAGTTTGCTCATTCCATTTTAGTGGAACAACACCCATGGAGGATGTTCAAAAACCAAAAAGGTCTTAGCCGACAGCAGGTGTTTCTCTTGGAATGTCAACGAGCTTAGCCCACTTAGGTCGTACAAAAGGAGGAAATGCCAAAAATGACTCTCTTTTAATAATGCCTCTGTGTTATTTCAATTTTGCCAGTAAAGACGTTATATAGGAATAATTATTGGGGCAAATAGTCCTGCCGATCTACGAAGAAATAATTGGCTTTTTAGCTGTGCGAAGAGAGAGATTTCTTTGGCTGCCTGAACACAGAGACAGACTCCGGAGTTGCTTGGTGTGCTTACAGCATTAGCAGGGGACCGGCAGTGTGCAGAGGCCCCAATGACGGGGAGAAATAATTATGAACGGAAGCAATGTTCAAGCCAAGAAGCCAATTTGTAAATGTCTCTTGGTTGTTGCTGCTATGTTGCTGTGTGTGTGTGCTTGTGTGTGTGTGTGTGTGTGTGTGTGTGTGTGTGTGTGTGTGTGTGTGTGTGTGTGTTTCCGAGTGTTTTTTTTTGTGTTTGCGTTTTGTTCATGTTTTGTCCGTGTGGGTGTGTGTGTGTGTGTGTGTGTGTGTGTTGTTTTTTGTATCATTATTTCATTAGTGAGCGCTGTTCAGGCAGATGCTGTGATGACTCCACATTCCTCAAACATTTTGGTGACCTTCAGTCCTCCAGGCATACCAAGCCTTGTATGGCGTAAACACCAAAGAGTCCGTGCTCAATTGGACAATACACTGCATGGCGAACATTTACCAGGAAATAAAAAAAAAAAGGAAAATGAAGACAAGATCAAATGAAATGGTGTAGAGCTGCAACGATTAATCGACGAATCGATTATTAATCGATCATTAGAATAATCACCAACTATTTTGATAATCGATTAATCGTTCCGAGTAATTTTTTAATTAAAACATTCCTAATTCTCTGATTTCAGCTTCTCAAATGTGAATATTTTCTGGTTTCTTTAATCCTATTATGACAGTAAACTGAAATATCTGTATGTTTTGGACATAACAATACATTTGAGGACGTCAACATGGGATTTGGAAAATGTATCAAAATTTTTCACAATTTTCTGACATTGTACGGACCAAAACACTAATCGATTAATAATCGATTAATCGAGAAAACAATCTACAGATTAATCGATTATCAAAATAATCGTTAGTTGCAGCCCTAAAATGGTGTGTGGATGGTGGGCTATTTTTTTCTTCTAAAGGCTATGTAGTGCATACTTATGACCACCATTGTTTTTGAATCTGTATTTTTCTTTCTCACATTTTGGTCAAGCAATTAGGGTATTTATGAGTAAATCCTGCAGCAGTTCCAGCCATTTTAACAACTGACAAAGCATTTAGTTACTGATGATGGACGATACTGTAGCATTCAGAAGAGCTAACAGAGAAAGGCCACAAACACCGCTGTGGGTAACTCGGAACAACATTTGGCTAAGCCCCTCAAAACTCTCCGCCTTTTAACAACTCCAGGAAGTCAAGTAAAGCTCACTTCCCCTCCAGGCCCTTTTCGGCAAAGTCATCTTTTTGTCCCATCTCTCCCTTTCACTTTCTCTCTCTGCCTCTCTCTCTCTGCCTCTCTCTGTCTCTGCCTCTCTCTCTCTGCCTCTCTCTCTCTCTCTGCCTCTCTCTGTCTCTGCCTCTCTCTCTGCCTCTCTCTGTCTCTGCCTCTCTCTCTGCCTCAGGGCCAACCTTTTGCCAGACTCGGAGGTGTCACCTGCTTTATGGCAGCCGGTGTCCCCCCCCTGTTCCCACACCTGTCACTGTGTCCTCTAACTCTGGTCATCAGTGCTATCAGTGGGGGGCTCTTCTATGACAAGAGGCCTGTACGGAAGGCTGAAGGGATCCCCTCATGATCAAAACACAATGATATGATCACCTCTTGTCCCATGGTGTATTGAGTGAGTCAAAACAATGTCAGTTTTTCTTTTGCACGTAGCTGTACTCGAAAATATTTTCAATACTGCCAGCCACTGTAAGGACCTGCTAAAAAACCAAAGCATATTTTATGTTGGGTAAGGGGGACTGGGGTGGTGGTTGAGTGGAGGGGAGGGGAGGGGGGGGAGAAAATGAATATGTATGTGCATATTTATCCCGCAAAAGTGATTACGTGCCGGAGCATTCATTAATCGTTTCTTCATAATTCATTGGCTGCATATTCTCTCTCTCTCTCTTCTTTTTTATTGAATTTAAACAAACCCATTAACGGGGATTAACTTCCCCGTGAATGAGACTTTTGGTTCTCTTCCCAATTGCTTCCCCGAAAAAAAAAGGGGGCCCACATGTTCCCGTCAAGTGGAATTACTTTTGTGAGTGTCTGCAAATCTCTGGAGAGGAATTATGGAACGCCATAGGGGTGTGCTAGACCTTTAACCCCCCCCTTCTTTCCCAGGTGTACCACTCTCCCTCACGTCAGTCTTACAATCCCTCTTTCTCAAGGATATAGTCAATTCAATTCAAAGGGGGGCTTGATTGGGAATGAAAGTTTCAATAGCAATGTTGTTGCCAATGCATCAAAATACAATGTATCCACATATTCGCTCAGTGCACAATAAAGCGTCATATTAACATTAACACAACATTAAGAATGATTTATATATAAACAGTATATCGTATATCTCTTATATCTATATATTGAATATAAATATATATATATATATATATATATATAATATATACAGTATACGTTCTCTAGTCTATTATTGTTCTGTTTGTTTTTTTCCTTTTTTTCACAGATGGAGAGTGTTTTTTTCTCGCTGTGGTTGAGCCATGATTGCATGTTGTTTTTTTTTTAATAACTTTTAATTTGCGTTTGACCATAATCACCATCTCTCCCATTGCCGTTTTCAGAGTTATTTGCCTGGCCTTTTGTTGCTGCTTGTTACACGGCACTAATTATAGCCGGAAGACAATCTGCTTCTTTCTAGAACCCTGACCTCTTCTTTCTTCTTAAGGCCACGGAGAGGATGTAAAAAAAGAAAGGGGGAGTAGGGGGTGGGGAAATGAATGGAATAGCTAACGGAGGGTATAGGGAGAGAGCTTGTATAGCTGATTAACCATAAGGCATACATTAATGATAATTGGATGAGAGGATGTGAGTGGAGCCGGGAGCGAGAAATTGCACTAATGTTTTCCCTTCTCCTCCGCGGTATACCCAAGATTCTGTTCATCACTGCTCTCTCTCTCTCTCTCTCTCTCTCTCTCTTTCTCTCTCTCTTAAGAATTCAAGGAGAGCCAACAATGAGAGCCACTGAGTCTGCGCCGCGGAGGAGGATGTGACAACCTGAGGGTTTTGTCGCAACACAAAAAAAAAGACTGCATTGTATCCAGTTGTGTAATGCTGCCCCAGATCTTTAATTACAGCAAACACGGTTATTACAGTGTGTGTGTGTGTGTGTGTGTGTGTGTGTGTGTGTGTGTGTGTGTGTGTGTGTGTGTGTGTGTGTGTGTGTGTGTGTTTGGGTCAAATCCATGTTGTATTACCAGTTAACTTCAACTGGGTGTGTACTTTGTAGTGTACCTCTCATTAAAAACTCACATGGTTCAATGACCCTGCACAGTATATACACACAAACTAAAAGTCCGACATGTTTAAAATCAAATTTAAATGTTAGACAGTAAAACTCTGGACTTTTCTTTGTCTGCTTCCGCTGATAATGGAATTGTCACCTTTAAGAGGAGAGGGTTTTTTTTTTTTATTTCTACTTTGCAGCATGTTTCAACCTCAGAACAGCAGGATATCTGAAATGCCAATTGCCACCCGAGTCGCCCAAGGGTAAACATAACATAGGCCGCCAGCAATATGGTTGCGAGTGATGAGTCTCCCAAAGCGCAAACCAGGACAACCAAATAGATCCGCTTCTGTGGCCAGGTTCCATCCCCCCCTGCTCGTCTACTTACTTGCGCTGGGGCTAAATGGCATGCACACAGCACATTTGCACACACACATGCATAAAACACCATGCATGGAGAAACACACGGCCGTCGTGCATGGCTTTAGCTTCAAAGTGTTCACCAATCGCAGCACCAGATGAGATTTGACTTGCACCGTTGGCACAGCTTGAGGACAACATGTAAGCGGTGCCAAGCCAAGCCAATTAGCTTTTGATTCAGACATGAGACGGGGAGGGCCGATATATCAGACAGGATGGATGGGCATTTTTTTTTTTTGCTGTGACGATTTCCCCAAGAACAGGAGTGCATCAAATGTTGAAGAACAAAAAAAAAAGACGAAATGATTATAATACTGTAAGACGGACAAGGATGTAACGCAGACAGAGATGAGGGGGGAAAAAATTAGAAAAAAAAAGATCTAGCATGGGTACAGGAGGGTGTCTGTCTGCCTGTCTGCCTGTCTTCTGTCTGTCTGTGCACCCATTGCTTCGTCACTCACTCCCCTACCTCTCTGTCTCTCTCTGTCTCTCCTGGCTCGCGCTCCATTTCCCCCCGGAGCATTTTGGTAAAAAAAAAAAAAAAAGTCAAATGATCACGCTTCTGTGAGCACCATCTGGCAGCTCGTGCACTTCTAGCTCCCATCACATCTCTCACTTTCTCCTGCCAGCCTACTACACTACAGTAGCACACTTAACCCTTTGTGTCTTATAGCAAGAGACTACCGCTCACAATGGCTCCCTCTCTTTCATTCCACCGTGATAACATTAGTAGCATCCTCAAGGGGATCCCACAATCAAAGGGAAGGAGCAACAGAATGGGTTGAGAACTACATGGAAATGACATGCCAGAAAATGCGATGTACAAATGATGATAATACAATTTATTTCAGTGCTTTTTAAGGTACTCAAAGAACTCTACAATAGAATTGTCACTTTAAAAACAGGCGTAGCAATAAAGCCAACACACAACCAACAAAGGCAAAGATAAGTATAATAAAAGTTAAGTGAAGCATTAGAATCACAACATAAAGCAGATATAATGAAAATACTTAATATAAATGTGTAATATAAATATGTAACATTTCTATATTATCATTAGCAAAAGGCTATTCTATGTAATGTCAATGAACATGCGACTATGGCTGTACAGAGTCACACATGCAGGTGACTGGTTTGGATGTGCCATATTGAGACATGAAATCTATTCAAAGTTAGAATCCTTGAGTGGTGGTGTGATTGCCATTACAGGTTAAAAACTGCATTGTTCTAAATATTGTCCATAATCAGTGGCATGGCGTGGGGAGTGGCATGGCGTGGGGAAGAAAAGAGTAGGCTACATCGCAGCTTGTATTTAATGTAACTACAAGAGCTATTATAGCGCCTGGTCACTTTACCAGGATTTACACACGCCTGTAATCTGTCCGACACCGCTCGTTCGCTCTCTCTCCCTCACTCACTCACTCACTCACTCACTCACTCACTCACTCACTCACCTCCTAATCGTTTTATTAAATTATACATTTTATTATAAATGCACCCCCCACCCCGACCGGAATGCACAACTAGCCGCTTAATGCCCAATACAGATTTGAATTCATTTACAATATAATTAGGGGACGTTTTAGGCTATTTTAAGTTTCACGTTCACGTGAGACACGACTCACACAATCAGTTGAAGGTGCTTGACATACACACATACTTTCTATACATCCTTTTCGTTTAAGAACTAGGCCAAATGTTCATTATACAACACTACTTAAGACAACGCAGAACAACTTCAGTGAATATACAGTAGGCCTACCAATGCAACTTAATCCAGGCAATCAAGGCACAATTAGCAATAAAATAACACAAAACATAACACACATAGCTATACAGACAGTTAAGGGAACAGTTAACCCGCGCCGGGAGAAGGTGTGTATTTTACTCACTATTTGTAGAGGAAGGCCATTAGCTGAAGATTGCCGCTACCAGCTAGCCACTCGGTGCCGACAGTTCTCCTCATTGAAAGTGCGATAAACTTTCTTTCTCTCCGCAGGCATTGGCCTGCCGTCAGATTTGATTTTTAATGGCTCCTCAATTGGCAGTTTGGTAAAATAATGTTTTACTAAATACTCAAAATCTCCACCGTCCATAACTGTTCTTGCTAATATGATAACAATTCAAACATGCTAATCTCCCGCTATTGTTATTGTTGTTATATTTCAGTGACGTTGATAATGATGCTATGATTTGATTGGTGTGAAGCCAAAGCCAAGGGCCGAGTGGCTTCTCTTGGCACCCTCATGACACCCTCCTGACCAATCACAGGAGGGCAGTGTCAAGACAATAGCCTCACCTGATTGGTCAATCCTTCTTTCTTTTTTTCACTAAGGGATGCCAGCTCGGGCTGGCTTCCTCGCGGACATACAGTGTGCAGTGTCGTGTTTCGCCGCGTCTTCAGTATGTAACTTTAAAGGGGCGCTGTTTCGCGCATTGTGAAATGCTCAATGACAGGAGACAAATGGGGAAGAAATGACAGCAGCACAGCACCAAATAATTACCGAAACTGTTAATATGAATGTTTTTATTGGATGACAACTACAGCCTAAAAAACAGGGAAGCCTGGCTTCCCTTGGCCTCCGGGAGAAAACGCCACTGTCCATAATACAAAATAGATGACAGCAGTGGCAAACACATTCCATTTCCGTTGGCTCACTTCACAATTAGGGGCCACACCACTTATATTTCCAGTTAAGTGTTTTCAATACAACGCGCAGGAGAATAAAAAAATCAATTGTGTTAGCATTGCTTAGTATAGCCTGGATACTGTGTTAAAGAGAGTGGACAGTAAAAGTGAGGCATCAATGTGATAAAACTACACCGTATTACATGAGGTGCAATCGGTTGCTGTGGATCCTTCGGGCATGTAAAAGGCAATTTGAATCCAATGCAGGGAATGGCCAGACCCCGGCCACCAACAATGAGAGCTTTTCTATAGAAAGGCTAATTACTGAGTGTAAATCCATTCAATGGCCTTTTTTTTCTAGACAAAATAAAACTAGGTTCTGTTTTCACAAGGATTTTAACGATCATATCTTTAACCCTTTTCGAACAAAAGAATCGATCAATCAACTGATAATGCTATACACCTGGTGGAAAAACAGAAGTCATTATTACCCATTATCAGGTTAACGTACTGGGGGGATGGAGAAATTCTAATTATCTGGACAGTCGGAGCATACACACAGGCTATTGATTTGCATGCAAACAGAGCAGGCAGTGTCTCACTATGAACTGAACACACACTTCTTGGATTCTCGTCTCTTGTATTGAATGCATTATATTTACATCTGATGTCAAATTTCTCTATGTATGCCTTTTTTGTTGTTAACACCGAATATTTACATCGCTCCAATCAAGTGACTTACAAAACTGTTAAAAAGCAAGCGAGGGTGACAGCATTGGATTTCCAGTGGACTTGATTCTCACTGCATATTGTATGAGGCAAAAAGTGTGCCGTGAACTTGATAATCTGTTTTTTTTTTTTTCTGCAGCGGTGCCCCATGCCAAAAAGCAATTGGAACAAGGCCGGAATGGATTGTGTTAGCAGACACAGATAAGATGAATAAGTCGCTGGCCAATATGGCATCCAAATATTTATGTAACATTGTGTATTCATCAGTTCAACACCACGTCGAATGCATTTGCGCATAATGGAAAACAAATGGCTCCATGGAATGCATTTGGCAAACATTTCCAAATGGGTTTAGTTTTTTTTTAAAGCTAACAGGCCAATAGTAACGTACAGGTAAAGTTGTATCAGTGTTGTTGATTTTTGAAAAATGTGTTTATTGGAAGTCAAGGGGACATCATCTGCACATCACTGTGTATTGTCTGTCAAACTCTTTGAATGCAATGGCCTTTCTACCAGTTTTGACTTTTTCTCTCTGAATCATATTATTCCCATCTTCATTAAATTATTATTCCCATCTTCCCATTGAGTTCATTAAACAGTGTGCACACATTGCAGTATATTGCTCCAGGCAATGAAACAGATTTCATTTATAAAAAAAATCCCCATTACTTGTCACTTTGGGTGAGAAACGCAATTCCCAATTAGACATTTTCGTTGCAACCTCTTTTTTTTGTCTAAGGCAGCCAACTCCTTCTCGCCTTGTTTGATTGCGTTTTTTTGTGAAAAATGCCTTTTGCATGTCACCTCCCGAGATTCAGCTAATGTACTGGGGAGTCTATTCCATCCAGAACACTTGCCACTTTAAGTGTTTTTCTAGCGACAAAAAGGCAGTGGAGTAGGAAATGTATGAATGACAAAAAAATGTTTTCTGACAAATTGTTGGCAGTTGCCGACAAATTCCCGCCACGTCTGACAGGTGGAAAGTGAGTCAGCAGAATGTGGAAAGATGGCGAGAGATGTAAATGGTGGGTATGGGTGCAGAAGGAAATGGGATGTGATGCAGAGCAACAGAGAGAGTGACAAGAGTGAGCAAGCCAGAGAAATGAAGGGAGAAATAGTGTAGACAGAAAAAAAATTTCTCTCTCTCTCTCTCTCTCTCTCTCGGACATGTAGTCTACCACAGAGCACAGTTTAACTGTTCCCCCTGCTTTGCTTGAACAGCCATTTTAAGACCTAAACACTTGAAAGCAGTGACACGTCATGTTAGCACAGGATCTTTGCACAGGGTATTTGAATATTTGAACTGATTGATTCATACTTGAATTGAATATGTCCATACATTCTTAATTAAATAGTTGGCTTCAACTTGCTCTACTTGTATGTAGCCTACTAGTAAAATATGATATTGCCGTGATAAAAAGTTTGCATTGTCGACGCTAGCATGCTTGCGTTGCAGGCGCACCATCACATTATTTGAGACCATTAGCCTGCTAACATTTACCACTAGATTGCTAACAAAATGCATAGTGTTCTTCTGGCTAATGTATTGTGTACAACTTGCCAAGTCCATATCTCCTGCCCAGTCTTCGAGCTCCCTTATCCGCTCCTTTTTGTCTGCAGACTATTGTAAGCACATGTTGCAGCCTTACAGTAAAAGTAATGTATCTTAATTTCTTTGAGCAAAACCACTTTGAAGATACATGGTTCCCCACGGGACATACAACCACGTCATGCAGATTGTATTTTTAGAATACTTATAGATTGGCATTTATGGCGGTAAAAGACACCTGCGCAAAGAATATTGATTTCAAGGTTGGATAGATTACCGCGACTGTGTCATGCTTGAATCTAATCAGATGAATTGAATTGCATGGAGGGGGGGAGGAGGGGGCAGAGGTGTGTAATCTGTATTCAGTAGGTAGTCCTCCAATGTAAAGAAACACACCTATGCCCGCCACGTTAATGGTATATTTTTGAGTGGGTCAATTGCATATTCAAATGTGATCATGCACTCAACATTACAGGTTAATACCTCTTATCCATAACCGGCAAGTTGCAGTCGATTTTGCGACTTTGCAAAATGATCAGTCCTTTTCACAAGCACAGATTTTCTCCCTCCACAATCTCCATTCTGTGTAATTGATGGGAGTCTGGATATCGAGTGTCGTACCGAAGCCCAATCTTCCCCTATAATTTCAATCGAGACTTTAGTGGCACAAATCAATGGGTCAGGGTCTAATTGACACGCTTTATGATGCTGACTGTGTTCAATATTGGTCCTGTAGTCCCTGTGTATTAAATCCAGCTTTTTTTCTCTACTCACCCCATGCTCACACAGGCCCACACAAACAAGGCAATGTTAATACAGTCATAACTACATGTCCAGATTGAATATACGGTATACACATTAGGAATATACCAATTTTACACATGCGCCCAACACATTTCAAGATTTACATTTTTTTGGGGGGTGAATGTGATTACATTTGAATGCTGCTCCCATACAGATAAAGGCATTGTAAAAAATAAATACCAGGAAAAACAGGGCCCATCTCATTTCAGCAGTGCATTTTACGTGGCATTCATCGACACGCTAATCTCCATTGGCATTTCACTTTTGTAATTTCACCATGTGTCGTCGCTCCCCTGTCCCTGCAGTTTGTCTCAGTCTTGCGTGCGTGAGTCAGAACCCAAGACTGTAGTTGTTGGAGCGTCTGAGGCCATAGCAGAACACTGTTTGTCTGGGCCTGCTGCCAAGTCTTCCATTAGGACCCCTTTTGGCCCAGGTGAACGCTAATTAAACAAGGCTGCGCTGAGTCGGCACTTCACATCTCCACTCAACTGCCTCCCGCTTACACATTATTTCTGTTTATGTTGCTTTCTCCCTCCAAGAGGCTTTTTTTTTCTTCACATCCGAGATCCCGACCATATGTCTTTTTTTTCTGTCGATCTCTCAAGAAGGCGCTGAGAAAATGTTGTTCGGTAAATGGACTTGACTTCTATAACGCTTTTAGCCATTCTTTCTCAGCCCCAAAGCGCTTTACATTTCTTATCACATTCACCCATTCACACACACACACACTCACACAACGATGGCAGTAGCTGCCATGCAAGGTGCTCTCTGAACCATCGGGAGCAATGTGAGGTTCAGTGTCTTGCCCAGGGACACTTCAACATGTGGCGGGTAGGCGGAGGATCGAACCCCCGACCCTGCAATCCAGTGGATGACTGCCCTATCCACATTGCCACTGCCGAACCCATGCCGTTTAGAAACTGTGAGGTGCAACCACACAAGGCGGATAGGCACGGAGGGGGGAAATGTGTCAGGGCAAAGATATAGCCATTGGGGAGGCAGATTCGTATTGGGCAGTGCCGCCCTCTGTAAACCTCTGTTTTTGTTTTAGAGGAATTTGAAATAGAAAAGCTATATATTTCGATCATGCGTCAAGGAGCAGCAGCAGCCAGCATCCTCCATCAAATCATCCAGGTTTTCATAGCCACAAATGTTTTCCTCCGAGGGCAAGAAGAACCAATGCAAAAAGGGGAGGGAGTATGGCCGAGCAGCATGGAGGTAGATGGAGAGAGATTAGGGGGCTTGAGTGCAGGCTACTTCAACTACTCTGCTCTCTTCCTGTCTGCCGGGAATGTACACTCAGTGAGCGAGGGATGGGAGCAGGTGGGAGGTATTAGAGGTCTGTAGATGAGATGAGATAGAGAGAGGTACACACATGCTGGAGTGAGGGAGTATTTCAACAGGAGAGAGGCAACGATAACAACCAGGAAAAGCACATAAACAAACAATAAGGAGATGACAGACGGCACACTGAGGAGAGTGTAGAGTGTAGTGCATTTGAAGGGCCTGCTGCACACACATCCACTCTTTTTCAACCCATCCTGCAGCGTACGTGTGTGTGTGTGTGTGTGTGTGTGTGTGTGTGTGTGTGTGTGTGTGTGTGTGTGTGTGTGTGTGTGTGTGTGTGTGTGTGTGTGTGTGTGTGTGTGTGTGTGTGTGTGTGTTTGTGTGTGCGTATGTTTGTGTGTGTGAGAGAGTGTGTGCGTGCGTGTGTGTGTGTGTGTGTGTGTGTGTGTGTGTGTGTGTGTGTGTGTGTGTGTGTGTGTGTGTGTGTGTGAGAGAGAGAGAGTGACTTAGACAGAGACAGAGAGAGAGAGAGGAGGATAGTGCTGAGGCTGCATTCACAGAAGATTACAGTGCAGGCTCGCCGATCAGGCTCACCGCCATTTTCCCTCTGCCTTGCCGCAACAGAGATGAGCTGAGTCTCCCTTTGATCACACTCACAACCAATGGGATCACACACACACAGGTAGAAGAAATAATGAACACCCCCCCTGCACACACACACACACACACAACCCATTGTAGTCAAGCCGGAAAATCAGATTGTATGTGTGCGATGGAGGAGCTTTCACGGGGACAATATTCATATCATATCTACGGTTTGTATTTGATTGGGGGGGGGAAGCTAAGGAGCTAAGGAGTGACGATATGAAACTGCTTTTGAACTTCAGCGTGTGTTGGTGTGTGTTGCCAGGAGCATTGCATATACTCTGTAAGGGGCGAAATCTTTTAAAAAAAAGGCACCTCCTCACACAAACACACTCATGTACCTATCTGATGTAAAAGAAAAGGCTTCATTTATTGGTCCTAAGGTCACCTGAGCTATTGAAATGCCCTTGTATAACGGACAGGCACAAGTGTGAAAGTCCCTTAAGCATGAACACTGGTTTGAATATTCCAAATAGGGGAATTTAGGGCACTCCAAACAACCCCCCTCACCACCCCCTCTGCACCATCCCTTTGCACGCTACTGTGTGTTGCTCGTGAGAAATAAACAGAGCGATTTTCAAACCCCCCCGATTCATTCCCAGCAGGGATGAGGATCGATAGCTCTTTATGAAGCAAATTAGTAAACTAATTACGGTTACTGAATGGCTGTGCGCATTTCTAATTAGCTTATTGGTGCACAATGTGAATTAAGTTGTGGGTGTGCAACAAAACAACAAACCCGAAAGAAAAGAAAAAAGGTGACTTAATTAATTGAAACTCCCCTGGAATCCATCACTGGAAACGACCGCTCACTCACGTGCACGCACACTAGACACTATATACGAGCTCAGGTGTGTGTGCACCAAACCATGCAGATTTGGTTTCTTTCCCCCTCTCTCGTCAACACAGCACAAGGTCATAGTTACGTGCAGATGTTGTGCTAGTTAGGCTGCTGATTTCGTGCAACGCTGGGATATTTAGGTCTGGTGACGTGAGTAACAAGTTAAGCGTAAAAACATTAAAAAAAAAACTGAAGGCTTGGAAAATGGACACGAGGAGTGTATGAGAGACTGGAATAACAACTGTGTGGCTGATCTTCTGTATTGCTCTCACAGTGCACTCCAGGAGGAAAAAAAGAGTGCTCCGGAGCATCTGTATTTGTGTGTTCGGATGTATCTCTATAGAGAGGCAAAGAGAGTAATATTTGCTTTCCAACATTTCATTTGTGAGCAATGCAGCAGATTAGCTTCCTCCTTTACTCGGGGTTTGATATTATATTAGAAAGCTCAATTCCTTGAGGTTGAGCTTGTGTTTTCATTTGATGAATGTTTTATTGCCAGGAAGTGCTGGGGTGGGAAAAAGCGCTGCAGAGAGCTATTTACCTGAGTTACAGATGTTATTATTTAGAAGTTAACTAACAAGAAAAATATTTCTCATTTCCCTTGGAGGATATAGCATTTACTAGTAATCCCCAAGTTGTATTTTTCCACTGGCTTCAATGGTCAAACAGCTCTTTATGGGTTTAACATTCAAATGTAGCCACACACGAGAATTTACATCTATCCAACTAGACAAACCTGGGTTAGCCCACAATTATGAGACCCATTTTGAACTGACCCTTTATTTTTCAAAAGTCAAGTGCCCTACTTGAGTTAACTAATGTCAGATAATCCTCACCTGTTGTCATGCCATACTCTGAATCAAAGCATGACATAAAGGCATTAATCTAACTCACTCTTAACAGTTTTGACGTGAGCACAAGGCCCATCATACAATACAGTAGCTGGCAGTTTCTGGTTAGTTTGAGAATAGGTCATCAACAAAAGTTTTTGTAATTTTGTCCTTTGCATTTAATGTCCTAGTTTATTGCTAAGCTATTCCATGTTACATTGCAATACCACCAAAGTACCCTTGATTGGGAATCAATGGTGTAAGTTGAAGTGCACGAGGTATATCATCATAATGTCACATGCAGAGCCTGCTCATTGCTTCGAGTGCAATCATTTGGAAGTCAATGGCTTTCATTAGATTTATACGTCCTGATCCTTTACACTAATTTAAGTATAGCAAGCAGTGTTAGTATAAAGGCTAAATGTGGCCATTTCCCAAGATGCAATGTTCCCCCGTGTCTCTGCGTGGCATAAGGAATTGTGGCTGTGCTAAACCACTGCACATAATGGTCAATTTGTTGGCAGTAGAGGCCCGGGCCATTGAACACATAACCAGCCTCAACTCACAAGTCATGAATAACTCAAGCACACTCCCACTGGAACATGCTACAAGCATAAGATGATTTGCATCCGAGGCAGCAAGTTGCCATACTGGATTAGGATGAGCTGTAGATAAATACAATCATTTGTCAGTGGAAATAACACACTCTGTGGTGGAACTGTCATTCTCATTTGAAAAAGGGTTACAGCTGGGCATTCATCAGTGTCAGATAGGGCTGTCCATGGCAGCACTCATGAACTCTCTAAATGCACCATTTACAGTAATTCCATCTGCCTGCCTGCCTGCGTTACACTTCCGTTATTAGCTCTTCGCCAAAGGGAGACTGCAATTAGGCCCATACCTTGTGGCAGGCGCCCACTCATCGCACTTCTCCCCCTCCTCCACAGCTCAAGAAATGGCCTGTAATTATTGTCAGGGAGGATATTAGAAAGACTTCAGATGAGGTCCTTTTCCTTACAAACAGTGTGAGCCTTATGGATCGTGCATGCACAATTAAACATGAAATGGTCATCACATTGCTTGAGGACTCTTAGCATCAGTGCTACTAGATTTGACTAATTGTCAGTTAGGGAAATATTTTTTTTTCCGTTAAAGAAAAAAGACGAGCAATGGAGTTCAAAAGAAGTTATCGCAAGACAACTCTTGTACATTTTAAACCAAAGTAAAATAACTAAATGAATGCCATTCCCATGAGCCTTGGTTGTACTTGTGGCTTCAGTGCTGGATTGCAAATGATAGCATGCTAACTAAAAGGCTAAACCAAGATGGTGAACCTGCTTGACATTGTCTATTGTGAGAACCTATAGTATGTTGGTGTAAGCACTTACAGTATCTCACAAAAGTGAGTACACCCCTCACATTTCTTCAAATATTTCATTATATCTTTTCATGGGACAACACTGAATAAATGACACTTTGATACAATGTTAAGTAGCGTGTGTACAGCTTATATAACAGTGTGAATTTACTGTCCCCTCAAAATAACTCGACACACAGCCATTAATGTCTAAACTGCCGGTTACAAAAGTGAGTACACCCCTGAGTTAAAATGTCCAAATTGGGCCCAAAGTGTCAATATTTTGTGTGGCCACCATTATTTTCCAGCACTACCATAACCCTCATGGGCATGGAGTTCACCAGAGCTTCACAGGTTGCCACTGGAATCCTCTTCCCCTCATTCATGACAACATCACGGAGCTGGTGGATACTGGAGACCTTGCGCTCCTCCATCTCCTGTTTTAAGAAGCCCCAAAGATGCTCAATAGGGTTTAGGTCTGGGGACATGCTTGGCCAGTCCATAACCTTTACCCTCAGCTTCTTTAGCAAGCCAGTGGTCGTTAGGAGGTGTGTTTGGGGTCGTTATCATGCTGCAATACTGCCCTGCGGCCCAGTTTACGAAGGGAGGGGATCATGTTCTTCTTCAGTATGGCACAGTACATGTTGGTATTCAATGAACTGTAGATCCCCAGTGCTGGCAGCACTCATGCAGCCCCAGACCATGACACTCCAACCACCATGCTTGACTATAGGCAATACACACTTGTCTTTGTACTCCTCACCTGTTTGCTACCACACACTCTTAACACCATCTGAACCAAATAAATGTATCTTGGTCTCATCAGACCACAGGACATGGTTGCAGTCATCCATGTCCGTAGTCTGCTTGTCTTCAGCAAACTGTTTGTGGGCTTTATTTTGCATCATCTTTAGAATAGGCTTCCTTCTCGGACGACAGCCATGCAGACCAGTATGATGCAGAGTGCGGCGTATTGTCTGAGCACTGACAGGTTGACCCCCCACCCCTTCAAGCCCTTCAGCAATGCTGGCAGCACTCATACGTCAATTTTCCAAAGCCAACCTCTTGGTATGACGCTGAAAACGTGCACTCAACCTTCTTAAACTGGGCTGCATGGCAGTTTTGCAACATGATAATGACCCCAAACACACCTCCAAGACGACCAGTGGCTTGCTAAAGAAGCTGAGGGTAAAGGTGATGGACTGGCCAAGCATGTCCCCAGACCTAAACCCTATTGAGCATCTTTGGGGCTTCTTAAAACGGGAGATGGAGGAGCGCAACGTCTCTAATATCGACCAGCTCCGTGATGTTGTCATGAATGAGTGGAAGAGGATTCCAGTGGGAACCTGTGAAGCTCTGGTGAACTCCATGCCCAAGAGGGTTAAGGTAGTGCTGGAAAATAATGGTGGCCACACAAAATATTGACACTTTGGGCCCAATTTGGACATTTTTTCTTAGGGGTGTACTCACTTTTGTTGCCTTCAGTTTAGACATTAATGGCTGTGTGTCGAGTTATTTTGAGGCGACAGTAAATTTACACTGTTATACAAGCTGTACACTGACTACTTTACATTATATAAAAGTGTCATTTCTTCAGTGTTGTCCCATGGAAAGATATAATGAAATATTTGAAGAAATGTGAGGGGTGTACTCACTTTTGTGAGATACTGTATCTCTAAGCTAACCTATGCCTGTCTACAGCCTCACAGAGCTGCTAGCATGTCTCTGTAGTCTCTTAAGTGTGGTGGCTCAAGGTCAGGTGAAAATTTAAAAAAAGCTATGTTTGACCTATTTTATGCTATTGTATGTTGTCTTTCAAGTTTCACGAACACATACTTTAAAAGAAAAATGTGGCTTTGCGTTGGTGCTGCTAACACGTTTGCATATAATTGGAATTAGCATTTCTGATGCCCATTCTAGTATCATAAGAATTGGCAAGAATCTCTGTGGCGCAGTACACATAACAAGCCCTGCTGGAACATAGAAATCCCCCCCCTCTGAGCTGACTACTATCATCAGCCATGTTCCAGAGAGATCCTCAGATATGGAGTGATTGAATGGTTCCATTCACTTTTGGTTTACAGGATTACAGGTTTTGGAGGAGAGGATAGTGAGATTTAATAGAGCTCTGAAGCCAAATGCAATTCACCCCAGTGGGAGAGAGGAATGGCCCTTTGCCCCTCTCCCATTGACCCTCTGCCCCCCCCTACCCTCAAAACCTTTTAACCCCAAATCTTCAGTAAATAGGTCCCCTTATATGTCTCTCTGTGAAACATCCCTCCTACCCATTTTTGAACTCATCACCTCTTGATATTACTTCAGAAATTCTGTCAAAATTCCTCAACCCTGCTGAACTTCTTGAAAACCTTCTTTGCTCCGTCAATATTGGATATCTTCCCACTTCTGGAATTTCAACCCTTACAACCCTCCCCCTGAACCTGGAAGTCTTTTTTGAAAAAAAAAATAATAATAGAAAAAGTTGTATTTCCCTTGTGTTTAGTTCAAAGCACATGATAGTGATTACAAATAGAATACATTCATAATTGATATCAGGGCATGCTCGTCAGCTCATTCCTGTTGATTTACCCGCTAAACCAATTCCCACTTTAACCCCTTTAATTCGAGCCATCAATTTGAGCTTAATCTACCCCCTCCAACCTTAATCCTTTTAACTGTGGCTCACTCCTCCGCAATATCCCCATCCATCATAATTCCTTAGCCTTTGTGTGTATTGTATATATATATATATATATATATATATATATATATATATATAAATCCACAGTGCCCAATAAAAAGCGCAGCAGTCATACCCTATACCTTGACTAATATTTGGATAAGTCAGAGAGGAGCATTGACTGCTGACTTCTCTACTGAAGCGACCGTGGAATTTTTTATTTTTTTATAAACTTGCCGCTCAACCTACATTAAACATTATACATTGTGTGCTTTTGGTATAGAATCATATTTGTGAAAGAAATCGTATGTCTCCGTACTGAACATCCAGTTATGAAAATGCTTTAAAAAAATGTGTGTGAAACTTAAGCATGAAGCTAAACCCTTTGAGTAGACCATTTTTTCTTAGTCAGTCACAAACATTTCTATTCACTTCAATTTCCTATTCTTGATCGACTTGAGAGGTATACCAGTCCTCATCAGTCATCAGTGGTGCTGTTTGAAGCTGTGTTAAATGTCAGACAAGTAATGCATTGTTAAAAGCTGTGGTTACCTAGTAAAAGTACCTCTGGCTACATTTGAAATGTTCTTACCAAACACACATTCACACACACACACATTCACACACACACAATGGGTGACATTTCAGGAATGGAAATTTGTATGACATTTACAGCGTCTGTGGTGTCTTATGAAATGTAAGTAATTGGACCGGGGTCAATATGACAATATAAAAATGAGATGAGCACCAAGGAAGCCACTCGAGACTGGAGTGAAACATGTATTTGGGGGTACACAGGGCAAGTGTTTGTATGCATGCTCAACATGTTGATGTTTGTTTGGGCAACATGATGGAGCAGGTTATTGATTTCATTGTGTGCGTGTGTGATGGCACAAATACATCAATATTTGCTCAAAGGATGTATTTATTTAGAATCTCCTGTCATTGTACCTATGTTTTTACCTCTTCAAGTACATAGATAATCTCTGTGGACATTTATATCCTGTAAACACAAGCTCTTTCTTAATATTCATTATCTAGTCCCAAAGCGTTCTGTGAAACTGCTACGCTCACATCCGCATATATTGTTTCTTTTGGATTTCTCTCTTGCTTCCGTTGTCAAACAAGGAGAGTTCTCACAAATTCACAAAATAGAAGAAATAAATAATGCAAACATCTTCTAATTACTCATCCATTTTTTACCAGCACATACTGTACATAACTACAATTAGACTGAGACTGCGGCGGGGCCCAATTTCCGGGTTTACAGTCTGAAATTATTTTTTTTTTCTTGATCAGATAAAACTTCAAAACATTCAAAGCCTGCTGTATCCTCTAAGGGGAGAGACGGAGATAAGGATCCGGCGGGAAAAAAAAGGTTTCACATGTCTCTCCTGGGAAAAAATATGTGCACGGCTTAAATAAATAAATACGAGCTGAAACAAATAGGTTTGCACTGCTGGGCATTAACATGGTGAAGCCACAATGCAGTGTGTGTGTGTGTGTGTGCTATCATCTCAGTTCATTTGCAGACACCATGATAAAAGATGTGAACGTGTTGATGTTGGATGTGTGGCAGACATTTTTTTTTGTAAGTTGTCTAAAATGGGTGTGCTATCTTATTAATTAATCTTGTGCTCTCAAAGTGAATATGCTGTGTAGTTGATGGCTTAGTTAAAAAAAAATGTAAGATAAATATGTTTTTGATGAATGGTTTGATGTTAAGTCTCACATACACTCATGCAGACACAAGAACAAAGGAGGCCCAATCCACACAGCCTTCCCCTGGACTATTTAGACCTCATTTATTGACTCAAAAGATGTGTGTCACGCATGAATACACGCTGAGGCAAAATCGTGACTTTAAGCAGCTAATCTGCTGTGACACTCTAGTTCATTTGTTCCATTCAAACCATTTCAGTATCCCACACAGGCACTAGAAACTATCTTCCATTGAGGCCGGGGATCAAGCTGTAGTGAGTCCAATCTTTTAGCCTTAAGCGGTTGTCAACAAATCTTTTTTTAAGTGCGATGTTGACCTCATGAAATTGAAATTAACGATTTGAAAAAGCGCTATAGCTTTGATTTGAAGAAATACGCTCTGGAACTAATTGAACATTCACAAGGACATATGTACAGGGATGGGAAATATTCTGTTAAAAAAATAAACACTCTTGATACACATTTCCTTTAAGACTGTCAAACTGTATATTTCATATCGACATCATACCAGCAGCGTTCCCTATATTTCTTCATGTTGTGCTGTGTCTCTTTCAAAATAAAACCTCCTTCAAGTGAAAATGTGCAACAACGAAAAAAATTATTCTACAATTAATATTAATCAATATTATTAAAATGTATCATATAAATATAAGACATGAAACATCTTCATATCAATGGGAGTTATCAACACAAATGATCAATGTGTTTCCAACGAGAGAGAGAGAGAGAAAGAGAGAGAGAGAGAGAGAGAGAGAGAGAGAGAGAGAGAGAGAGACAGAGAGAGAGAGACACACACAAACATACTCCAAAGGTGCACAATTATACTCAGTACTGTCTGGACTGGGTATAATCAACCAAACGCTTGAATGTGTGTGACACAGTTAAACCAAGTGTATTACAGTGCAGTGGATTGCATTAGAAGGAACAGGAGCTGCTTGTTGTGCTGTAAACAAAAATCTCAAATTTTACAGTTCCAGCAGCACTAATAAGTTGTGATTATAAGACAGACAGACTGACAGCTGTGGGTGATGCATGGACAATTTTTGTTTTTCAAAGTTAGCTCTGACATTGACTTACATTACTTTAATCAAGAAGTTGAATCAGAATGTGTCTACCTATAACTGTGTGAGTCACAAAGTATCACTCGTTAACCTCCTCCTGTTTTACCAATGGCATATTAGTTCATCCCAAAATCAAAGAGCAAATTAACTCTTCATCCTCTGTCACACTTCAACTCTTCCTCCTCATTTACTAAAACAGAGAGCCCGTGTCTTATTGGCAGCACTTCATTACCCAGCCTGACCTGTATCTAAGCAAAGGGTTGGTATCCTCCTATCCTTTCACTTTAGGACAGGTGAATGGCATTACATTTAACCCTCCTGTTATGTTCCGGGTCAAATTGACCCGTTTCAAAGTTTGAAGATCTAGGAAAAATAGTTAAAATAATTTTTTCAGTATGAAACTTCTTCTGCTTGCCTTAATTAGGGTAATCAACATATAATATGACAATATTTCATCTCACACATTTGCAACCACCCCCTGCATGTTTATATCACATAGATACTGTTCGGGTCAATTTGACCCGGCAGTAAAACTGGTGGTAAAAGGGTGTCAGAAATGTAAGACTATTTCTTTCTTTACACCTGTGAGACATATTTCACCCAAATCTCACACAAGCACACACATACGCACGCCCACACACGCACACACACACACCCACACACACACAAACACACACACACACCACACACACACACACACACACACACACACAGTTGCAAGTGTTATGACTTTTGACAGGAACCATTTATGTTCCCTTTGGAAAACTCCACCCACATTCAGTGGACACTCAACAGGGAGGGGCAAAACATATGAAATATTCTCTGCATGGGAGTCCTACCAACATTACACTCTGTCAGGCAGACCTTTACAAAATGAGTAGCAGAAACAAAAGGATGACAGTCCAGGAGGCTCTGGAAGTCATCATTGATCATGACAGTGAAATAGAGGAGGATGTATCTTGAGCTAAATTCTGATTCTAATGATTCTGAATTTGAACCAGATGAGGGAATTGCTATTCCTATTCCTCCAAGCAAGACATTCATGTCAACAAATTGTGAAATTCATCCCCAAATATGCGCTGCAGAAAACATACAGGTGTAACTCATATAATTAGAATATCATTGAAAATGAATTGGAATTAAGGCAAAAAGTCATGCAGAATGGACCCAAACCAAGTACTGAGTATACATGCATGATTATACTTTATAGAGGGCTGATATTTCTGTATTAAAAATCCCTTTTTTATTGATTTCATGTAATAATCAAATGTTCTGAGATTTTAAATTTGGGGTTTTCATAAGCTGTGTAAACCATAATAATCTAAATTATAACACATAAAGGCTTTAAATATCTCACCTTTCATGTAATGGGTCTATATACTATATTAGTTTCACCTTTTGAGTCAAATTACTGAAATAAATGAACTTTTGCATATTCTAATTTTTCGAGTTTCACCTTAAAGACAGTGCCAGGGCCCACTAGGATGGCACTGACTCGTGTGACTGACATCAAGTCAGCTTTTGAGCTGGTCATGCCAGATTCAATACAGAAAATCATTCTGGAAATGACTAATCTAGAAGGGAGGTGTGTTTTTGGGGAAAAGTGGAAGGAGCTGGAGAAAACACATTTAGAGCGATTTGGGGCTCCTTATCCTGGCTGGGGTCAAAGGATGAATCGACAGCCAGTCTGTGGGATGCAGAGACAGGCAGGGCTATATTTCAAGCCACAATGTCTCTGGAGACTTTTCACATTGTCTCCAGTGTTCCAAAAGTAATAAAGTGGTGAAACATTACAAAAAAAGTTTGAACATGTATTTTTTTAATGAAAAACGAGTGAATTATCCTTATTGAACCATTACCTGTTAGAGGTAAGGAACACCACATTGCACTAAATATTGATAGAATAGTTAGTAATGGAGTTGGTAATGACATGTGCACACTGCTTGTTAGGATTATTTTTGGTTTAGGACATCGTTTGGAGATTTAAACATGCCCCGGGTCAAATTGACCCGGGAACACCATTGCTGTTCCTGACAAATGAACATAACAGGAGGGTTAATTTAGCTTAGATACTTTTTTTTATTTTTTACTTTCAGCCCTTTTCTCTCAACAACATACAGGTTTAGGTAATATTCAATTTGGTGGATTTTGAATTCAAAGCTTTTTTCAACAAATCACACAAGTTCTTATAAAGTAAGATATATGTATAATGTACAGGCCTTGTTCTCAGTGTGAGGCTCATTTAACAGTCAACTCATCTTTACTCAGCAGCCCAGTCACCTGTCAATGCCAATTATGTTTAACTTTACCATTGATGTTTCACTGCTTTCTGCTTAGAGTATTGAGTTAACATATTATATCATATATCAAAAACAACACATTTAAGCAGGTCCTATCTATACACACTCCTCAAATACATCTTATGTTGTCTTCCAGCTGAATATAGTATGTCATCATGCATCATTAGTCACTTTTTAAAGACTCTTAGATTTAAAAAACACATATTGTCCGAGTTGCAATATAGAATTATTGGGGACTACACATTATTTTGCATTTCAGGACCAAGGACAGCTCCATTCATGCTTACGCTAGGAGTGGGAGTTTTGGCCATATGCTGCATTTGCAAAAAAATAAAAAATTGGATCTGTTTTAAAATGATATGTCGATCGGTGTAAATATTTTTAAAAAGCCACGATAGCCATTTTTTTTTTAGTAAAACAGTAAAACTAGATGGTGAACACTTTTTTACAAGCACTGCATCTCCATACACCCCACATGACTGTAAGCTGTTATCATGTCGGACGTTTGCGCTTGTGAGGCTACAAGGTGGGTGTTCATAAACATCTGGGAGGCTGGCTGTCAAGCTTGACATCTTCTATAAGACAATATATCGTCAGCATTTAATGGTCACAGAAAGGAACAAATACATTAGTTCAAGACCAATCTCAGACATGGTTTGGCTTTTCTTTTCTCATGCTAGAGCACTCCCCCTCCCTCACCCCCCTCACCCCCCAGAGCTGACGGGGCACCTGTTCTTGCTGACAAATAACCCACATGAAGACAGCGTCTGCACAACTCATGAGCCAGAATGCCTGCCTGCCTGTCTGGAAAATGTCAGCGATAGGTCAGAATTGAACTGGAATAGATTGCGCTGCATTTATTTTTTATTTTTTTGTTGACAGCAACCTGCTGGATTGAACGGTCAAAGGTTAAATATTGCTAGTTCTCCTTCTCCACGGCTTCGTCAGAGAAGATAGACTTTTTTTTCGACACAAGATACCGTGGTGTGATTTTCAGCTCATTGCCGGAGTATCAATGGAGTAAAAATCCTCAGAAAGGACTCAGAAACAAACATTCACCGTTAGAATTGTATGAGGCGCTTTGCAAAGTTTGCACTTATTATTAATGATAATAAACTGTATTAATACAGCCCTTTATTTATACACTTATATTTTCAATGTGACAAAGTGCTTAACTAACATAAAAAAAACATAAACAGAGAATAATTAAAAACAGTTAGTCTTTGTGTCCAACCCTTTGACAGATGAATGGGGGGGGGAGGGTTTAGAGGGGAGGGGGCACTAAAGTAATTATGAGCATCATGAGATCCTAATAGACACAATCAAGGAGTGTGATTGTATGTGCTGGGGCCTCACTCACGTGTCCCCATCCACCTACGGAGAAGTTAATGAAGTCGAATTGATGCACTGTGTCAAATTGGCTTATTTCTTTTTTTATTCTGTAAAAAGTTAGAACGTCACCGTTTTGATTAATATTCTAAAAGGTTTCTGGACCATGCAATTTCAATTACCCAAGAGAATGAAAAACGCAGAAAAAGGTCTCAACTTTATAAAAAAAAAAAGCTGGGGACCGGGACCCCAACAAGAGGACGCAAGATCAGTCTAAAAGGTTCACTGACTTTCCTCTGATCTTTGCTTGATAAAATAAATAGATGAATTGGTTGAATCTCCAATAGACATGGACTCAGCTTCTCTGTAGTACAATCTAATGTTGTCTAATACAACAGCTCTGCCAGAACGTTTACTGTTGTGATGTTGTAATGTTTACTTTTTGTCGACGCTGCCAAAAAGGTGTTCATTTAATGAAGAGGTGTTAGCATTAAGGTCATAGTAAGCGACTGTTTCCTACTGAAGTGCATTATACGCATAGATGTCCAAATGCTGTCTATGTAAAATGGGTCGGACAAATCCTGTCAAATATAATGTAGTCTTCATGGCATAAGATCGCATAAAAGTGTAACATTATGAGCTGTTTTGTATTGGGTTGCATTGCATTGTATAGATGAACCTTATGAAGTGGACTCTGATGTCTGAGTGAATGAGAAGACCTGTCACTCATCTACTGTACAACATATGTCAGAGTAGCCAAGGTAAATGGGAAATAAGACATGATGAAAAATAACATGCAATACACTACCATGTAAATATAAAAACATATATATTTTAATAATTGTAAAAAAAGACAACCTGAAAAATCTTCTACGTAAACAATATCTTGTTGCAATGGTGTTTTGCTCTTGTTTCCATTATTTGTTGAGATTTTGATGTATTTTTTTTTTCATTGAACTTTTATGTATCCTCAAGAGACCAATTGAGGGGTGACCCTCATTTACAATGACGTCGAGTTCAAACAAATTCAAAGGAAAAAAAACAGTACATAAACAATATTCAATGCAAATACATCAAATACACAACAACAGGTGAAGAGAAAAACAATTGAAACATTTACACAGTGGTGAAGAGTGGCAGCAATTAAAATTAAATGGGTGAAAGTACAACATAGCCTAATTAAAACAGTTACAGAGTTTGACAGATTTAAGATAGTTTGTTTAAATTGGTTAAAGGATATGAAGGTATTTAGTTTAATGTGTTGCTGTAAGTTGTTCCAGAAGTCGGGGGAACTGAAGCTAAAAGCTGTCTTTCCGGGCTTGTGGGACATAAAGCATAAGCATTTCAGTGGAGCGGGTCTGATAAAGCCCATCTGAAATTTGCAGAATTTCTGTTAAATAACGAGGAAGCTTCCCGGTCAAAACTTTGTAAATAAAAATGTGCCAATGTGCGTCACGTCTCTCTTTAAGGGAGGACCACCCAACCTTTTCATAATAAAGACAATGGTGTGTGTCATAAGAATCTCCTGTGATGAACCTTAAAGCAGAGTGAAAAACAGAGCCCAGGAGTTTAAGACATGAATGTGATGCAAGCCGGTAAACCACATCACCGTAATCAAGGACAGACATGAAAACTGGCTCAATTTGCATTGTACATTGTGTTTGTGTTGTTGTATTTGACTCTACGTCACTAGAAATGAGGGTCACCCCCCAATGATCGCTCCAGTAAAAAAAAGGTTAAATGAAAAAAAAAAAAAATAAAATCCTCTTTTCAGGAAAATAGGAAATGAAAAGCCCAGTTTGCATTCATGCATTACGCACACCCAATTGGTTTTGAAAACACTTCAAAAGCTCAAAGAGATGAATGAGTTTTCTCATCGCAGGGATCATGTAATCCTGCTTTTTTGAAGGTTAAACATGAAAATTAACGAAGAACCTGAGTTCAGATGTTTATTATTCCACCAGCAATAACAGAAAGCTTCTGATATTAAATATGAAACAACATGACCTGAAGGTTTTTCCCTGTGTACCGCTGAATGAAAGAAACTATTATGTTGTACACTGTTTGCTCACATATAAAATTTATTTATTTAGAAAAAGGCAAAAATAAATACTGGCCAAAAAAAAATTAACTTTTACTGCTAACCTCAGATGTCCATGTCAGAACTGCTGCATCACGGTATTATGAATGTAATTATTATGAATACGCCCACACACACACACACACACACACACACACACACACACACACACACACACACACACACACACACACACACACACACACACACATTAGACACAGAGTCAGTGACTTGCCATAAGGTGGAGCGCAGATAATAGATTTAGGCGACTGTAAGCAGATTTGGGGCATGCGTCCGTACTTAAAGGCAGCTCATTGGGGTTGGCTGTAAACAGGCTTTGCGGAAAATCAAACCGTTAAATAGAAAAATAAATGTTATTAATTCAATCCGCTTAGTTCAGGTTCAGCTCCCTTTCCCTCAAATTAAGTTTGGCGGATTTCACAGGATAATAGCAGGCGAGAAGAAAAGCACGGGGGGGGGGGGCTGGCGTGTGCTTTGGCAGACGTGTAGGTGCCTTGATGTGACTGTAACCTCAGCTGAGATATATCGCTCGGTCTGGAAACTGCAGCCATGACACAGAGCAAATAAAGCAAACTGTGGTAGGGAGATTGAATTCCCAGCAGCTGGAGTGGATAGCCTGTGTCTATTGGATGTAGCAGCTAATATACTTTAGAAAAAAGCCAGTGAATGTTCTTACATCACTGTATATAATGCCAGATCATAATACGATATACTGCATAAAGGTCATGAGCCGACAGATATACATAGATAGCGGTGACGTGTGTATAATACATAGTAATGTACTGTATATGAAATATACATATAGACTGTCACTTACAAAACTCCACTGGGTTTATACTATTACCTTACATTTCATTTAGCTGACGCTTTTATCCAAAGCCACTTCCAATAAGTGCATTCAACCATGAAGGTACAAACTACAAAGTGCATGCAGCTTTCCCCTTCTTTATTTGTATGTCTTCATATGTCCATATATCCATTGCATTAGCCTCAGTGTGCTAATATACGAGCTTAGTAAATAGAAAATATCGGAGCTATAGCTGACCTATAATGACTCATTCAATTTAATATTTGCTTCCATATTCACAGAATGAAACATTGACTGCATTCAGTTGATGTTGTTTTGTAGATTAGAGTTCCCAAGTAAAACTAAAATGAATTGTTAATGTGCAATCTGCTGTTAAAGGCACATGTGATAAAGTCAAAGACTATGAGTATATCAGGCTCTGTATGATACACAGCTCTGGTATGTTGATTTGGCTAGCTTCCATGGCAGTTTTCTAATCATATTGTAACTATGTTACAATAAGATGAACGTTATCACTTAATGTAAGGATCACATGACATGTACTATACTGATGAGGACGATTGGGTCATATCATGGGAATTTTAGTCCAGCTAGAAATGCAGAATTAGTAAGGGAAGTTAACATACTGGTTATATATATTTGATTTGTATTTTTTTGAACTCAGATATTGGAATCGGATCACTGTTAGGCCATCAGAATCATATCAAAATAACTTTTATCTGCACTAGCTCAGGCCCAAATAACTATCAAATTGCTTAAAATAAAAAAATAAAGAATATCACCTGGGCTCACAGCAGGTACAACATCTCAGCATGTTTTCACATTAGCAGGAAAGTGTTCCTCTGCAGTAGCTGTTGGAGGGAAGAGAGGAGGGAGGCCTGAACATCTTCATCTGAACCAGTGACCTCACAGTTAGAGTCCCACCTGTGGTTATTGTGTCATCCATACCTGATTTGCAACACATATCTTGTTCCAGCCAGCTGCAGTATAAAAAAACAGACTAACCCTGCATTCCAATCCACATACTTTCTGCTATTTAGTATGCTAGAAAAAAAGATTAACGATGTCCACAATTATTGTGGTCAGATTCAGTATGCTTACAACTACCCGGATGCCTATACATCAGGTCGAGATTTTTAGTGTTGAAATCAGCATGGTACTGTATTTGGGGCGATGCTGACCCACAATCCAGTGCGCACCGGAAGTGAGGTCACATCGACTGAGCCTCTGAATGAAAACAACCAGGGATGCGACAAATATATTGTCAATAGGCAAGATCAAGGCTCAATGTTATGATGAAATGAAGTAAATAAGTACAATAATGTCCAAAGTAGGCCTACTGCAACTAAGTAGATACTTTTTATGGTATAGTGTAGTATGTAGAATAGAAAAAAGAAAGAGTATGCGACTTGGAACAGAGGGAAAGAGAGATATAACAGGGGTGATTCTGGTGCTCACACCTGGTCTGGCTGATGGACAATGAGCCAGAGAAGAGCTGTCGAGAAAAACTGTGGTGCATGCGAAAGCTTTTGCGGCTCCCACTGAAAGTTTAAACACAGACCTTTTGGGAGCTGTGTGTGTGTGTGTGTGTGTGTGTGTGTGTGTGTGTGTGTGTGTGTGTGTGTGTGTGTGTGTGTGTGTGTGTGTGTTGAGTTCAAGCCTTAAGGTTGAACTTGAAACAAGCAGAGGGCCTCATGAAACATGGAGGACACCTAACACTGTGCCTTTGCAATTTCGGCTTCTTTTTTGGCCAACTCACTATCACCCCTTGCTGCACCTCTTTCTGCCAAGCAGTCCTGCTTCCCTTGACCTTACCTCATCCATTTGGTACAGACTAACTCATGGATTTTTCTATTCCCCCCACTGTTTGTTAAATGCCCTGTGCCAGAGACAATTTTTTTGTACCCGATAAAAATCTGCGCTTTGCACAAGCAAATCCAAACCCGAAAATGATTTATGTCGTGGAGTCTGCCAAACCAACCCTCAAAAAATAATACATTACCTCAGCATTGGCACAGCTAATCGCTAGCCTAATGGAATGTGTGGCTGCCATATTGATAAGGGGGGCACAGCAATCACTCATACACATCACTTGAATGATCCGGTGTATAAACACATGATCGGCTCCCCAGCACCTTATCCTGACTGCCAATCGATGTTCTCCAGAAAACAGAAAAAGCCAATTTCCCAGGAATCGGATGCTGAAAATGTTTTGGGGTATGGTCAGTTGTTCTTGTTTTTGCAGGATACCTTACATTTCTCGTTTTGAATTATTCTGCAATGATTTCTGCAGAACAAATGACATATCTTTACAACTAATAATGTTTTATTTGTGTGTGTGTGTGTGTGTGTGTGTGTGTGTGTGTGTGTGTGTGGGTGTGTGTTAGAAAGAACATTTTTGTGTGCAGTGAACCTTGCGTATTGTTACCAGATAATAAATGAGAGACGCTCAGAGCTCCAAGGATTTTTTTAGAACCACACTCTTTTTGGTAACCACAGCATTTTTTTTCCAAAGATAATTTTTGGGCTTTTTTTTTGCTTTTTTATTAGACAGTGTAGAAAGATAGAGCTGACATGGAGTAGAGAGAGGGGGAGAACGAAGAAAAACAACCTGGGCTAGGATTCGAACCCGGGTCTGCTGTGAAGAGAGGACTTACCACTCTAACCACTAACACAAAAAATGTGCCCCTTGACCATAGCGTTTTAGATTGCAGACCAGCAGTTCTCAATCTGGTTGTATATATTGGAAAAAAGGGGACTGAAACTTTGTCCTCTTAGAGATTGAGGATGCCCTCTCTCTCTCCCTCTGAACCCATTATCCTGCTGATTCAAGTGTTCCAATGCCCCCCCCCCCACCCCTTTGTCAAAAGACGACATTAGAGAAACAGACACCTTTATGCAATCATTGATCTATTTGAAAACCAATTAAATCTAAATAGTGATTGCACTTTGGAAGAAAAAGAAAAAAATCTCATATTAGGCTTCATTATATTAGAAAATTAAACCGTTTTGTCCGCCTGGCTCTTTAATTGGGACAGAAGCTTGCGTTTGAGAATATTAATAGCTTTGTGTTTCATTAATGTACTTCTCCTCTCTAAGAATATACATCAACTCGTTCCAATTAAGTTATCAAAGTGAAATGGAAAGACGTGTTAAAAAAAAACTTTATGGATTATCTAGAAACGTGTTAGCCCATACGGTGATCCTTTTGGTGAATACTGTTTACATGACAATATAAGTTTTAAAGACCTACTTCACCAGTGGAAATATGAAGGTGTATTGAACTCTGAGATCCTTTGTAGTATAAATGTTCAAAAATGTTAGAAATCAGTTAATTATAGCCTGTGAAAAGGCAGAAAGAGTGTTTTGTGGTCTCACTGTCAAACCCTACATTTTTCCATGTGTGATGTCAAACATGATGGGGGTAAGGATTAACAGGACAGCATGGGCCAAGGGAAGACTGTGGGAAGAAAAACCTAATATTATAATAGCGATTTGATAATGATAGAACGCCGGTTCCGTATGGGTGAAGTATTCCTTTAAATACATTTTTTTTAAGTGAATATACAAAACGGGAGAGCTTGAATGTAAACACAGGTTGTGTTTATCTCTTCGATAGCAGTTTGGGGGCAAATTCAATTTAACCTTGTTTTCAAACTCTCTTCCCTCACAGCAATGGTGGAGCTCAATTAGCGTTGAGCGTGTGCCAAAGCCAGTGAATTTATCAGAACTCACAGGGTTTGTTATCATTCAGAATTGCTTTACTTCCCTATTTCCTTTCTCCCTGGGTCTTCAGAAAAACCCCTCCAGAGTTGGCTCAATACCCACAATGCCGAGATAACAACGTTGAAATCAACAAGCACAACAACAGCATGTGGATGTGGAAAGCAGGTGTTGAGGGGCCAACCTGCTAAACACACTCTGGTGGGTCTTGCGTATACCCCCTGGAAAAGCAGATTAAAGCCCTTCTTTCACTACACAAAACAGTGCCAAGGATACTAATGTCCTCCCCATGGCAACCCACCACTTCATTAGTACCAGCGAGTCCTGTGCGATATGGTGCTGCTTAATTTGCGTGCCTTTAGATAACTACACATGCATCTTGCCTCGGTGTTGGCTTGCTTGTATCTGCATCCGTTATAAACAGTATAGTTGGGAGGGACCTGAAGTAGGGTCCGTATAGCATTTTGATAATAACAGTATGCAGCAGCTGGTAGGACCCTCCCCTCAATGGCATTTAATAATAGGGGAGAACGGGGTCATTTGTCACACGGGTTGGTTGTCACAATCGTTATATCTCGGAACCAGAAGGCGCTGTCTGTGAAATTTTGATATGTTAATATCCAGAATTGGGATAAGAGGTCACTTATATAGTCTTCCTTGGAGTTAGACTGCTGAATTTGAGGTGAGAGGACTGTTTGTGTTTTTCATGTCAAATTGAAAATATTTAGCTCCTCAGTATTTTTCTTCTAGGCTTTTACATAATGGGTTTATATCAAAACACTTGTTACACATACAAAGTGTGAAGGGTAAACTATAGTTTAGATTGTGGTTAGCAAGCTAATTAGTTGCCAGATGGTTGTTGGCATTGATGCTAGCAAAAAATTCAAGTTGAGGTTGGTCGTCACATTTTTGGGGGGGTTGGTTGTCACAAGTTATCCAAAGGCTACAGCCAGAAAAGGAACCCAATAACGAAATAAATTGTCAAGCTGTATCCTCACTGACACCCCAGAGAAGGAAAGAATAGAGCAGGAAAAGGCAGCTAGCATGCAAAGGAAAAAAGGGCAACAAAATCAAAACAACCCAGTGCATCCCAAACTAGACAAGCTGCCAAGGCTACAGTAAGTTATATAGGCCTATGTGTCAACTTGACAATGCAATTGCATTTTCAAATTTACTTCTACTTTCTTTCCTTCTTTTCAAGGCAAGGCAAGGCAAGGCAAGTTTATTTATATAGCTCAATTCAGACACAAGGCCACTCAAAGTGCTTTACAGGGGCAAGATTAGAATACATAAAACACATTATAAAACATTTAAAAGCAAATAAAAGAAGCAAGAAAAAAAAAAAAAAAAAAAATGAAAACTCGATTTAAAAACATTTAAGAGCAAATAAAAGAAGCAAATAAAATGAAAATTGCAGGTTAAAATGGAAACAAAAAAGTCTTCAGACTCGATTTAAAAGAACTGAGAGTTGCAGCAGACCTCAAGTTCTCTGGGAGTTTGTTCCAGATATTTGGTGCATAATAACTAAAAGCTGCTTCTCCTTGTTTAGTCCTAACTCTGGGGACTGTAAGTAAACCTGTCCCAGACGACCTAAGGGCTCTGGACGGTTCATAACGTATCAGCATATCAGTAATGTATTTTGGCCCTAAACCATTTAGTGCTTTATAAACCAACATCAGTATTTTGAAATCAATTCTTTGAGTGACTGGAAGCCAGTGTAAAGACCTCAGAACTGGGGTAATGTGATCTACTTTTTTGGTCCTAGTGAGGACTCGGGCAGCAGCGTTCTGAATTAGCTGAAGCTGTCTGATAGATTTTTTTGGAAGGCCAGCAAGGACACTGTTACAGTAGTCAAGTCTACTAAAGATAAATGCATGGACAAGTTTTTCTAAATCTTGCTGAGACATAAGCCCTTTAATTCTTGATATGTTTTTTAGGTGGTAGTAGGCTGATTTATTAATTGATTGTATGTGTTTCTTGAAATTCAAGTCGGAGTCTATAACAACACCAAGATTTCTGGCTTGGGGTGTGGTTTCTAACATAATGGATGTAAGTTGTGCGCTGACTTTTAATTGTTCATCTTTGGCACCAAAGACAATTACTTCAGTTTTATCGTTGTTTAATTGAAGGAAATTTTGGCACATCCAATCATTGATTTGTTCAATGCACTTACTCAGTGCCTGTATCGGACTGTAGTCTCCTGGTGATATGGTTATGTAAATTTGTGTGTCGTCTGCATAATTATGGTAGCATAATTTGTTCTTATTCATAATCTAAGCTAGTGGGAGCATGAAGATGTTAAATAGAAGAGGGCCAAGAATGGAACCTTGGGGGACCCCGCATTCAATATTTGTCCGCTCAGATGTGAAATTGCCTATTGACACAGTAGTCTCTATCCTTTAAGTAGGATTCAAACCAGCTTAGTACAGTTCCAGAAAGTCCAACCCAGTTTGCTAGTCGATCTAGTAATATGCTGTGGTCAACTGTGTCAAAAGCGGCACTGAGATCCAGTAAAACTAAAACTGAACTTTTGCCACTGTCTGTGTTTATTTCAAGATTATTCCCATTAAGATAACATTGTGACAAACAACCCCATAGTGTATGACAACCGACCCCTTGATGGGGTTGATTGTCACAATGTGTAAGGGTATATTTGATGATTAATTTCTTCTTTATTACAATAAGATAGAAAAAGTGAGGGGTACACATTTCAAGCCAACACTTTAAGCGTCAATGTAATGTAGGAATGACTATCGAAAGATGTTTAGGTGATGAGCAATTCTCACTGGAGTAAAAAGTGTGCCTACTTACCCCATTCTCCCCTACAGTAAGCAGAGGAAAATAAGTATTTTGGTGCTGAATACAAATCATCTGCCGTGGCATCAAGCTTGATGAATAAGGCTTAGTGGGTTAGTGCATCAACTGTTATCTGTGATTGTCACGCCGCACTGTTTCAGAGCAAAATATTACATGTTGCTGCATTGTCAAAGTTTTGTTGTAAAAAGGTACATTCTTTGTGTTGTTTAGGTTGAATATTTAAGGAAAGTGTGTACGATATGACAGGACTTAACGCAATCTCAGTGGCTCAGCTTCCAGCAATATACTAGTATTAATACAATGGCATTAAAGCTGCATTAATCTACATTGTTATGCTAACAATGAGTGGAATGACCTATAGAATATAGAATCGTTATAGAATTACCTTATTGTCCCTGAGGGGAATTGTTTTCTTGAGCACAGTGTACAGTCCATTGTAATAAAAAAAATAAAACATAAAAGAAACATGAGAAGTATTCGACAATCACATGAAGATATAAATGGGATAATTGACATCAACAGAAAAACAGCTTTAAAAGACTACATCAACACCTGTAGAATAAGCCCAGTGTTCATCTGAATAAGTGAAGTGAGGCGCTCGTGGTGATGAATCCTCAGATACAAAACCTTAATGTGACTTTTATGCAGTGTTTTGATTTTAAGGCTCGCAACTTTGCTTTTAATTGACTCCCCAGGCTCTCATCAGCAGCAGCACTTCCTCTGAATGCTACCTGCTCAGCACTGCACTGGGTATCTAACATTGGTCGGGTGGCTGGAAGCCTTGGAATGAAAACTAATGCTGTGCCTGCAAAATGTGTAAATAGATAACTGTTTGCTAACACATTAGCCATGTTGACTTAATCAAGCGACGATAAGTCAATGTTAGCCCAAGGAATCAATTAAAAACTACATGTATATTCCTCATTTTTGAAACAACACATGTTCCTGGGTATTTGACAATTAAAATGTCCGAATATAAATTAACTATCCATACTGTTCTATTCCAATTTGAAGGTATTGGTATTAATGTGGTTACACTGTAACCTGTTGGATGTAGAAATGAGCAGGGACACGACAGTGCAGTCACTATGATGTGGCACAGCTAATGCAAGTATGTTCCTTTTATTGTTGTTTGTCTAGTAGGGGAGAACGGGGTAATTTGTCACACGGATAGGTTGTCACAATCGTTAGATCTCGGAACCAGACGGCGCTGTCTGTTAATTTTTTTCTATGTAAATATCCACAACTGGGATCAGAGGTCACCTACATAGTCTTCCTTGGAGTTAGACTGCTGCATTTGAGGTGAGAGGACTGTTAGTGTTTTTCATGTCAAATTGAAAATATTTAGCTCCTCAGTATTTTTCTTCTAGGCTTTTACACAATGGGTTTATAACAAAACACTTGTTACCCTAAAAAAGTGTGAAGGGTAAGCTATAGTTTTAATTTGTTTTTAGCAAGCTAATTAGTTGTCAGATGGTTGTTGGCCTTGATGCTAGCAATAAATTCCAGTTGGGGTTGGTCGTCACATTTTTGGGGGGGTTGGTTGTCACATGTTATCCAAAGGGTGCAGCCAGGAAAGGAACCCAATAACAAAAGAAAATGTCAAGCTGTATCCTCACTGACACCCCAGAGAAGGAGATAATTGAGCAGGAAAGGCAGCTAGCATGCAAAAGAGAAAAAGGGCAACAAAATCAAAACGACCCAGTGCATCCCACACTAGACCAGTTGCCAAGGCTACTGCACCCCAGTGCACTCTGCCCCAGCTGGGGAAGAAGAAACAGAAGAGAAAGAGACAGGAGGAGGAATCTTCATCAGATGAAGAGGATAGTTTGTGTTTGGTTTGTATGGAAACGTTCTCCAGCACCCGTTCAGGGGAGATAAGGGTGTAGTGTTGTATGTGCAACCAGTGGGCACACAATATCTGCTTAGTTAGAGTGAGCAGACCCTACATTTGCCATCACTGTAACTCAGATAGTGAATGTGTGTATCCTAGTTGAGTAGGCTATTATTGTTGGACCTATTTGTTTTGTTCTTTATGTTGTTACATACAGTAGGTTGGTCTTAATATGGATTTCCTTTTTGTTAATTCCTTGCTCATTTTGTGTTAAGATGCATAAAGTTATGTAGGCCTAGTTTTCAACTTGACAATTAAATTAAACTTTCAAATGTAGTTCTGCTTGCCTTCTTTTTAAGATTTTTCCCATAAAGATAACATTGTGACAAACAACCCCGTAGTGTGTGACAACCGACCCCTTGATGGGGTTGGTTGTCATAATGTGTTAGAGTGTCTTTGATGATTAATTTCTTCTTTATTACAAGTTAGTTACATTATTAAGTTAGAAAAAGTGAGGGGTTCACATTTCAAGCCAACACCTTAAGCTTCAATTTAATGTAGGAATGACTATTGAAAGATGTTTAGGTGATGAGCAATTCTCACTAGAGTAAAAAGTGTGCCTACTTACCGTGGTCTCCCCTGCGTGTTCTGCTGTATGTACTCTGATACAGGTAAATGAATGTTAGCCCTCCAATAGGTCATTATATCTCTCCCTGGGTTCCAATCCCTATACTTTCTACTATTTAGTATGGTTTCCCAATTCATGCGGTCAGATTTATTATACGTAAAAAATAATCTGGATGCCTACTACATCGGGCCGAGATTTTTAGTGTTGAAATCAGCATGCTATTGCTAGGCGATTCTGACCCGGAATCCAGTGCGCACCGATTTCAATTCCTCCCGACCTCATCCGTCTGATTCTTTCACTTTTTTCCCGAATGGTGCTAGAAGGCTTTACCAAAAACAGCAATCTGTCGGGGGGCCGAAGAGGTTACATCGTGCCATCTGCTGTAAAGGTTATGTGTTCCTCTCATTGTTTGGGGCTGCCTGTGTCCTCTGTCTGGCCCTATTTCTCTTCAGATCAGGCCTGACGTGCAGAGACAGTGTAAGGGATGGAGGGGAGATGACCTGGATGGAAACCAAAGTTGAGATGAGCGTTGGTGCTCTGTGTGTGTGTGTGTGTGTGTCCGTCTGTCTGTCTGTCTCGCAGCAAGATCAGTTGGCATTTCATTGGGCCATTTTTTTTTCATGGCAAAAGTGGTGCACTGGCAAAATTGCATTGCCATATTGCTCCTTCATTCTGTAACCTACTGTATACGAGTCTTTGCAGTCAGTCAGTGCAGTAGTTGTATTGAATGCCGGGGGAGTGGGAGCTTGTACAATCTTAAACAACCTTGGACAGGAGGCTGAAAAGAAAATATCAGGGAGAATCAGTAATATGCAGCAGCTGTACGCTTCGCCAACATCCAGCCCATCAGTCAGGTAGAGAGAGAGAGAGAGATACTCAAATGCCCCATGGCTATGTCCAACAGCAGGGCAGGCTTATTGCTCACACAGGCATGCTTATTCCATACAAATCTCCTCGCATTAGCAGCTTATGCAAGGTGACACAAAACACATTGCGGACAACAGGAACCGCTAACAAGCATTGCAAACAAACTAGTGAAGGCTACAACAGCGACCTCAAAATACAAATAAATGCTCAATCTCAACCACTGTGACTTTGAACCTGTTATAATGCTACTCTCATTTACAAAGCAAAAGTTATTTTCTTAAAAAACTTGATTCAATAAAAAGGATAAAAAGCTAAAATTAAAGATGCCCTCTAGAGTTCCCTCGAAAACCATATATTGTGTTTACATTCATTCTCTGCGTGTGTCCTTGGTGCCAGACAAACATTCAGAATTGTTTTCTCCATAAAACATTTTGCAAAGCATATATTTGTATGTGTACCCATGTGCTCATGCCTGTGCATAACAATCTAAACAGGGTCCCCACACATCAAAGCACTGCTCCATAGCACAACTAGTGGTCAGAATACCACAGGGCAGCTTTAAAATATGACTCCACTTATTCTCTTAAAAGGGATGGGGAAACGAGTAATCAAAAGTAAAGCAGAGCTCGACATTTATTTTTTCAATGCTGGTCAAGATAGTAAACAAATTTGTTTTCTTCGCACATAATGGTAGTGTGAAGAAAGTAGTGAACAAAGCAACTAGCTCCAGAACAAACTTCTGAATTTGCCCAAGTGTTGATCACCAACACAATGGGCATTCACAAATGATCACATATTAACTTTAGCTAGCTCACATGGGCCTGTCGACCTTTGCCAATGAGGAGAATGAGCCGAAAGGCCATTTTGAAGACAATGTCATATTGCTACTACGGCTGGCACGGGCCATGTCGGATTACCCTATACTCTCTGCTCATTTCAGCAGATGTGTAATGTGCTTCACCTGCTAAATGAGGTGGAAACTGGTCCTGTGTGAAATGGACTGGTCAAATGGAGTTTGGACCTCTGTCTGTCTGTCTTTCTGTCTGTCTGTCTGTCTGTCGAGGCAATAAGGTGGCGAGATCACCCGAACCACAGAAAATTATACAGTGTCTGTTAGTAGGCCAACATCACAGCTACAAATAACGATGACGGTCAAAACACTTGAACAAGTAGGCTAGATACTATCCACACTTTGTATCTGCACTGTGTCCTTGCACTACTTGTGTGGTTATGTGTGTCACTGGTGGCTCTCTTCACTTGTGGTTTTCTTATGCTATATCACATTGTTGAGAGGAGCCTGAGACTTAAGAGACTGCTGCTGTAACTGTTGTGCATAAGACAAATAAACCTTTTTGAATCGTGAATCTCTTGAATCTTGAATCCAGATGTATCTACACAGAAAAATACCTACAGGCATGTAAACAATTGGATATGTGCATCTTAATAGGTGCACACATGGAGGCACAAATGTTTGTGTGAGTCACCATATAAAAGTAAAGTGTCTCCCGTTGCCAGAATCTATACTTGGAACAGCACGCAGCAGGGAATATAGAGGTAAAGCAACACACACACACACACACACACACACACACACACACAACACAAACACACAATAGCATGCACCCAGCTCGGCCGACCCCTTCCAGTGACATCTGGACGGCTATAATGACACAGTGCAAAATGCCATCCCAGAGAAAACTGCATATTAACACTCGACTAGTAGCATGCTAATGGCAGTTATCACAGGCTCTCTTCTCAGCTGCCCCCTAACAGAAAGAGAGAAACAAAATTGAGAGGCAAACATTTTACTGTTGAATGGTTGACTAGTTTTGAAAAGCATGTTACACTGGCTTCATTCTGGTGCATTAACTTGCATTGTTCATTGGAAAGTACTGCAAATTCTGAGGCTCCATTGACATCTTACATAATGCAAAGGACATTTAGGGCATAAGGCCAATAAGCCATTTTTATTATAGCAAAAAACCTGAAGTAAAATGTTGAACGTATTGTAGGCAATGTTTTATTCTTATTTTACACATCTACAAGACACGTAAAACTTTAAGTACAACATCATTTGTTTGGGAAATGATAAGTACAGCTGACATTGAATCTTTATTAACACTCTCACCAGTGTTCCACACCTCACATTAGCCAGGCACAAGGCCGTGTTATTCCACATTGCCTTGATTTTAACACTTTGGTTTTTAAAATGCTTCCCATTGGTTAGTACACAGGCCAGTGCAGACAGGAGCAAGCCACTGTTAAGTGTTTTCATGTATCCAAGCAAAACATGTCATTCCAGCTCATGAACTAGTGGACTTGAAATACAAAAGAACGGCCTACAATTTAAGGCATACCTGGTCTGACCACAGGCTAAACGCAATGATGAAACTACACATTATATTAAATTGTATGCATTGTAATTTGTATTATAGGGGAAGGTGGGGTGATTTGTGCAACTTTTTACTCAAAGTGATTTTAAAGTGAGGCCTTGACAGTTATGTCTCCAACTCAAATATGTACATATATTTCAGGATGTTGTGCATCCCTGGCAATAAAAACTTTGGATCTGGAATAAACTGTTTAAGAAATATAGCTTTCGGAAAAAAAGTTGTCTTGACGCACAAATCACCCCATCACCATCATCATCTTTCTGGCCATCTGAACTCTCATCAGTGGTGTCGTTAAGTGGAATTGAGATGTCACTCTCTTCTGAGCTACTGTAGACAATCACTTTCTTTTGGTGACCAGCGTATACAGCCATGCCACTGGCACAACTCTCAGAAATGTACTTTGCACTAGTTGCTCCGTGCTTGTGGAACCAACTGCCACCTGACAAATGTGATTCCCCCTACATTTCTGCCTTTAAATCAAGGCTCAAAACCCATATGTACACCCTGGTGTTTCCTCCCCATTAACTATCTTACCTCTGCACTACTATCTGTGTTTATGTGGATGTATGGGCTTTACGTCTTTTATTTTGGTTATTGTTATTGTACCTTCATTGTTTACCTACTGAATGCACTATGTACAGCACTTTGGACAGTGCAAACTGTCATAAATGTGCTTTTATAAATACATTTTACTTACTTACTTACTTATAACTCACCCAGGCCCTTGCGCACAAATCACCCCATCCCCAGAATTTTGGATAATAGGCATGATGCAGCAATTTAGGGTTGACATTGTGCTAACTATATAGACTCAAAGTGTAGCATACCAAAGCACTAAACATGTGTCAAATGTTTTCAAACGTGTCTATAATTGTTCAGACACAATAATCAAAAAACCTTGATCATGGAAATTTTACTTTGAAAGGCAAAACACAGTTTTTTGAGCTTAAATGTGCTTATATCTTATTCCTTGTGTCTCCCTTCTTTACAGGATGAGTCAAATGGATGGCTCTTCTTAAATATGTGGTCACATTTCCAATTTCTTCCACGGTTTTCTAGAAACAAGGGGTTTTGCATCTTCCAAAATGCACAAATCACCCCACCTTCCCCTACAATGTTCATCGATCAAAACATTTGAATATATTCTACTATTTATTTTATTGATGTGTCCAAAATGTTGTACTTTAAAAGCAATATTGTAAATACTAGTGTCATTTCTAATGCATTGAGAGGGATAAATGGTGTCATCATAGCTCATCAAAACCCAGGCACATTGTAACCATACTGCATGGGCTTGAAATGATTGGGTGTACCCTGGTCTTGCTCAATCCAAGTCGCAAAGCCTGGGCTGGGGGAATAAAAATATAATCATCTGGAGTAATAATATCTATTTATTCATAGTAATATATTATTTATCAGATAATTTTTTTTTTGTCGTAATATTTCCATTTTTAGCATGTAAATGTACCAAACACTAGCTAAGCAGGTCCAACTTACTGTAAATCCATAGCCTTGCAAAGTTGCTGACCTCTTCCCACTGCTATCCTTGACCAGGGTCATTAATCGCAATCAATTGAATTTGACCTCTCATCCTTAGGATGAGTGTGCACTCTACAGTACACTAAACCGAGGCACCATGTCTCATTACCATGCCTACAGAACATCAGATGGGTATGTGTTCTCTCCCCCCTCACCCTTTTTAAACCAGAAATGATAGTTAGTGTAAATGGTGTGTGGGTGTGTGTTTCCATTTGTTACGCACCACTGCCCGCTTTAATCTTCTGTTCGGTAACAGGCAAACAGCAGCAGGGCCTCTCTAATCCACATGGGTTAAATAAGTCTCAATCTAAACATGCAAAAACACAGACACCGCAGCTGCGAAAACCCACACTCAACACACGCATATACAGTCTGCACTGTGTGTTTCATCAAGTTAACCAGGCAGCGATAGGCCTGGCTGGGGCTTATGACACTCCTGCCATTTACAGAGACCGTGGAATCATCTGCATACGTGATGATCTCATCAAGCTAAAATGGACCAAAGTACCAGAATGCAGCGGGGCAGTGCTTTAATACTTAAACCATGTTATGATGAAAAAACTGACTGGGTTGGAGGATAAGTCTTCCAAATGAAATGACAATATAGGTCGCCATTGCCCTTCCGGATTTGAATCACATCCTGATCCGATGCCTCTATCACCAGATCTCATTGTTTGCCAGAGCCCTTTTTTAAGATTATTTTTTGTGGCATTTTTATGCTTTTATAAGACAGTTTTGGAGAGACAGAGATGAAATGGGGTAGAGAGGGGGATGACATGCAGAGAACGACCACGGGCAAGATTCTAACCCAGGTCCCCCTCCCATTCCCCTCCTTTTGACTTAGTAAAGGAACATAGAAACAAACTGAGGCCTCCAGTGACCCAGTCAAACGTTTCGCTGTGTTTTGGAATGTAGAAATACTTTTGTTTCATGCTGATCCAGAGTCATAATTCACACGTCAAACAGCGTTCTTGTTAGGTAAACATAACCATAAGTCGTTTCAGCCATTTTGCTGATGTACTGTTTTGTTTTTGTTTTTTTTGCGAATGGGCTTACGATCACAATGTACTCATCACAGTAATTGCTGAGCTCTGTGATTGGCTAGACATAATGGAAGTCATATGGGGGAAATAAACATGCACAGTCAGACAATCACTCAGGTTCCGAACGGGGGGTGGTGGGGGAGGGGTGTTTATTCTGGTTAGTTAAATATAATATTTCAGTATATGCCATATACTCTAAAGTACACACCTTCGGGTCAAGTTGTCTGTCTTTCCTCTCCTCTCTGAAATGAGTTTCACACTTATTCATATTCCCCCTTCATCATAGACACTCCATTCCCTAAAGTGCACATGGAGATTACAATCAGAGGCTTGTCATGTTCAATTTTCGAAGCCATTTGTACCAATTTCAAAATCCCTCCATTTCCTCCTCATTTCATTCACTTTTGTCACTGTGAGATCAGATGTGTTCACCTTAGGTTTCCCGCAAAGGGAAAAAGGACATGTATTTACTCCGGTACTTTCCATGAGGCTCCTCTGACAGGGCTCATATCATCCTAGAAAAAAACCTTGGGGAGAAATACGGTGCGTGATGCAATATCGGACCGATATTTCTAGTGTTGTTCAGAATCCCAATCATAGTAAATGGTGTGGATTTTTTTTGTGGGCTTGAGGCAAAGCAGGAGAAGGACAGGTTTGGATTGTCGGGCTTCGAAATGAGAGAAACAGAATTCTGAGCTCAACTCAAAAAAAGTACGACAAACTATAGAACTTTGGCCTGGCGGTTATATATTCCTCCGCTGGGCATACAATTACCGAATAGTGAAAGTACAATGGTTGTGGGCAGTGCTTTAAAAGAAGGTAACGAAGCTACAGTTAGGAACAAGGTCACTGCAACTTGACAATATGTAAGGAGCTGTACCTTATTCAGATATTGCATTCATGAGGTCACAGTCACCATGATCCAAATATCCAAATCCTTGGACTGCCATAATCTAATCAGTTCATCCTTGAATAAAAGCAGACATTTGTGCACATTTGAAGAAATAAAAATCCCTGGAATCATTTATGAGATATTGCATTCACAAGAATGGCCCGGATAGACAGTTGGACAACCTAAAAACATAATGCCCTTTGGCCTCGGGCTATCACTGGCACTGGAGGCATAAAAGGACTCACTGTTTGATATGTTTGGCAATCATATACACAATGCAGACCCAAATTTCAGCACATACAAACAAGTCCTTGGCCCAGAGTCCTAAACCCTTTGGCTACCTTTTAAAACTGATGTCATGTGAAAGGGCGTGAACTGGGATTAGAGACTGCTAGTTTGAAACATGTCCTAAGGTATGCAGCTGGGAAGGGAAACTATCTATTCCAATCAACTGCTAAGAAGGAAGCTCAGATAACCCGTGAAGAGCTTCCGTACACTGTATGTAAAGAAATACTTTATTATTATTCAATCATTTTTACAGTTTTTTTCTTTCGAGAACAACCAAGTAACACAAACATAAACACAATTCCCAAAACACCCAGTCCCACCCAGGAGACAAACACGTACCACTGTGTAAACATGAATAAACAGATATGAAATATGTTCTGCTGGTATTACAGACACACACAGTGGACACAAGGGCAATTGTACATATCCATATTAGAAGAGGCAATATACTCCTCAAATGCTAGTTTTTACAGTATATACATTGTTATAATAGTCCAGGAATGGTTGACTTAATTTATGGAATTGATTAACTGATCCCTGTGAAGTATATCCAAGTTAGCCATGGCATCATTGACCCAGCGGCTGTACAGAGGGACGACTTCTGGTATTCTGTTGGAATACAATATGAGAAGCTGTTTCATACGGTCTCATGCAAACTGAAGGAACAGAGTAAAAAAGAGAGAATTAAAATACAGCAAAAGAGGGGAGCAGATAAAGAAGGGAGACCACTGTCTTAATGGAGATAGAAGAGAAGTTTGCTGTACAGATCTCAAGAGTGGACGCTCGGTGACTTTGTTACTGACGTATGGCTGGATTCTCCCGGACATGCTCACGCTCTCTGCAAAAAGAGCAGCGTGACAAGCAGAAAACTGCACCGACCGCAATTCAACCCCTCACCGCACGCTGTCTTCACATTTACAAAACTGACATGGTCACGGTTACAGCTGTGTGCCGTCCCCATCTGACCTTCTTAAAACAAGACTCACTTCAAATTACATTTTGTTATTCGCTGATCTGAATTCTTGTCATCGGAGCACAATTGCAAAAAAAAATATATTCCATTTTATTTAAACCTAGACTATTACAGTATGTGCCTCCCCTACCGTCCACCCATAATTTCTTCTATTCCAAAATTGTTCAATTACAGGATGGAATATTTAAGGAATAATTCAACCTTCCGAGTGCTTTTTAAGATTCATTTTGTTCCTTTTTTTCATTCAGTTGTGGATGTTGCCTTGTTGAGTAAGTAGCTTTTTGACTTTGAAGGCCACTGTAAACTGTTATCCGAAAAGGAGGGTTTAGCAAGGGTTTTGTTGACATCTAGAATCTCAAGATGCTGCTAAATACTAGTAAAGTTGGGCACATTAGTTTATACAAAAAAAAAAACAATTTTTGGTCAAGGTAATGAGCAGGGCTGCCAAGTTTCACCAAAAGTTTGGAGTGAGATCCTTTGGCCGAGGGACCCAAAACCGTGTCCTCTTTCCCACCCAATCATTTTTGCTAGTGTCCTGCAAGTCTACATATTGTTCATAATAAATCAGAAATAAAAGACAATTGGAAAATGTGATAAAACATCAAAAATCTTATTAAAATAAACAAATTCATGAATTGCAAAGTCGTAGGACAGGTTTTGATTAAACATTGGGTGTGGACATATTATAAGTGGGGGTCTGGGGTTCCCCCCCAGAAAATGTTGAGCATTAAACACTTAATTTCCAAGCCTGGCTCCGCCCGCCCGCCTACTTCCAGCCAAATTTCATTTTCCCTTCAGTAGTCAGTCTGGGTGTACAGCGCATTTCCCAGATTCTCCGGAGAATCTACAGCCGTCCAATCAGCGAACAGAGCGAGTGGCTGAGAACGATGACGACAAAGTCGCGCTCCAGTTTTAGTTGAATGCTGCGTTCCTTTATACTCAGAAGAAGGAGATTTCCGACTTGGTAGTTCCGAGTTCCGACCTGTCTGTGTTCCAGTGCATCTGCTCGCGAAAGTATGGACGCCTAAAACCTTTCTCGTCCAAATAACTAAACGTTAGGCTCTAACAAGTTACTGTTGCCAGGTACCGGTAGATTCATAGACTACAATATGTAGTGAAGTCGGAAATTTCCGAGTTCCCTGTCTAACTGGAACGCACCGTCAAAAGCCGGCTCATGACACACGTGATGACCAAACGTGATGCGATTGGTTTGCTAATCCAGAGTGGCACTGGGCAGATCCAATAGTTTTAAACTTCAACAGACACCCGCCTCCAAGTGAGTGAACGTTTGCCAATTACAGCACTTCCAGACCTTCTGTACAAATGAAATGAAGTATGATGGTCTGGTTGTGTGCCTTTTCTGCATTCATTTTTAAAGTAAAAGAGAACATTCACGGTTTCGCTGACACAAATTTAATTGAATAGCCTACAATGCATGTGTAGTGCTTTCAAATATCTCCTGTAGCCTATTGTTAAAACATTTGGTTAAACTGTAATAAAGGTAATTATTCTATATGTATATTCACCATTGTATGGGTTATCCAATTATCCAATTTCAATTCACCATTATTATATTAAATCTATGACACTTGATGTCTTCTCAGAACATATTTTTTTCCCCACAGTAACCTCTAAGCTTAGTTACTCAATACATTCATTCAATTAATGTTGACAAGTGAAGTCACTGATTTGAATTAAGGTGTTCTTACCTCTTTGTTCATTTAATACCGGCGTCCTTGTTGTCATTAATTTTCCATATAATTTGAACAAAGGGCGGGACTGGGAGGCGGCGGGCTTTTATTAGTTTTGTAGTGCAACGCAGGGGGGCGTGGCCGTGGTGGTTTGCCAAGTGGCTGCTGCGGCTACGGGCTGCACACGGCCATGGACCTATAAAGAAACCGCGCGTGCAGAAAGCATGGCTGAAAGAGGATGTCACGGAACTCAGTCCGTTTAGCTTTTCAAAATAAGACTTTCAAAGTAAAAGTACCAAAAAAAATATATATATATATTACGGGGATTAATTTCTCTGCGTGAGAAATTGGAGGTGTGGCGTGTGAGCGTGTGAACTGGTTGATATGCATGTGTCTCACGGCCAAAGCGTGAGACTTGGCCGCTCTGGTAATGAGCCATTGTCTTTTAAACATGTTGTTATTTAGCCTTTAATCAAACTACACAGTCACTTTATGCTTGCAGCTGTGGAAGGCTGCACTTTGGATCATCGGTGCATGCATACATGCTCACAATGCCAATTGATCACTCAAATTTCAAATGGAAATCTATCCAATTGTCAAATATACTTCACATGATACCACAAATGTAAGCACCCAAAGTCAGAAGGATATATTGTCAATGAATGCCTGTGTGTTGCCTCTCCTGGCATTCATTTAATATTCTTACATAATTACTTTACAGTTAAAATAAGCCAATGTATAAATTCCTATTATTTTGGCGTTTTAGTTTTACGACGATGTCACCTCCGGTCTAGTCACTTCCTCTGATGTCACTTCCTGTTCAACTTACAGGTGTTGAAGGAATAGCAGACATGTGCATCTGAATGTAATCCGCTAGCATCCACTTGGAAGCATCTAAGAGGCAATGCCGTAAGCTTGTTTAATGATTGTAGGACATGTTTAAGATAATATATCACAGTAGATTTAGTTAAAATTGATGTCTGATGTGTTGTTTAAAAAAGGTTTTTGGATAGCAATTGTATACTAGCTAAAAACAATGCAATTGTCATTCAGAATGTCTACATACAGTGTAATACAGTTTATATTATTATTTACAACTATGTACAATGTGCTGTTTAGTCAAAATGCACACTCAGTATTTTTATATTCTTTTATTTACAGTTTTCACCGTCTGTTAATGAGGAATTGTGACAGTAAATGGTCAACCTTACTACGACTGTCTTCATTGGCTACGGTTTAACTCGGTGTTAAGTCAAGAGTTACAACACACTGCACGAGAACACTACAGCCTGTTTACAATTTGTAGACATTCTGCATTTGAGTTCCCACAATTATTAGGATAATAACATATTTCATTGATTTTGTCTGTGACAGTCATTTAATGTAATTGAAACATCATTTAATGGTATTTTTTGTTTAAATGTATGGGGCACTTTGATCGATGTGTGTTGTTTATCACTGGGCTCTATGAATCATCCAATTCCACCAGTGGTCAAACATCCATTATGGGTAGACACAGTATCTTCACGGCCTTGGTAGACCTTGATTCACTCTAGTGATATGGCATGTTGTGATTGAAGGAAAAACAAACTGAGACATTATGTTTTGTTGGGCGGAGAACCTCTCACCCTGTACTGAACTCTTTACCCACAGCTGAGAATAACAAGTTGACCGCCTCGAAGGACCATAGCTTTTTGTATTACACAAAGTAAATAACAGAGCTTTTCTGATGTTGGCATTTTCATGTAAGTCCATGGTTGTCTTGTTCACAGCCAGAGTTTACTTGTATAATGTATCTCTACTTGGGCTGGGCGATATATCGAATATATGCGATGTATCGCGAGATGTTCTCCAGGGGATGTATAAAATGACCCTATCGCGACCATCGAATACAAATTGGCACGAAATGTGTTTTTTTTTAGCCGCCGCCACCGGCAAACTCGCTGGTGTTCGCTTCTCTCACTCTTTCCTGTGGCTCTCTGCCTCACAGACTCACATGCATTGGCAACTCACTCACTCCCCCCTCCCAACCAGAGTCTCCTGGGCGCGCATCTGTGACGTAGTCTGCAGTGCGCCCTGTGTGTGTTTACTTTTATCGCCATGTGAAAACAACATGGAAAACAACGAGAGGGGGAGAAAAAAAGACGAGGGCTCTTATGACAGCCGAACGAGCGGGTGGAGGGGGGCGCGAAAGACGGTGATGGTGGCTGTCGTTCATAGCATGGACCTTTTTTTTAGGTCCATGCTTTATGAGAAGAAGGCTACACAGGCGAACGACCGGGGGAGGCGGGCGCAGATGACAGCATTAGCGGCCGCTGTACACAGCACAGCCTGCCCTGGTCCTTATGAGAGGAAGGCTAGTGGCTACACATGCGAAAGAACGGGGGAGGCGGGCGCTTGACAGCATAAGTGGCCGCTGTACAGAGCCTGGTCCGTATGAGAGGAAGGCAAACAAGCGACGGGGGGCGGATTACTCCGACTTCACGGAGAGTTTTTGGTCCAACGTCACACAACCACGGCATGACATTTATTACGGGCAGCCTCTTATAATAGGTCCATGTCAGCACCAAGGGAGGCGCACACCGTGTATTAACTAAAAGTTTATGTAAAGTAGGCTACATTTGCGAGTATTTTTTAGAAAATAAAACATAGTGTTTTAGTGAAAATGCAGGAGGGCTAATTAAACAATAAGGCAGGTAACAGAGGGATGATGAGCCACCTGCTGTTGGGCGCTCACATGAATCTCTCTCTCGGACTAACAGGCAGAAAACAAAACTTAACTTATACACTATAGACTGGGAGCAACTGCTCTTAAAGCGACAGTAACCATTATAAATGTCAGAGCCTTTTATACACAGACTACTTATATGGAGCAAAACCTGTTCTGCATTGAAAGTGTGGCTGCTATCTTCAGGGGATTAGTGGTGATAAACAATTAGTGGTTGTAATGAGTCATAATTAGTGTTCTTAGTTTACAGATTAACAGAAGATGGAAACAACTGTTTCCAAATAAAATAATGCTGGATCCATTGTATGGGAGTGGAAGGATGTGCAAACTCTTTGGCATGTGCAAGTTTCAAATTGTTCCAATTAAAAGCACTAAAGAATATAAACAAGATGTTGTTTCATGTAGCCTAATGCATCGTTAGTGCAGACACATTTTGCAGGACTATTTAAATCATATTACTGGTGTGATGTTATGCAAAGAAAAATTGAATTGAGCATTTAGGATGTGCTCTAGAGGAGATTTGAAATATATCGAGATATGTATCGTGTATCGAGATATAGTAAAAAAAATATTGAGATATTGATTTTAGCCCAGATCGCCCAGCCCTAATCTCTACAATGAAGGACTTGCTTTTGGTTTTGATTTCACTCGTAAAATGAGCTCCTCTCTAGTCTTCAAAAAATATCCTTAAATAAAAAATAAAATATCTCACAGAGGAGTGTTGTTCATTATTTTCTATAGCTTATGTCATCCTTATGCAATGCATGAGTATGGATATTCTGTACATTTTGATTGGAGGACAACATAATAATGCAGTTTAGTGGCCTGTTTTAAGCTCGTCAACATCTGTTGAAAGCAGGTGTTAGCGATGTGAAGTGAGGCGTACACTGCCACTCTGAACCTTTTTTTTTTTTAATGTTTTTTTTTTTTTACTCCAATCCCCACACTGGTTCTGGTTTTTGTAACATTTCCACAACTGCCAAAATATTTTCAGTAAAAAAAAAAAAAAATAAAAAAAATAACTAATCTCATTCCAGTGAAGAAGAAGCCCTGGACAAAACATTTCAAGGTTTCTGTATCGCTCGACAGTACACCGGGCAGTAACAAAGAAACTGCAGTTAGACAAAAAAAATACACAATAGCCGCAATGATTGTGTTCTGACAACTCTTGTGGCAGCACCCTTTCACTTTCTCATCCCATCAATTTGTGTAGCCTTCCTTTCAAGGTCCAGTCTTTTTGTCATTGTATACAGCACAGATGTGTAAAATGTTTCTTCCCACAGACTTTGCTGATGCTCTCACTGGGCCTAAAGAACAAACTGGAGGAATGGATGCTACAACTCACACTGACTCAAGCCAATACCTACAGTACGTGCATGACAAACACTGATCAAAATAAAACATTTCGCAGCAGACATATCGCAAACAATAAAGAGTGTAAGAAATCAATCACTGGTATGACTGCAACAGAAAACACAGCGAGCGGGGTCGGTGTCTTTCATTTTTAGCATTCCAGCACTCTGTGGCTTTGTATGGAAATGTATTTTATTTATTTTGCTAATATTTGAATATTTGTACTTTTTCTTACAGTCAATCCTGCTCAGGAGGCACAGAAAGCAGGCTTAAAGTGACAGCTGACTGATGGGTGAGTGCATGTTGTTTACCGTCACAGCATCAGTGATGATGTCATCAGTACATTGAAGTTAAGCAAGAAATCAACTTAAAGGTGCAGTGTGTAATATGACATCAACAAGAAAGTTCTACAAAGTTCTAGAATGCAACACTCCCTGGGTAACCCCAACCCTTTCGAATAATAACAGAAGCTACAGTGGCCTTCAAGGACAAGAACAATTCTACATTTTAAACAATGCACCTGATGACATTCCAACTATGACACTTTCAAGATGGCGGCACTAGGCCTTGGTCCAAAATATGCAGAAATATGGACATATATGAGACCCTTTCTAAGGGGAAAAAAAATAATTCAAAAAATGTTTTTCAGCTATTATGCACTAAATTAAATGTACTTATGGATATTATAATTACTTTCTACAAAATCTGCTAGGAAATAAAACCCAAAATTCTACACACTGCAGGTTTAACAGAACATTCTAATTGTTTTAGTTTCAGTTTGCAGGTGTTTCTATTGGTATGTTTACACCCATGATTGCATAATAATGACTTTAGTGGAAACAAATGGTTGATCTAACGCCGTCAGGGTCATCGGCACACATACTAACCCTGTGTTCCAAATCACATACTTTTTATTTTTTCTGTTCTACATACAACAGCTGACCATACAAATAATCTAGTCAGGATGCAGTAGGCACACAATTGGGACATACTTTTACTTATTCATTTCATCATAACATTGCGCCTTGATCTTGCCTCAAGCTTTTATCCTTTGCATCCCCGATTGTTTTCATACAGAGGCTCAGTCGGTGTGGCGTCACTTCGGGTGAGCACTGGATTGTGGGTCAGAATCACCCAAATACAGTAGCATACTGATTTCAACTCTAGAAATCTCAATTGGACATAGTAGGCATCTGGGTATTTTTGAGCATGCTAAATCTGACAACAAGAATTGGGACTTCCTAAATCTTTTTTCTACCATACTAAATAGCAGAAAGTATGGGTATTGGAACACAGGTTATATCTCACTTCAAACTCATGAGCATGCATGCTGTTTGCTAGTACACAATTAAAACCCCTATCTGTTACCAGAAACAATATTGAACAAGTTAGTAGACAGTGCAGCAAACTGCCACTGAAACTAATAACAAGAGCCTTCCCATTCCAATTAAATATTTGTTTGCGCATTATGCCCATTGGGTGATCCTGTCTATTTGAATAATTCTGAGGTTTGGATCACGTTTTTTTTTTTTTTTTTTTATATATAAAGCCTCTACTGTATGACAGTCCTCATTAGTGACCATATGAACTTACATTAACAACATGTCGGAAGCAATTTGGGCCTTGTCATAAGACAACACGCCCGAGGACCAGCTGGTTGCATTGATAAGCAGGAAATCAGGTAAGAATTTCCAATTAGAAATACATAATGCAGCAATATGTGTTAGCAGACTAATAATTAGCCTCATATTGTTTGTACAAAGATAGCATTTAATGTGAAAAACTGACTGTTTAAAGATACAATATGTTGTACTCTGTATTGTTTTGGGCGGTTTTCAAAGAAGCATATACAGATAGTACATAATTGGCAGGGTTATCTCGGAGTTTTAGCTCAACCTCGTCTTGGAAATAAATAAATAAATGAATAAAAAAATTTCTGAAATGCCCAGAGAAGGAAAAATAGTCTTGGCACTTCGCTATGTGATGCACTGAAGCATGTCTTGGCAGATATATTAGTTGCACCTTTGCCTAATTTATTGTTTGTTTGCCTCACTTTTGGTCCACCGATGCTAGCGCCTAATTGGAAATAGAAACCTAATGAAAAACTGATGAGAGAAAAAGGCTTGGGCGCAAAGGCATGACAAAAAACACTGCAGAAATGCCGAGCTGTTCCTAATGCGGCCTCATGTAAACTGGCCACTTGAATGGAAACAAAAGACAACAGCTAGAAACATATTATGATTTAATTGGCCATATCTCTTGGCGTAATTATCACATTAGCAGCAAAAAAGCCCATTTGTTAGAAATGCTTTGTTAATTTGTTAATTATCAACCCAAATTAATTTCATTTAAAGCAATAGTTTGGCATTTTTGGAAAGATATGCAAAGTCTCTTGCCCAGAGTTAGATGAGATCATTAAGAAGACAAAGTGAAACAGCTATTAGTCCAGCTCTCATCAAATGTAACATAAAAACACATTAGCTCAACTGTAGAACTGCTAAAGAGTGAAATGACATATTGTGGTTACACGTGCAACCTAGACTATTTGGACGATCTTCCCAATTGAGTCTCGTCATCCATGTGAGATTTCAAACTCTAAAAAAAAAAATGTTTTTTCTCTGGATTAAACAAGATATAACATGGCAGACCCCCCCCCCCCCCCCCCCCATGGAGTAGGACTATAGCAATATCAAAATCATCTGACAAGACAAAAATAACAACCATATTTCCAAAGTGGGTGTTCAAAATGTTCAAACCACCCAAAACCAAATAGCAAACAGCCAGCTTTGAAGATGTAATGACCACCAGCGGTCCTCAAAAAATTCACATTGCTCCGCCGCTAAAATGCATGTAAAAGAGCCCGCGCACACATAGGCTATATCCTCACTGACAACAAAAACAACCCAATCCGACACCCCACCCCCCATCCAGCCTCCAAGAAAAAAGGCTTGAAAATGAAGAGGGCAGAATGTATAACATGAGTTGACAAGCCATTCCCTCCCAGCCACTCTTGGGTAAGGGGTTTTTCTTCTTTTTCCACCAGAGCCTCACTAATGAGTAGAAAACTAGCATTTGTTTGTTGACGTGCAACTGCTCTGTGTCTGTCTTGAAGAATTTTGACCGGGGTGTTGTGATGGAAGAAAACCAGTGACTGCAGGCAGGGCCCCTTCTTCTCATCTTGCCAGTGAGGCCCGGGGATCTTGACACCTCCCTCCCCCCCCCCACAGAAACACTATTCCTCCACACTGCACTGAGTAGATACACTATGACACACACTCTTGACCCAATTTCAAGTTCTAATTCTGTGATGGGTTTTTTTTTTCAGCCTAATTTTAAGCAAGCCTGTACATATAATTACAAGGAAACAGATTGTTACTTAATTGGAGTTCTTTCTTGAGGCACATAGAGACACAGGCAATGTTTTCTACATAATGGTGTGGTTGGGGGATGATGAGTGGTACAACACTTGTAGAACTCACTTTCCCCAGTATGAACGTATACTTGATTGGATAGGGAGGCCTGTATTGGAGTGGTGTATGATGTCACAATGTACACTAAGTACTGAAAAAAGATAGAAAACGTTGTGGAAGTGGTGTAAGTCTCTTAGTCATTGATGTGACATTTGTCTAACGAATGTGATTCATCATCAGAAAACGTTTTGTATGCTGTCTGCCTACTGCACAGCACTATTTGGCAGAAAAGTGTTTCAGCGCCTACTCAATAATTGGGACAATGGACATAATGGAAATGCTGTCAATGGAGGTATGTAGCCTTGCCCCAATCATATCTGCGTATATGTAACCTTCTTGATGTGTTTCAATTGTAACCTGACCAAAACCAGTGCAGTTTGTTTTCTGATCAAACATCTGAATTGTATAACATTTAATGAACGATTAAAAATGTGATTTTGACAATATGACTGTTGGTTAAAGAAAATGATCTGCGTAGAACAAACTATGTGATGGTCACCCTATTTTCTACGTTACTATAAATATATTTGTTGGCACGTCTGTCCTGCAGTGTCAGCAATTCAAACACACACAGCAATTCAAACACACACACACACACACACACACACACACACACACACACACACACACACACACACACACACACACATCCCCCTATTCTGCTGTGATTAACAGCATTTGGACGGACCATTTGTTAATTAGCCTCCTGCTGCCCTACATTGCTATGCATGCAGGATATAGTGTTCACATGCTGGGTTGATGAAAAAAAAAACGAATAAATACTGTAGATGGTAAAAGAGATTAAAAAAAATAATTAAAACAATTAATGCATAGTGACACTTTACAATAAGGGTACTTAACCGTTAGTTGATATAATAGTGAATGGGATCTACGGTTTCTGTTAATGCTTTGTTAGTAAAGGTTAGTTTATGCTTGGTTAGGTTTAACTATGCTTAGTTTACTTTGTTTGTACTTATTTAGCATTATGCATGTACTTAACGGCTAGTCAATGATGAGTTAATGTTTAGAAGGGGTGACCCCGGACTATTCAATGGGAGGAGCCTGATTCGACTGCCAATCTCTCAGTCGAATAGTCACATTCTATTCTAGCTGTATGGGGGATGCTGAATGTCTGATTGTACATGGAATTGCTACACTTGATGTGCCACACCAAATATGTCGCACACTGCATATGTATCAATGACCACGAGAAAAAAAAACATATCGACCGTCAGTCGACTATAGGATATAATTGACAAATCAGATTCATCAGCATTTACTAACAATTAATTAATGCACCCTTATTAAGTGTTACCTGAATGTATTATAAGGAAATAGGCTGAATTGTATGTATCTTATGAATGTATCTAAATAGTAATACAGTATGCTGTTGAAAAGTACACCAAAAAGTAAAAACTTCTACTAACTTTTACTGTACACACTGTATAAATAAAAGTACCCCCACATACTCATTACTTGAACCATACAATATATAGGCTATGGTCCCCTATTTAATGGCGGCTTGTATAGGCTACGGTTCAGAGACTTCCCGGGGGGGGGCTGACGTTGTCACAAAGTAGACGTCTGCCGTTTGACCCCGAGATTCTCGCCCGAGCGTCACACTGTAATGCACCAATCTGTCAAAACACTGTCCTCTTCGCCCCCAACACACACACACACACACACACACACACACACACACACACATCACTCCACACGCAGCCATGTCAGCACGGAACACACTTTCTTTTTTTTACCCTGGAGAAGGAGCTGAAAATAAGACTCACTTGAGTTGAGAGCAGCATGAGATAAGGGAATGGGCAGGAAAATTGGTTATGCTACAAAAAAAGAGCTATATTTATATATTATTAAGAGAGCTACATTTGGGTGTATCTGTGAGGGGTTAAAATAGGGTCGTACTTGTTAAAAAGCCAAGTGGCTGTTGTCTGGAGTGTATTTTAGACTAAAGTGCTTGCCAAAAGCCTTGTGTATGTTTTGCATCAATAACAGAAATACTAAAAACATGAAATGTACGTGGTGTAAACAATCACTGTTTTTATTCTTATCTGCACATCCACTGAGAGACAAATATGATTGAGAACAAAAGTATGAATACTAAACATGTGTAAATTATTCAGGGACATAGACGTACACATACCCTCCTTTCTCTTGTTTATGATAGACCATTCTAACGTGGGTCTATATCAGTATATAAGGAAGGTAACCCAATGGAGTAAACACGCATTTATTGCCACTGCAGGCGCCCCGATATACTGGATGATAAGTCTTTAACATGGAAAACCAAACTGCTCTCACTATTAAGAGGAATGCACAGGAGCTCAATATGGCAATATAAGACACAATCTCTCTACACATCTATTTCCCATGTGTGAGCGCTTTTTCCAGCGGCTATACCCCCTCACCCACCTCCGCACAATCGCAAACCAAGTTTTTTGCAAACCATCACATTCTCCTGGCTTTGTATCGCCTCATAATCGTCGAGATGGAACATAACAGAAAGCAACCAACGGCTTGAGGGCATTTTCACTTCCGTACGAAATAATTGAAAAACAGTGTGGCACATTTGTCTGCGCCCGTACGCCACTGCAGCCGGGGCCATAACACAGCATTTTTTTTTCTTCCTTTTGTTACATCATTAATGGCATGTTATCTGAGTCGGTTTCTGGCTTAATTTGAATAACAAGGTGCCTTGGTTAATCTTTCCCTGTTGTTCATGGGGAAAGTAGAAGCGTCTGAACTTTTGTTTGAATGTTTCATGCAGCCAATTAGCGGTGGCGGTTGTAGCGGTGTCTGTCATTTATTTTTGCCTTTTTCCCTCCGGGGGGGGACATTAAACACAGGCAAATGCTGTGTAAAACAACTGGCCAAAGTGGAGTGAAGATACAGCAGGACAAGTGAATGTGTTGCCTTATTAGGAAGCCAAGGCCAAGTCTTTTCTCTTGCTCCCCATTCATCTCACCTATAGCAGGCAAAGGCAACCATGCATGACCAAGTCTCTCGACGTACATACGTACATTAAACACTTAAAGCTGTATATAACTTTTTTGGTGATCTTTATCAAATTAGCTTGAACATTAATGATGACACTCTCCCCTTTTTTTCGATTTGTTTCAAAATGTCTCATATCCAATTTAATAGAAACGGTACACATCACAATAGTTGCATCCCCCTTTGGCCCAATCCCAAATATGATTGCAATACATCTAAAGTAGAGGCTATCTGAAGAGAAAAGTAAAAATATGGTATTGACGTATTAAAAAACAACAACAAAACAACAGTTTAGCTAGCTATGTAGCACCTTTTCATCAACTTCCAACAGCACATAAATGAATGGCATGGATGGACAACATTTGAGAAGCATTTTCCTTACCATCCCTCCCCATCACCTCTCACCTCTAGAGGTGTTTCAATGATCTGATGATATGACTGATCCGGAGTCAGATAATCAAGTCAACGACAGCTCAGTCAATTTGACTGTAAGGCAGTTAAGGTTGACACAATTCAAGCTGCTATCTTCCAGTTACTATGTCTGCAATCCTTTATATTTTACATTTATATTTATTTTTCTGGAATGCATGTTAGGTGAGGGTGAGGGAGTGGTTGGGTGTAAGTTTAGAAAAACTGAACATTAGCCTTTGAATTATGTCCGTCATTCAAGGGAGATCTGCAATGATGTGTGTGAATCACGTCATATCTGCTCCAAGTACCTCTATGCTGGTTTAAAGCTGGGGTATGTGATTTCTGATTGGTCAAAATTATCATGAGCGGTACACTTTGACCAATCAGAGCGAGGCTCTGATTCTAAAAAAAAAAAAAGAAGAATTATCTTATTGGCTGTTGGGACTGTCCATTCACTTTGGCACCGACATTGTTGTTGTTGAGTGTGTCAGGGAGGGACCAAAGAGAACAGTGGTTGTGGTTGAGGTATTTGGATTCAAATCTCTATCCCAACTGCTATTTTCTCCTCAAACCACCCCAGCTTTAACCCTCTTTTTTCATTTTCAAACACAATTTTCTCAATTTACCCGCATGTTTAAATCTCCAAAAGATGTCCTAAACCAAAAGAATCCTAACAACATTCACATTCATTACCAACTCCATTACTAACTATTCTATCAATATTTATGCAGTGTGGTGTTCCTTACCTCTACAGGTAATGGTTCAATAAGATAATTCACTCGTTTTTCATTAAAAAATACATGTTCAAACTTTTTTGTAATGTTTCACCACTTTATTACTTTTGAAACACTGGAGAAAATGTGAAAGTCTCCAGAGACATTGTGGCTTGAAATATAGCCCTGCCTGCCTCTGCATCCCACAGACTTGCTGTTGATTCATCCTTCGACCCCAGCCAGGATGAGGAGCCCCAAATACGCATCTAAATGTGTTTTGTCCAGCTCCTTCCAATTTTCCCCAAAAACACACCTCCCTTCTAGGATTAGTCATTTCCAGAATGATTTTCTGTATTGAATCTGGCATGACCAGCTCAAAGCTGACTTGATGTCAGTCACACGAGTCAGTGCCATCCTAGTGGGCCCTGCACTGAAACTCGAAAAATTAGAATATGCAAAAGTTCATTTATTTCAGTAATTTGACTCAAAAGTGAAACTAATATAGTATATAGACCCATTACATGAAAGGTGAGATATTCAAAGCCTTTATTTGTTATAATTTAGATTATTATGATTTACACAGCTTATGAAAACCCCACATTTAAAATCTCAGAAAATTTGAATATCACATGAATCAGCCCTCTATAAAGTATAATCATGCATGTGTACTCAGTACTTGGTTTTGGTCCATTCTGCATGACTTATTGCCTCAATTCCAATTCATTTTCAATGATATTCTAATTATATGAGTTTCACCTGTATGTTTTCTGCAGACGCATATTTGGGGATGAATTTCACAATTTTTTGACATGAATGTCTTGCTTGGAGGAATAGGAATAGCAATTCCCTCATCTGGTTCAAATTCAGAATCATTAGAATCAGAATTTAGCTCAAGATACATCCTCCTCTATTTCACTGTCATGATCAATGATGACTTCCAGAGCCTCCTGGACTGTCATCCTTTTGCTTCTGCTGCTCATTGTGTAAAGGTCTGCCTGACAGACTGTAATGTTGGTAGGACTCCCATGCAGAGAATATTTTATATGTTTTGCCCCTCCCCTGTTGAGTGTCCACTGAATGTGGGTGGAACATAAGGGAACATAAATGGTTCAAAAGTCATAACACTTGCAACTGTGTGTGTTTGTGTGTGTGTGTGTGTGTGTGTGTGTGTGTTTGTGTGTGTGTATGTGCGAGTGTGGGTGTGTGTATGTGTGTGTGTGTGTGTGTGAGATTTGGGTGAAATATGTCTCACAGTTGTAAAGAAAGAAATAGTCTTACATTTCTGACACCCTTTTACCTCCAGTTTTACTGCTGGGTCAAATTGACCCGAACAGTATCTATGTGATATAAACATGCAGGGGGTGGTTGCAAATGTGTGAGATGAACTATTTTCATATTATATGTTGATTACCCTAATTAAGGCAAGTAGAAGAAGTTTCATACTGAAAAAATACTTTTAACTATTTTTCCTAGATCTTCAAACTTTGAAACGGGTCAATTTGACCCGGAACATAACAGGAGGGTTAAGATGTGTATGTGCAGATTAAGAAAAAAAAATATTTCTGACCCAAACAATTCCCTAGATCCTACGAGACAGCAGTGCAATCGCTCACAGTTGCATTACGTCTGTCAGAAAAGAATAGTAAACTTGATCAAGAAACTTTGCCATGGAAAGAGGCACACACTGTCACTAAAACAAAGTGCATCATTTGGGATGAGTCTAGATGAGCCCATTTTTACCGGATGGAGCAATCAATTGTAAAAGTGTCGCCCTTCACTGGCATTGTGTGTGTTGTCCCTGTATAGTGGAAGAGGCGGAGGCGGGGGGCTGGAGAGCCTAAGTGGATCAATAGCTATCCCATCATCAAACTGCATGATTGGGGATTTTTAAGTCTGGACCTCATGCAACCAATCATAGCCACTTTTATTAGCTTGATCTAAAAGCACATTGTGCATCACAATCAGTCTATTTGGGGACTCGGGGACACAAACAACAACAAGCCCCTGAAGAACATATTATGCAGACAAGGCAGAGCAAAACATCAATGTCAATCAGGGGTTGAGAGAGGGACACACTTTTGCTAAAATGAGATTGTTCTTCTTCTTTTTCCGGGGCTTTGTAAATCACAGCTAATGATCAAAAGGTGGAATAATTGGAAGATTGTGGCATTGAAGAAAAATTAATTACTCCGTAAATTGTGTTTTATTGACCTCCTCCACTCCCACTTTTTATAATTTGAATATCTTTCTTTGCCATCAAGATTACTTTTTATTTCCTTCCACCTCTCTTCAGAGGATTGGGAACTTTGCCGGGGAAAGCTGCCAACTCCCTGGAACTGATCATTCAATCTCCCCTTACAACTCTTCTGCATCTCGTCACACGTACACACACACACACACACACACACACACACACACACGGACAGAAGGCTACAGACCCTTCTCTATTATTTTCTCATCTGATTTCCCCCACGATGAAGCTCCCCCTCATCGCAGCTCAACCCCTCTTCTGTTAATCCTGCCTTTCATCTGACGCTTGGGGACCTTTCAGCCTATGGTTCACTTATGATATAAATCAGTTGCACAGCTATACCAACATAGCCCTACACACACACACACACACACACACACAGACACACAGGTGATCCCGTGAGCTTCCTGCTGTTCCCCAATCATCACAAAGGCCAGCAATAGCTTGAGAGCAGAACACTCTTAGTCTGGAGTGTTAAATGAATGAGGATCTGGATGTACTGCAGTACACCGTGACATTACCCGAGGTCATTCTGCTTTGTATCTGTTGGCACAGTGTGAACAAACGGAAAAACTCATTAGACTTCCATTCTGAACGGCTCACTCTATTTTTTCCACAAGTAGAACAGCTGCAGGTTGTGTGTCTTGGAGGCATCGCATACTTTTTTCGAGGCCTGCCGGGATTGTTTATGTTCACAAATAATTCAATATTCACCGTATTGAATATTCCCTGAGATCCCTGGCATAACATGGACTCCAATTTTCGGGTGGATTTCTGACTTCAAATAAAGCATTTGTAATTTATTTATTTTTTTTGCAAGTTTACCCACTCTTGGGCTCGCAGTGTGTGTCTCTCGTTGGTACTTTTCGGAATTATTGTTATTCCTACAGTACGACTGGGGAAAAAAAACAAAGCTCGAGTGCGTTGGCCATTTAAAATTCTCTTTCCCTGAAAAGAGCTACAAAACAGTGCAGTTTGTAAGCGTTCTAAACCGTTAGGCCTGACATGGCTATGAAAGCTTATCCTGTCATGTTTCATCAGGGCATTGTCTAACTGGTAAAGGCTAACAAGGGTGAATGCTTGGAGCATACACAGCCATAAGCCAACCCCCTCAGTGTGCTTCTCCACCACAGCCATCACATGGCATGAATCTCATGCAAATAGTGGCGTGAATGAACCAATGGTATATCCCGTAGACAGGCAGTATAAAATATGAGTCAAGAGTGAGTGGTTTAGAGGATAAAAATCAGTTCGGAGGGGAAGCCCTAGCACACATAATGTCACAGAGAGGTTATCTTACAATTCAGTGACATGATAGCAGGTAATATTCCCTTGCTTTTTAATATTGTGAGCTGTTTAGAGTATTTTGTTAAGCATTGTTCACATTTGTACCTACTGCCTAAGACATACAGAAGCTAATGGGGATGATAAAGTAAACTTAACCCAAATGACAAATTTAAACCTGAGAATGAGCATACCATGTTAGCACCGGTTAGCAACTAGCTTAAGAACATTGTGTAGTTGATGGGGACTCAGAGACAGAGCTTAATGGAGAGTCATTATTGAGCCAACATTGGTCAGGTTCACAGAAACACAAACTTCTGAATGCATGCTAATGTTGCGCGGCATGTCTGTTGGATGATTAAAAAGGCAATTGGCTAACACATTTGCAAATAAAGTGATATGCCAGTGTTGTGTTTCAAGCTTGTTGCACTGCCCCTGCCCCCCTTCAAGTTTCTAACAAAAAAAGCCATTGATGCAGGTTTCAAGGTAACAGAAGGTTGTGTCTTTGATAAACAGAACTTCATCCACTGCTACACTCGCACACAGGATCAGACCTGTGATCATCAAGCAGACGATTAAGTACAAGATGACGCCAATTCCTCTCGACTAAACACACATAAACTATACGTCTGGGCACTGCCAAATAGCAACCCTGGCTCCAGACATCCATTTGCTGTCCGGCTTTGAATTTATAAAAAGGGAGGACCTAAACAAGTCCACTTTTGGCCGGGACTGAAAACACAGCCACAAGCTTGTGATAAAAGATTAATTGAAAATAACTGCTTTTTTTTTTTGTCCGTCAATGGGAGAGAGCACACAGCAGCTTGAAGGGGGATTATAAGGTGACAGAAGGTTACTGAACAAGGCCCATGCACATTGCTCAGCCTCCCTATAGTTATCTCTTGACTTGGCCTGGCCTTCAAAGAGTTGGCTTCCCTCCTAACAACAACACTAAGCTGCTCAGTGGTGGCGTGGTTGTTAGCTGTCTTCTCTTCATTGGTTATTTATTTTGCCCCCATTAGATCATAAGAGAATCACCTTCTCCGTACGCTATGAAGTCAAATGAACAAGCACATTCACAAAGGATCTCTATCACGAACAATAACCGAATAGAATTAATAGACTCATTTTTGGAATGCAATAGTATATTAAGGACAAACATTTTTTCCTCAAAAGAAATGACACAAAGATGGTTCCTCCATGTTGACTGCTAAGGACAATTAGTCAGTTTTATAAATGACATTTTAAGGTTATTGCAAATTTGCTACAAAGACTGCAGGTTGATGTATGTAGCGATATAAAGTAACTCATATCAGCAATAAATTATTACAGTCTCCTCCATTGATTCAACAAACGTTCCACAATTTAATCCGCAAGTGTATAGTAACCATATATGTTTGTTTTTTTTCTGCTGGAGGAATTATGTGCTGTTCACCTTTTTTGTAACATGTTTTCTCTTATGTATCAATCCGTCCTAACTTTTCCTAACACAACAAGCTGCACAAGGTTACCTAAGAAGCTGGGCTGAATTTAGAGAGAAAAAGTGTGGAAGGAAATAAAGAAAGGTCAGCCATTTTATTTTTTGGTCAGTGGGTCCAATAATGAAGACAGTCCCCCGCTGATGGTGCAGAAGGGAGTTAGGAATAGTGAGGGCTCTAATTATCTAGCTAGTACCCTCTCGGGTAAGACGCATGAGTTCATTATATCCAAATATCAAGTATCTAATAGCTGGATTTTAGGGGGGAAAATCCTTTTAGTTTAACTCAATGACATCTACTTTTTGGATTCAGATGATTTAGCCGTACTAAGTAACACATGGCTGGTTTTGCAGGGTTACGGGATACTTGCTCTGTTAACACAATGTAATTCATTTATCCTTAGCTCTCAGTGAAATGGGGAACACTGGTTATCTGCATCAGCTCTCAAAGCTTTTAACTGTTAACTCCTATATCTTAAACATGGTCCTTGACACTCCAATATCCCCCCTCCCTCTAGCCTTGTGCTCAGCCTTTCTGGCATCCTCCCTCCCTAGTATACTATCCCCTAGTAACTGTATCAATGTAATTCCACAGCTAGAAACATGTCTCTTTCACAAACTATATACTGTATCGTATTAACTGACAGCCAAGATAATGTAACTGCGGTTTTATTTCCCCCCTTCCATTGTGTTTTTCTTGCATCAACTCAAATCTGTGGCATCCCGGGGAGGCGTCACTTTCTAAATGAGCTGCTCCGAAGAAAAAAAAGTGAGAAAGTGTCAGCAGCAAATTGACACGATACAATGAAACACCTTTTCCATGGCCTAAGCACTCCTCTGTCAGATAAGAATGTGACGCCCTTAAAAGGTGACTAATTCAGGCACATTTGCTCTCAACAGTAAAGACCCTATCTCACTGGGCTGCGACAGTGTGCGACAAGTTGGAGACAAAAAAATGCGACCAAATATGCAAATTAGCGACAATTTTCACTTGCAGTCTCACTGAGTTGGTTCCTCACGACTAGGGTTGCTGAAAATTCCCGGAATTGACCCTTTTCAAATCCCGTGAAAAAAGAGCCTCCTCCCGGGAGATCCCGGGAATTCCCGTTAAACCGGAAGTGCCTTTTTAATACTTTATTTTGTACCCACGTACTGGGCCGAGTGGTTTATTGGGCACGTTATAGCCTCATATGCACAGGGCAGACTGGATGCTAGCTCTAGAATGAACTAAGGGCATTAAAAGTTAAGTCATCTAAAGGCGTTTTCAGACGGGAGGAGACGTTCTGTCTGTGCACTCGACACGGACCGGCGGAGATAGGAGGCTCAGCGAGGAAACGCCGTGCGGTAACCATGGAAACAACTTTTGTTTACAACCCTGAAGTTAAATATAATAAATATAAATAAACCGCTGCTGTTAAATATCTACTCATATTGTTAACATTGGTTTAGTTAATAAGATGATTAGTTATTCAGTTTAGTTTGGTTTAAATGTCTACTTTGTGGATTAGGTCTAGGTTTCACTTTAGTGTTTGGTGGAAGCAACGGGGCGAACAGCGATGCTCCGGCTTTCATCTCAATAGATTCATGTCGCTACAAGAGAAAGCAGCAAAAGAAACGGACTGCTTTATGTTCATCATACAATCTTGACTTGAATACAGAAGAATGGTGAATATCACCATCTCATTGAGGAAAGAAAAGTAAAACACTGTTCAGCTGGGCCAGGCTGCGTGCGTGCGTGCGCGTGTGTGTGAGAGAGAGGAGCACAGACATAACAGTTTAGCTGTAGTGCGGCCGCTTGTCGCTCCGTCTGTAGAACTGCGGACTCCCTCTCTCTCTCCACTCGCATGTCAATAGCTGCGTTACAGACGTAACAACAGTTTAGTGCGGCCGCTTGTCGCCAAGTCTGTAGAACGGTAGTGCGTCTCTCTCCACTCGCATGTCATTGAACATTTATTACCAGACACGTCAAAAGCCTCCCTTCTGAAAAGGCCATGATGGCGAGAGTATATTTTATTAGTAAAGGCCACTATTAATGAATTAAAAGAATTAAAAAAAAAAAAAAAACAGGAGGATGGGTCCCGCGGCCAATTCCCGGTACTCCCGGACTGACTCATTTCGCGGGAATCCCGAAATCCCGGGACCCGTCCAGCAACCCTACTCACGACACATTTGCGAATGTCCTGCCCAACACTTGCCAGGAGGTCGCATTTATGTCTCGCGAACGTCTGGCGAGCGTCGCACGACCGTCTCATTTTTGTCTCAAATCAGTTGCAATTTAGTTTCATAAGTCGCCAACCCCTCGCAAAGTTGTCTCACATTGCTCGCACTTTCTGACTCACGGAAACTAAATTGAGAAGGGTTTGCGACGCGTTGGAGACACCTGCGACCACTCTGAGACTGTTTTGAGACAGATTTGTCGCACACTTTTTTTGAACATGTTCAGAATTCATGCGACAGGACTGCGCGGCTCTGCGACTTAGGGCCCGTGTCCACCTAACGCCTTTTTCCAGCGTTAAACGCTGGCTGTGCGCTCGGGAGTGTGTCTACTGAGCGTTTTTTTCGACCGCTTTTTTCAAGCGTTTTTTTCGACCGCTTTTTTCAAGCGTTTTATGAGCTGGGAGAGAGCGCTGTGATCAGAGGAGAAAAAAAGCAGATCGTCACCTGTCAGTCAGACCTATCAACACTGGTTTAACTGTTTAGGTTTGCTGTATTGTATTTAAATCGTTACATTTTAATATGAGTAGTCTTATGAAACAGAGAATACTTTCCACCATCCTCTGTTTGGATGAGGAGTTATCGCGGCTCCTGCAAAACACACGGAGCAAGTTGTAGGCTGACGTGTGCGCATGAAACGATCCGTAGGAGATAAAAAATACAGCGAATCAAGTGTTCGCCTAATCTGCTCCCACAAACGGGCTCTCCTCCCTCTGTTCTGGTCATTTTAAGTCACTATTTTCGTACAGTTTCGGGTAAACAGAGGCGGAAAAAGCAGTTTCTCTTCCGTCTTCTTTGTTGCTAAGGCGACGAGTCCCGACGATCTAATATCTGATTGGCCCTTTGAAAAAAGCGGCGGTGACGTCCCCACCGCCTTTCTGAAAAGTTGAACTTTTTTCAACTTGCAAATCTCGAAGCGGCCGCACAAAAAGTAAAAAAACGCTCGAAAAAAAACGCTGGGCGCTGCGCCTTTTCTCCGAGCGGCCGCCTTTTGCCGAGGCGGCCGCTTCTCATTGGGAATCAATTGAAAAAAGGCGCTTGCGGTGGGAAAAAGGCCTTAGGTGGACACGGGCCCTTATGCGAGGAAATTGAGACCTCCGCGAACGTTTGGAGACAGTTTAGAGACTCGTTTGCGAATGAAGTCTCCAACTTGTCGCATACAGTCGCAGCCCAGTGAGATAGGGGCTTAACAGCTGCTGTGAACACATTTTGAGTGATGTGCAGCGCCCTAGACAAAGTCAACTTTATAGTTATGGGTTTTTTCATGTGAGAGCAATTCAGGGTGAGGTGGGACTCAGGCTGTGTTCGAAAATGTCCTCCCTCCTACTCAACATGTACAGTATATACTACATACTGTCTACATAATGATCAATTGTGTATGTGAGCTTCGTCGGACCGTTTACACTGAAGAATACAGAAGCAATAAAGACTTTTTTTAAAAGTCTGTGTGGTTTGAAAAAAAGACGCAATGCACTGTGGGGCAGTTGAGTAGGAAAAGTAACCTATTGATCCATACACAAAATCTTCCCGGAAGTAAGTTCTCATCCGGGCATTTCTCGCCTACAAAAACTTGCATACACAACCACAACATACTCAAATTGACGTCAAAATGAGTATGAGTAGGACATTAGTAGGGCTTTTCGAACACAGCCCAAGAAACCTGGTACAATCAGCACCATGGACAGCTCCCAACTGGATTAAGCAGAGCAGAGTGGGGATCAGCACCATGGACAGAGGCTGCCTGTGACACACACACACACACACACACACACACAGTACTCACAGTATACTTTTTAGGTAAAAAGAGAAATATCTTGGATTATGCATCCGGCTTTGGCTAAACATATTCCCTGCCAACAAAAATGTGAGGTTCTACAATTCAGGTTCATCCTGTGAACTGTGTGCATTTTTCCTGACAAAACTGCAACCAAGACAAACCCTTACAAATTCTACGATTTAAAAAATACCCTCCCCGTCACCATATATAGCTCAGAGCTGGCACACATTTGAGACTTTCCCTGACATACACCCGCCACACTGTACCACGCTGAGCATTCTAATTTGCACACCTCTGCACCTTTTCGCTCGTGGAAAAAACGCACCGCTTCTCATTTCCGCGCTGGTGACACACACGACACACGAGGCACAATTACACACCCCGACCTTTTGATGTGGTGAAAACCAGGGAGCTGGCAGCTGTTAATTAAAAAAATATTTGAAAGGATAACGTCGGTCTGAATGTATGTCCGTTAGACTCACAAAAGGGAAAATCATAAAAAAAAATAAAAAATTAAATGGATCTAGTAGTGCCAATCTTTTCTCGTGGCCTCGTCTTCCTGTGGAGAAATGAAGGAGATTGGGAATTAAGGTTATAACACAAGACGGCACCCGCATTTCAAAGTCAATGAGTTGAAGTGGTGAATGTTCCCTTCGCCCGCGGTGCAAGAGTTCTGTTCTGATCAAGGAGTATGGGTGCTCACAAGGGTCCAACCAGTATGTCTTAGACCAAGTGACTTCCCCATACACTGGCATTATAACAGATCCTGTCACACTCTTTTCGACAGTTTTCTGTTATGCACCTTTTTGAGAGCCTTTGCTGCATCATTTTGCCAAACAGTTCCAGGGGCCTCAAAGGAGAGCTGCGACACACTCTCTTTCCCAAACAAAGCTTATCCACTTTAACGCTTCCAATTGACTTGCTTATAAAGTTCCAAGTCAAGATGTGCTCACTGGGAGTGCAACACCATTTGAGTTGAGGACTTTTTTTCTCTTTCTGTAACATTGAAGTTAAAATCCACCATCGCTTTTTCAAGATGTAAAAACATTGTATGCATTCACTCTAAATGCCACTTTTAATTGCTTTGGGTGACGTTGAATCACATTTTTTGTGATTTATTACAGCTATCTACCCCTATATCAACTCATTAACATCCGCTGTGCTGTCAACTCGGCAACAGAGTCTTAACATGAACCATTACTCGCTGGTATGGATAATGAAACAACATAGGAATTTAGTTGTATAAATGTAGATGACTGTCAGAAGTTATAGGTAAATGCATTCGGTATCACATCTGGACCTTGCTGGTTGGAGAATGGGAGAGATATAGGAACACTTGAGAAGTGTTATTATTCTCTACTTATGACATCTATTGCAGTATGTCCGTCCTGGGAGAGGGATCCCTTGCTTTGCCGACTCTCCCTGAGATTTCTTCAAACAATGTAATCCCGGTAAAGGGTTTTTTAATGGGAGTTTTTTTCTCAGCCGAGCTAAGGGTGTAAGGGCAGGATGTCATATTGTATCTCAGTGTATGCAATGTAAAGCCCACTGAGGCAAATGTCGATTTGTGATTTTGGGCTATACAAATAAAACTGATTTGATTTGATTTGAGAAGTGTGTCTCTAACCATTTGAAACCAGCGAGAAGAGAGAACCGATACAAACAGCACTGGACAGAAAAATGTCAGAAACCATTTCAACATTAAGAAATTAAAATAGTTTTTTTATAGTAGGACCCCATTGTCACACTACTATGAAGCTGCTTGAGTAAAAAAATATATTTCCAAGGCCAACCAATCATTTAGTAGAGTTCTTCTAAGTGTGTGTGGCATATTGTATTCGAAAGTTTCTAAACCAACGCAGTCAAGAAACTGAAATGAAAACTCATCACTGTATATTTGCCCAAAAAAACAGCACTCAGCCGTACCATTATACCATTATTTCTTCCCCTGCAGCCGCTCCTTTGTGTGGAATGAGATGTGTTTTTTTTTTTTTTGCAGAGTGGGAAAAAAAAACTGACACCGTCTCTCCTCATATTTACAAATCCGATTCATTGAATCAATATTGAACACTGCGGGTGCTTGCTAAGAGCTTCCCCGTTTACCATACACATCTCATTTCCCTTTCCGGATCTGAGAAGGGTTTTGGAATTGAGTGTTTCGTATGCCTGAGGTCGTCTCTAGCTTTTTGATTTTTTTTTTCTTTTTGCATTTCAAGTCCATTGCCTGGGCTCTGAAAATGGACCATTCAGATTGTATTTTATGTCAGGCTCTGGCATGCTGTGCTTAGACCATGCAGATATTGTGAGATTGTGCTACTACTGGGTTATGTCTATGTAATGGAATGGCATTATGACTTGATGGAAAAGAAGAATATTTAGAAATAGTTAGTTCCTTATAATAGATATTGGGAAATGTGTGTTTATGGTTTATTGATTCCAGCCTCTCAAGACTGTCGGCTAGAATGTGAAAATGCATCCAAACACAAACGCATGCATCGTCGGAACATTCAAGGGGTAATGACAAAAAGTACAAAGGTTTCTGGGTGTGTAACTGATTTCCTTTTAGACATTTTCAACACAGTCGACCCCTCATGAGACAAAGTGATCCCTCAGATACAAGGGTGTCAAAGAAATATGCAGTTAAACTGTCAAAATCGCTTTGATCAACTGGCACTCACATTCCCACGATGCATTTTGTTTTTCTTTTGTAGAATATCTCCCACGTATCCCCCGAGTGCACTTCCTACAAAATGAATTGCAGTTGCTTTATATTGAATATATCCTGTGGTATTATACTGTATGTGTAGGAAAAATAAAGAGTTTGATAAGTTCAAGTGATGTTATCGGCTGCAGTGTTTCCCACAGAATTTTCTGAAAGTGTGGGGGGGGACCCCTGGGGGGTATGCTCCCCCGGAAGAAAATGTTGTATCTTTTAAATGTTAAATGCATCAATCTGGTGTACTTTGAGGAACACTATTCCTATATAAATGGTGATTAAGATGGAGTTTAACACACTTATCAATGGTTAATGAATAAATAATTTTCTATGATACACATTTGAGCCATCAAAAAAAATGAAGCAAAGGTGGTGGTTACCTGTGGTTCAAAAGAGTGAACACAAGCGCCCTTTTGTTTTATTAGATTGTTGAATTACTAGTACTCAAATAACTGGGACTACAATCACGAAGGACAGCTCACAATATTCTTTCCAGCAGAGGTGCTCTGCTGGAAAAGCAGCAGGGCCAAATTACCCACTCCCGACTCGGGAGGTAGTGACGAAAAATAACAATACAGGACTCTTTCGAGGCCCTGTAATTGGAATGAGTACACTTTAAATCCTTTAACGAGGATCCATTGGAGGGCAAGTCTGATGCCAGCAGCCGCGGTAATTCCAGCTCCAATAGCGTATCTTAAAGTTGCTGCAGTTAAAAAGCTCGTAGTTGGATCTCGGGATCGAGCTTACGGTCCGCCGCGAGGCGGCTACCGTCTGTCCCAGCCCCTGCCTCTCGGCGCCCCCTCGATGCTCTTAACTGAGTGTCCCGCGGAGTCCGAGCGTTTACTTTGAAAAAATTAGAGTGTTCAAAGGCAATACAGTCACAGCGGTGTTGACACCGCAGGGGAGGGGCTGATTGACTCGGGGAGATTGAAGCCTCGATCCCTCAAGCGGCGCTTTGATAATACGTCCATGATTGAAGGAAATATTGTTTCTTGAGATCACAGCGCGAATCACACGTTAAAGATTTTTTATGCGGAAATGCTATTGTTTCCAAGTGAAACTCGCGCATTGCAAATGAAATGTATACATGTATATTTTTTAAATAGTAAAATATACATATATCAAAAAAAAAATTAAAGTGTGGCGGGGCAAAATGAAAGTGTGGCGGCCCGCCACTGAATGATACATTAGTGGGAAACACTGGGCTGTATATCGCTTGCCATGTCATCTTAACAGGACTTAGAACAGGGAGTAATTTAAGAGAGAAAAACTTTTGGTAGTGACTCTGGCCGGGGGTGTTGTGGGATTAAAGGGTTTAGTTTTATGCAGTCTATTTTAGGGAAAACAACCCATTCAAAACACTAAAGATCTTTCAGCATCCATGCTGTGTGTAGCTCCCGGTCACACTCCCAGTAATTAATGGGGGGACCAATATGTTCAATGTTGCAGCCCATGCCACAGGGGGTATATAGACTTCAGATTACAGAAGCATTGATTTCTTTTGAGGACACAGAGGTCAGCCCACATGCGCAGAGGGGCATTTTGTCTTGTTTTTTTTTATTGCCGTCATGCCCAGTGCCGCTTAGGAAAGAAAGATGCCTTTAATTGCTTGATGAGTCTTCAGAAAAGGGCAGTGATACACAGCATGATGAGCCATTATGAACACACGACTGAGCCGCCAAGAAATACCACCAGTGATATTCAAACGTCGGCGCACTAATCTCCGACTTGAGGGGCCCGTTGGCAGGCTACCATTTTACTTGCCATGTCTGTTTGTCAGGTTTGTCACTTCATCCGTGTGTGAATGTTCAGTGAACCAATTTCTTCTGCAAGAATGTGGAATTGTGTGTGTGTGTGTGTGTGTGTGTGTGTGTGTGTGTGTGTGTGTGTGTGTGTGTGTGTGTGTGTGTGTGTGTGTGTGTGTGTGTGTGTGTGTGTGTGTGTGTGTGTGTGTGTGTGTGTGTGTGTGTGTGTGTGTGTGTGTCAGGGAATGGATATTGTCTTGCTCTGCATACGAATCACTGGCTGGCCTCATTTGCTCTACAGTAATGTTCAATTATGAAACACAAAACATTTAACAAAAGTACCTCACGCCCTCTGTAACACACTATTTAACATTTTTCTAATTATCGTTACTTCCTTAAAATTTCAGTCGGTCTTTGCTGGTCAGTTTTGGTGTTCCCTTGACCTCTATGTGATTCACACAATACCTATTCAAAAATGAAAGCACTGCTCAAAAGCACTCTCTCTGAAAATGTTTTAACTTTTTTTTTTATCATTATTACTCCCTTACTCTTCCCATGATTTCTGTCTGCCCTCTATGTTTCACAACTACCCGATAAAAGCTGGAAATACAAAAATATATTGAAAAGATAAAATTGTTTTTTTTAAAGGTTATATTTTTTGAAGATGCAAGAGCATGAACATTCCCCAGTGCTGAACAGATCTGACCATATCAAAGTTCAATAAAGGCTCTGCAAATTGTATCGCAAGAGATTATATTTGTAAAACCAATGGAATAACTGTTTTCAATCTATTTCACGATGTGTTACCCGTTCAATACACAGATAAAAACAGGCCAGGCCATTGTAAATAGAGGTGTAACATGTGTCTAGAGTGGATCAAGACAGAGCCATGCTTTGATATGGCAGTTGGTGATGATGCAGGTTCTACGGCATCACAGTAAATATGAAGATCCTTTCTGAAGACGCTTTCATATGATGACCTTCTGTCTTAGCTCCCAACAGTTGCTGAGAACAATGTCAATGAGTCATTGTGTGTGTGTGTGTGTGTGGGGCTGGGCAGACACACAGTGAAACCTGAAGTGGCTCTACTCTAGCCTCTATACTGTAACAACTGTAATGCCTCCCGGTGCTCCCTGCCTCCCTCCATTGTTGTGGGCCCCACACCACTGTCCGCTCTGGTAACCCATGTGTCAGAATGCCTCGCCATCCACCCAGCATGCAACACATCTCTCTCCCCTGGCTGCTGCCTCTTCCACTGAGCCTCACACACACAGCTGTCTGTTTGGCTTTTTCTAGAACACATCGCATCGCCTTTCCCCCCCACTCCCTCACTTTGTCTCTAGCCATCAACCTCTCTCTCTCTCTCTCTCTCTCTCTCTGCAAGCCTGTATTTGTATTGGATAAATTATTTTACAGACTATATGCACAAATAGCCCTTTTATTATGTGTTAAATATTGTAAAAGAACATCCCTCTCTTTCTCCCTCCCTCCCTCCCTCCCTCTCTATCCTCCCCTCTCCACCTTTGAGTGATTTTCTGCCTGCTGAATATGCAGGGCAGAGTGACTCGCTATTGTTACACTGTCTCATCGCGCTGCATTGTCGGTCCAGACTTAAAATGAGTCAAAAGGTGTGTGTGTGTGTGTGGGGGGGGGGGTATAAGGAGGATGACATCATGGTTTTAAAGCCCCTGTAAAACCCACATCCCCAAATCCTTCTAACTATGTAACTTGGGGAGTTAGCTGCATGATGAATAGTTAAGGCATATATATCAATCCAAACGAAAGATACTGTCATATAAGTTTGATACACTTTTTAAGAAATGTGGTGTAGATGATGCGAGGTATGCTCTGGTTCTTATGACTCCATAGATGCTTCTATATTTATATTGACTGTATATAAATGTATACATAAATGAAAAGTAATAACATTATCATTGAGCAAACACGGCATATACAGTATGTGTTTCTTTACACTATGATAAACTGAAGCAGGAGGAAGGAGTGCAAGCCAAGTCAAGGCACATGACATACAAATAAGATATAGCCTCTATCCACTGCGGCTCTGTTTGCTCTCTTTTATTGCCAAGAACATTGGATTGCCTCTTCTCACACTCCCAAACTTTCTCTCCTCTGCATTCCCTTTTCCCCCTGTGAATGACAACATGTTCCACACTGTCCTCTTTTGGTGGACTGTGGTACTGCAGGCTGTGAGCGCAGGACAGGGCTGTAGACAAGAGGAGAGAGGGACACAGACAGAGAGAGAGACAGACAGGCAGACGTTTTATTCGCTCTACGTAGATTCCCCGAGACGGCTCGTGTGTGCGCGCAGACAATCTGCATTGCCGTGTCAGCATGTTTTATTTGACTTTGACTATCAACATCAAATCAATTTTTCAGAGTGCACTTTCCTCTCTCTCTCTCTCTGTACACACACACACACACACACACACACACACACATACAAAAACACACACACAGGATATAAAAAGGCTTGTTTGTGTGCAGTCAGCACTAAACAGATGGGTTTTCGTAGCCTGGATTTCAACACTGTGACTGTCTCTGTAACTATAACAGACTGCTCCGCAATATTGAAGCTCTGAATAAACCCTGCTGTCGTCTTCTCGTCTCTCCCTGCAATTGTGTGTGTGTGTGTGTGTGTGTGTGTGTGTGTGTGTGTGTGTGTGTGTGTGTGTGTGTGTGTGTGTGTGTGTGTGTGTGTGTGTGTGTGTGTGTGTGTGTCTGGAGATGGTCATAATGTTATGACTCCAGGATTGAGGGAGTCCGGCCCTGGGAGTTTCGCTGTAATCGGTGTCAGTCGTGATCATAGTAAAAGGGACGTTTCTTTTCATCCAGCTGCAAGCACTGATATGTGAACAATGTATATACTGTGTGTGATGCATGATTAAAGGCTCTGCTGGAAAAACAATGAATTCACAATCTTAAGTTTTGAAAAATAATGTTGCCAGGAAAGGAATACCAATGTCACCTTTTACCATTCACTGCTTGAATATTTCATGCTCTTTGTGCTTGTATTTCTTGATTTTTGACTTTTAATTTATTTTCTGCTCTTCGGTTATACTTTAAGAATTCCAATATTTCCAAGAAAACTTCAAGGAGTAGCTATAAAGTTTTGAGCAATTTGACGCTTTGTACAAAAGAACACCACGGCAGTACATCAAATTCAAGGTTGGGCCGCTATCAAAAAAAAAAAAATTTACTCGGCATCTGTCTTTGTATCTGATGAATGGTTTGAGTCATTTGTCATGCAAGAGTTTTTGGTTCTTAAATGTTGGAATGAGAGGTATAAAGTACCAAACTTTTGGGTTGGACGAGACATTTTTGAAGATCACTGGATTGATCAGGAAAATATAATTGGCAGATTAATCCATTTTAAGAATAACAATAATCGTTCATTGTCAGTCCCAGAAATAATAAAAAAAAGAAATTAACAGTAACACTAGCATGAGAAGCATCACCACACTGTAAAAAAAAAATACATCAGAAGTTAATGTCCGGTATGGAAAATGGTACATAAGTTTGCCTATAGGTAAAAGCAATACAAAAGAATGATCAGAAAAATGTACAATATAATACAAGAGAGAAATAGCCCATTTGACTGTTGTGCGATTAAATATATCATTAGGTTTGTATTCCCTCCTGCATTAAGTAAAGGGTGTGCATACTTTCCTACACCGCTGGTTAAGGGCATTGTTACATCTTAAACATAATGCATTACATTATAATTGAACCGGGATGACTCTGAAGCATGTAATCGGCATCTGAAAAACATCTGCTGTGGAAGAAGCATTAGCTATAGTAGAAGAGCTAGTAGGTATCAGCCAGAATAAACAAACACTGCCCAGCATGGTCCGTGTCCATGTGCCCCTGGCTGCTAATAACCTTTAGCTAATTACTATTTCTGCTGCATCTTAATATCACTTCACAACGCAACGCAAGAGCTAATTAGGGAAAGAGAGTGTGATGATATCCAATTAGGCGGGCCTGTCTAACGTCTGAAAACAAGCCAGTTCGTCCCAATTCCTCCTCACCTTGCATGCCCTACAGCTAACATGGTCGGAGGAGAAGGGAGGGGTGAGTTCCGCTTTGAAAAAGGACAGACAGAGACAGTTCCCCCCGATGGTTTTACATTAGTACCCAGTCAAAACATGTCAGCCAAAAAACAAAGTCCTGGTAATGATGAGGACAAAACCCCATGGGGGGAATCAGAGGGCAACTTTGCAGAGCAGACGTGGGCGTATTAGGTCTGGCTTTTTGAATGCTTGAAATCTGGCAAAAGGCCCATTGTTAAAGGTGCTGTGAGCGAACTTTCTGCCAGTGACTGCAGTTAAATCAAATCAAATCAGTTTTATTTGTATAGCCCAAAATCACAAACACATTTGTCTCAGTGGGCTTTACATTTTATACAATATGATATATGATACAATATGATACAATATGACACCCTGCCCGTACACCCTTAGCTCGGCTGAGAAAAAACTCCTAGTAAAACCCCTTTACCGGGAATAAAGAAAAATTGAAGAAATCTCAGGGAGAGTCGACAGAGTAAGGGATCCCTCTCCCAGGACGGACATGCTGCAATAGTTAGCAGTCCCCTCCCTCGTCCCTACGTCACCACATTAATGCACTGCGGTCTTCAAGCAGCGAGTCATCAAGCATCATCTCAGATCTGTTAGTGTGATAAAACAAGATAAAAACCATCAAAACAGACATTGGGAAGGATTTTTACCTGCTCCGCCATTGTAGGCGCATACACATTCACCCCTCTGTCGCTCTGCACGTGCACCGGCAGTGAGACGGGTGCCAGTTTGTAGCGTTCTCTCTTCTGATTGGATATCAGTTGTGGGATCCCAGAAAAGTGTATTTGCTGATTACATGCAGAGTGGGTGACTGAGAGATCGGAGTTATGAAACGTGCACACTACATAAGTGATCACTGTATGAATAAAGAGCGATTTAACACTTATATTAACATAAATATATCGCTCACTTCACCTTTAAAGAAAGCAGAGGAGGTTTTTTCAAAAAAGTCTTTATCAAACTCTACCCACTTTAAATTAGCACACGTACACATTTGACGGATTATTCTTGAAACTGGCCCAGCACACACACACTGAGTACCTCCACTGGTCTTTCAATTCAAAAAAGCCCCACATCACTGACCTAGTGATTTCTATGGTCCTTGAGCACCCCTAATTCCAAACTAATTACTAAAAATAATAAGCGCACTTATTAAAAACCACTGAATCAAGGTAGAGCTATGTTAAGAGAGAGAAGGGAGGAAAATAAAATAAAAATTAAAACGCACACAGTTTTTTTGTCTAGAAGGAGCAGAAAGAGAAATATTCATCAGGGCTCGCTCTGCAATACCTGCAAGTCATGCAAGAAAGCAGCCGGCCCTGCTGGTCTTTTTCTGTTTTATCCTGCGTTCCAAATCACATACTCTCCTTTTTCTATTCTACATACTACAGCTGACCACAGCAATCATCTAGTTAGCATGCAGTATGCTACAATTGGGACATACTTTTACTTATTTAGTTCACCATTAACAGTGTGCCTTGATCTTGCCTCTTGCTTATATATCCTTCTCATCCTGGTTGTTTTCATGCAGAGGCTCCATCGATGTGCCTTTTTTTGCCTTTTTTTTCTACCATGCTAAATAGCAGAAAGTATGTGTATTGTAAGGCAGGGGTTAGTTGAGACTGATGGGCATACAAACCCAAGGCTCATACATGCAGACTTAGAATCAGATTAGTGTCACGGGGGCCAGCTGCTGTGAATGGGAGTCATGTCGGTGGGTGTGTGAGAGGGGTTTGCCTGTCAGCAACCCCGTGTCATCTCAGCCTGATGGCCTTGGTTCTTCTGAAGACATCCGACAGTCAGAGATGTCATCTGCACTCATTCAGCTATTATACTGACCCGGAGGTATTGAAAAGCAACACAGTGTTTGAGAGGATGAGACACAAAGAGAGAGAGAGAGACACAGAGAGAGAGAGAGAGAGAGAAAGAGAGAGCCATCTGGTCATCCCATGTCTTTATCTACCTGACTTGCAAGAAGAAAAAAACCCACATTATTCCTGCATTCCAATACCTGTACTTTCTACTATTTAGTATGGTAGAAAAAAGTTTTACGATGTCCCAATGATTGTGGTCAGAATTAGTATGCTTACAAATACCCGGATGCCTACTACATCCGGTGGAGAGATGAAAACAGCATACTAATTTGGGCGATTCTAACCTCACAATCCAGCGTACCGGAAGTGACCTCACGTGGACTGAGCCTGCGTTTGAAAATAACCAGGGATTCGGCGGCATATATAAGAGGCAAGATCAAGGCGCAATAGTACGATGAAATTAACAAGTAAGAGTAAGTCCCAATTGTGTGCCTACTGCATGCTAACTACATTATGTGTACAGTACAATCAGATGTAGTATGTATTTACTAGGCTATATTCACACACACTCAATCTAATCCCAATGCAGGCTGTGTCAACTATACAGATGGGAGATTGAAGAGCACTTGCCTAATTGGCTAAAATGATACATTAAGACATATACGCTAAATGTAATTGCAGGAAGCGCTCCAGAAGAGTTCTATTTTAACATCACAGCATAAACACTCTGGCAAATAGTCAAAACTAGAGAGCTCGGTCTGTGCCTGATCAGACTGATAATGAACTCATTTGAATATATTTCTCTACCCTAGTAATTACAATCTAATCGGAATTGATGGATCATTCGGGCCCAACCTGCATGAAACATTCATTATTACAAGCCCCAACACATGGTCGCTGCATTTCCCACATCAAACACCCTGCGTTTAGAAAAGCGGGAACAGTCTAATGAGGTGGACACACCATACAAATACATGAAAGCAGTTACTGTATGTGTGTGTGTGTGTGTGTGCTATTGAAACGAAGCACCGTCATTAATATATGATCCTATCTTTGCATTCTACATAGCCTACAGTGCATTATATAGTCATTGAAACACACACACACACACACACACATATAGTACATGCAATATAGTATATACTGTCTGTGCATCAATACAGTATATGCATATATATGTAAACTAAGAACAGGTGGATATAAAACACTAGGAATAGCTTCAAAGCTTGATTCGCGCCCCCCCCCCCCTGCTTTCAAATAACATATGGCAGAAGAGCATGTCTTATCCATCATATCTTATTAATGTATTCCTCTCCATTTTATTATTAGGGTAAACATTAACATAACTCTCAACTTGGCGGCTGTCCAAAAAACACAACGCACACACGCACACACACACACACACACACACACACACAAAGCGCTCGAGGCCTCCTGGCGGCAGAAGGAGATTAGCCATGCAAGCACTTCCTCCATTTTGGAGATTTTGTTATTGAGTTGCACTTTGCCAATGCTAATTGCCTTGTGCCCACGCGGGGTCAAAGAGGGCCACCTCCCCGATGGCTTAGATCTCTCCACCTCAGCTGGACATTATATTACCTCCGGCCAGGATTTGCGTCAGCAGGCCTCAAGTTTAATTTCCCTTAATCACATGCAGGCACCCTGGCAGAATCAATAAAGACACAACAGTCAGGGCCTTCCTTTGTCCAACATTCCATTAAGGAGATAGACCGCTAGCACATATCAGCGCTGGCTAACTGTATTGTTCCACTGCTGCATAAAGGAAAACACATGGTCCCCATTAGCAGATGGAGTCCTCTAGATGCAGTTGTAAAATTAACTTTTCTTTTTCTTAACGTGCCGATAAAAAATGTGTGTTATGTGATTCACAGATACGAGACACTAAATTGAGCTCGCGATACGATTGTTTTCGTATCTCGTTTGAAATTGGAATTAATTTAATCTGCTAATTAAAAAGTTCTGAAAACAATCCACTAGAAATGGCAATCAATGGTAAAAAAAATAATTACAAGGCATCATAAAGGTTTTCTAACAACCAAGAAAAAAGTTCTATAGGCTAAAGCAACTTAAGTAAAAAGTCCTGGATTCTGTAGTGCTACGTAGCATATCAACACCATGGCTTCATGAACTAGATCAGCCAGCTGGCATTAGCAACATTAGCGAGAAGGTAAACAGCTAACAGAGACATTTACAGGTCAAGTCTTGGCAATGAATGCTTGAGTGGGTGTGTTGTTGTGTACACTTTACATTGAGGGCAAACGACATGTGGACAGGGTTAGAGTGAAGGTGTTGTGTATGTCTACTGTATGTATGTCAAGTGTGTTCTCGGTGTCTGATCTGATTTCTCGGAGTGACATTTGATGAGAGCGACGGATAAACAGCAGGTCTTGAACCGCACTGTATAAGGGATCTAATCAAAGAACGGATGTAAGTGTGCGCGCGCCTGGCTGTGGGAGTAATTTGTCTTTCAGTGTGTCTATATTCAAGAGTAAATGTGGTACATACTATTCAACCTTAAACCTCACATGATTATAGGACACCCATCCCTTCAACCAATACAAAGGTGGTCTGTATTTGCCAGCAAAAAGTATAGCCATCCTAAGCAATGAGAGAGAAAAGAGGGTGAGATATTGTTGCCACCCGTCCCGTTTTTCCCAGAATTGTTCTCTTTTTTCAACAGCTGTCCCGGGAAAAAATAAATCTCTCCCGGGACACAGTTTGTCCCGTTTTTTGAGGGAATTGCCAAAACCTCATTTGATTTCCTTCGTTCAGTAGTTAAGGCCGTTTCACACGGGCCGAGGCGTTTGTTGCGCCAACTAATGCATTCTCAATGGAGAGGCGAGCGGGGCCGGGCAGAGAGAAAGCGCAGCGTTCCGTTGTCAGGCGGTACGACAAGCGGGCAGGGGCGGTCTCAACGATCTCGGGGCCCGTTTCAAGACCCAGTATGGGGCCCCCCACTTTTTTTTATTTATTTATTTTTTTTAATAAATAATGCTTGTGCATGCACCTGGCGAAAATAGAAACCATTTGGTTCATATACGGATTATGAGATAATGGGCCCATGGGCCCAGACTCTTAAAGCCCCCCCCCCCCCCCTCCCTATCCCTATTCAACAGATAAAGGGTGGATAGCTACTTTTTATGAACAGTATATAATTTACACATAGAAAGCTTATTACTGTAGGTGTGAGGGGGCCTTCAAGGCCCCTCATGAAGCCCCTAAAACAGAGCTAATAATGCTTTAGTTTTGCACTTGCTTTTCTATTATTCACCTACTAGTTGAGGGCCCATGATGATTTATTTCCTTATTTTAGGCGATACCTTTTTGGACCCTGTTATTGACTGAGCTCTTTGACAATGCGACATGTAAAGTTAATATCAGTATTTCTGGCTTAGGGCCCCCCTGAGCCCTTGGGCCCCTGGGCCTGGTTGCATGCAAAGTCTCAAAGTGCAACAGATTGATGAATTTTACTTTAAAAGGTTGCATTTTTTTCTTCCGGGGGAGCATTCCCCCAGACCACCCTACAAGGTCCAGGGTTCCCACCTCAGTCTCCTTATGTATCCTACTGTAAAAAGCACTGTAGGTTTTTATGATTATTATAGGTCATTACACTGAACTGGTAGCCTAATAATGGCCGAGCCCTCCGCCCCAAACATCAAGTGTCCCTTTTTTTCCTAAATCCAAAGTGGCAACCCTAGGGTGAGAATGGTTTGGCTAAATTAGCTAATTAGCAGAGAGGTTCCAGTAGAAATGTCTGCCCAGTATTGCAATACATCACCTTGAGAAAAACAACAGAGAACAAGGCATTGCAGCTGTCAACAGCAGATAAGTTTTTTTTTTTGGATTGCTGATTTGCTGCTCGCGCGTGGCACTGCCAAATCAGTGAGTCGTTTCAAGAAATTTTAAAAATAAGGAAGGTATTTTTTTGTCTTAAATGAAGAACCAAATAGTGAATTTTGAGAGACTGAAAAAGTTCAGCTTCGTACACGTCCAGCAGAACAAGATGCGAAATTAGTATACTGTACATTGCAAGTTGTGTGTTCTTTTTTTTTCGACCGGCCAATTCAATGTTAATGCGCCTTGAGCCTTTTGGTCCTTTTTTTCACTGTGCAGGTGGCATTAATTGGTTTTATAATGGTAACGTTCTTATTTTGACTGAAAAAAGCTTCCTTAAGATCCATTGTTGAGATACAACATGTGATTAGACATGAGCTTTAACTCAAATATTAAAGTTGCGCTCTGGTGGCGTAGTGGATGGAGTGCGTACCATATTGGCTCCGGCCTTTGTTGCAGTGGTCGCGGGTTCGAATCCGACCCCCTCTCTCTCTGTCTCCCCATTTCAACTCTGTGCTGTCTAGTGGAGCTTGAAAATGCCAAAAAAAAGAATATAAAAAAAAGAAATAAAAGTAATATATTTTAGTAAATCACTTACTTTATCTATAAATTAGTACGTGTGTGTGTGTGTGTGTGTGTGTGTGTGTGTGTGTGTGTGTGTGTGTGTGTGTGTGTGTGTGTGTGTGTGTGTGTGTGTGTGTGTGTGTGTGTGTGTGTGTGTGTGTGTGTGTGTGTAAGAATGTGTTCCTCAGTGAGCATGGGTGGCTGATGTCCGTTCAGGAGACAGGGTCTTCTTGTATTGATTCACACAGCGGTTTGTCCCTGTGGTTCACTCACTAGTGTGGTCCAAAAAAAAACAGGCACTGGAGCACACACTGCATTTTCATCTGTCAAGATATCTGCTGCTCCAGACAAAAAGAGAAAAAGAGAAAAGGAGAAAAGGAGGTGTTGATGGGAAGAGAGAGAGATGGCTCCCAACTGACACACACACACACACACACACAAACACACCTGCACACAAAAAGCCTGTCAGTCAGTCCGTCAATGACTTGAGGGACTGGACTTATGCCCTTTGTATCCCTGCAGACATCTCAACACAGCTCACTGAGTTGGTATAATGGTCTGCTGGCTGACGCAATGCTCCACTTCATAACTGACCTCATTGATGGTGACTGGTTGGGGATACAGTACATGTCATCTGATATCATACGTTCAGATGGTAAAGAGATGCTATTGGTTAGATTAGCAAGCACGGTATCACTGTATATATATATATATATATTCCAGGTGATACATTGACTCTTTCCCACATCTATTTTAATCCAAACGCAATTGATGATTTTCACTTGATACTTTTATGTTTTCAGCCTATCAAAAAGTAATATGTATAGAGACGTTATTCTTTAACCACTTGATAGAACTTATCAACACCTTTTTAAAATGATATATAAAAGTCATTATCGCCAAATACTGTATGTCACTTATACTTAAAAATACTTTAGAGTGATTATATACTGTATATATATTGATTGTTTTAATTAACATTCTTGGGTAGAAGGCGGCGATGGAAGTTTCTACTTAGCACCCTTTACTCTACATGCACAGTGTTAATTAGATCACATCCCTTTCACTGAACAACATGCAAAAACATGTGTATCACATAATGACATGCTGTTCTACTGTAGTTCATTATCAGCTTTAGTAATGCTGCTTTGAAACATCCTTTCTTTCACATCACATGCTGCCTCATTATGAGCAACACTCTAACATTGTTCTAAAGTGTTAACTTTATCCTCTGCACTGAAAAGAAAACCGAGGAACAACTCTTTCTGTGCCACTAATTAAAAGCCAATCTTCTTTGTCTCTTCGAGTAAAACAGGTGCGAGCCAGAGTAATCTCATTGCCCTTATGCACAAGCATAAAGTTAGTGCCGTGCCCCGAGTGAGAGAAACACTCCACATCCAACACTTGCCCCCATGCGGAGATAAATATATTACCATTGAAAAGCGGTCAGCTTAATGGCCCGCTAAGACATTTAATATAAAACAAATATTGACAGTCTGGAAATGTGTGTTCTAGATGTGGTGAGGTGGTGGTTTGGATAGGAAAGAGGAGGTTTGAGCAATGGACAGGCAGGGAGGCAGGTGTGTGTGTGTGTGTGTGTGTGTGTGTGTGTGTGTGTGTGTGTGTGTGTGTGTGTGTGTGTGTGTGTGTGTGTGTGTGTGTGTGTGTGTGTGTGTGTGTGTGTGTGTGTGTGGGTGTCCGTCTACGCTGTTGGAGGCTCATCTATAATGTACAAAGACGATTAAGTTTGAGGCAGCGGCTGGGCCAGATAGACAGTCGGTTGGAGTGGTGGGGTGCAGATAAGAATGAATGCAAATATACAGCAAGAGTGACAGATTAACCTTGGACAAGGTTGAGCATTAATGCTGTGAGCAGGCAGGGAGCACTGTGGTGCCTGCTGAGGTAAAACACACACACGCACGCACGCACACACATACACATGCACACACACACACACACACACACACACACACACACACACACACACACACACACACACACACACACACACACACACACACACACGTACAAGACAGCCAGACACACAAAACAAAGACGGTTTTACTCCCACACAGTTTGAAGACAAGGGTGTGGGTACGCATATGGGAAGACTTGTACACACTCACTTATGTACACACAGCTGTGCATATTAGCTGTGTGCACGATTGATAATGGATTATTCATCAATCACAATGTCCAATGTTTAGGTCATGGACTAGGAGTTGTTGTAATGGACAATTTAAAGCAAAACTCTCAACATCCACTTTTTAAAAAAAATTCAAACTTCCAGAAGTAAGAAACGATAAATTCTTACCAGTACTTTGCTTCTATTTATTTATTTATTTTGCCTCTAGCATTCAGCGGCCATATAAATACTGTCTGTGCGCCGCCCAGTGCATTGTGGGGTAAAAATATATTCTTAAAGTCATCATATATTCATAATGAGTCATTCATGTGCAAACAATGCATTTGTGTGATACAGAGCACTTGTATCTCATTTTCATTATTTTATTTTATATCCCAACGTGAAGGAGCAGTACTGTTAAGTTTTTTTAGATAAGGAACTATAGGTCTCAAACCCTCTTAACAAAGTAGCCAACTTCACTGCAACCCCTGGTGTGGTGAAAAATGTGGTGCTGCATGAAATCACACCATGACATAATGCTCCGGATTGTGACCGATCAAATAATAATCAAAAGAATAATGTAGAAAAACATTACATTACAATACAAATCCTTAGTGTGTATACAAGTGTGCACCCTCAGCAATTAAAACCCAAATCACAGATGCACAGCCTGGTTCATACACACTAGCAATATGAGCACACTTTGAACATTTGCATACGGACAGACAGAGCATGAAAAAAAGGCTGAGGTAAAAATGTACAATAATGATTATCATTTACATACACGTCAGTATGTTGAGAGAAAACGCAGTGCTGACCAGAAGAGGCCTTCCACAAGCATAAAGCCTGTCTATTTCCCAACACTGATTACTTTTCTTGGAGGGTGACAGCAGCGAGCTAGCTAACCCACAGTGTAGATGAATGATAAGGGCTCTCTCGCTCTATCTCTCTGTCTCTCTCTCTCTCTCTTGACGTCACATGCAGGGAGACAGTATCTAGGCACAGGTAAAAATAGTTGCTGCAGAGGTATAGAAGACATGAGGCTTGTGATGTGGGGAGCAGATGGAGGGAGGAAGCTGTGCATGCCAATAAAGCAGACAGATTTGGACCTGGGTTGCTCTGACTGTACAGTATTTGTCATGTTGTTTCTGTGCTTGTGAGTTCTTCTCCCAGGCCCCCTCCAGGATATGAAAAAGCAGCAGCGCTATATGTACAAGATGAATATGGAAGTGTCTGCAGGCATCCTTGTTATGTGACTTCATTATACACTGGGGGGGTTGAGAGGGTGTTATTTTTATCATTTGAAGTGGAAACATGTTATGAGTGATCAGGTCAACAACAGCAGGCTATACTGTATGTGCAATATGTTTTTATGTGTCATATACAGTAGCAACATCTTTGATTTAATAATGTGTGTTGTGAGAAATTATATTTAACAAGTAAAAATAGCATGCGGTAGGGCTGGTTCTTTTTAAAAAAGCACGCTAACTAATGATTTAGTGTTTTAATTTAGTTATAAAAATGCGGATTCCACCATTGAGCAACACATAAACACATTGATTAAATACCAACTAGTAAACTATGAACAATCCACTTCACTTGGTATTTGGCCTCAATTGTCAAGTAAATATTGATAAAGAAGGTTTCACAGAATAATTGAGTTGACTAGAGTTGGGCAGGCAGTCCATCCCTTTGTTCCACACTTAAGTGTATCAACAAGTATGGCTGCAATTATATATATATATATGCAGATTCTCCAGTTCCCAAACTTGTCATTTGGCACCGTCACCAGTTCAAAATATGTATTTGTCCGTACATTATTTTCCGACCAATTACTTAGCAAAACTAACAACACTTCCATCAGTCTTGGCTACACTTTGTGTTTTGTGCTTATTGGTAAATGTTAGCATGCCAACAGGTGAAACTAAGATGGTAAACATGGTAAACCTTACATCAACATGTTAGCATTAGCATTTAAGTGAAAAGCCTTACAAGGAACATTGGCATGGGTGTAGTGAGCAACGTTTCAATAAGCATTTGAGCTAAGCTAGGAAAAAATTAAAATATCTGAAAGCAAAATGAACAACTGTATACAACATCATAGAAGAAGGAAAAGCAAGTGAATGTTCATGACACTGGACTACTAAGGACATGTCGGGAAGAAATGGAAATCACAACAAAGTGTGGCAGCATGACAGAGGAGTATTGGTCCTTACTAAGAACCCCAAGGCAAAACGTTTGCACAATAAACAAACACACACACACACACACACACTCACACACACACACACAAATATTTTGAATATTATTCCATCAATTATTTATCCAGGCATCTGGACAATGTCACACTATGCTTCCTTAATTGTGAACACTTGAGAAAACTAGCTCAGCGATTCACCATGTATTTTATTAGAGTAGGGGAAATCTCAGTTCATGCAGCGGGCCCACCGTGTGCAGGAGACCCTTAGAACCAATTACATAACGATTCCCTCTAAACATTTTCTCAGATCACTCCAGTTGAAATTCTCCAGGAAAAGACACATACCTAATAGGCAATAATGAAGGAAAACAGAGTCTTCCGCTGGTTCACCGCCCGGATTTTCCTTAGTGCTGATAAGGTTCTCACTGTACAGTGCGTGAAGGTAATGATGATAAAGAAAAAATTACTAAAATAGCATGGTGGGATACACAATACAGCAGAATAAGGAGGGGCACACCACCGAAAAAAAAAATGTCTGAATGCAGACACTGAAAAATTCACACGCCATTTGTGTACTCGCTCACATGGAGCATGCAGCACACACACACACACACACACACACACACACACACACACACACACACACACACACACACACACACACACACACACACACACACACACACACACACCAACAACAGAGCCATTAGCTGACTGTTTACTTCTTCCATTATGATCTAAGTTCATAAAAAAGGGGGGGGGGGGGGTTATCACTGGATTAACCTCTCATATCATCATGTCCAGTGCACCTTCCACTGTCCATCTCTGTTTTGAAGAAGTGATTTCTGTGCATTTTCAATCCTTGACCTTTCCCCCCCCCCGGCCTGTGAACCAAGCCCAGTCTGGGCTCGGCTCGGCTCAGCTTTAGGCTTTTGACAAAATGACAAGCACATTTCCCCAGTGTCGTTGCAGTCTCCCCACCTCTATAAATGCTCAGTAAATAAATAAAAATGTTAGGGGCACTGAAGATCACCGTAACAAAGTGCAAAACAAAAAAAAAAAAAAATGGTGAGAGGGGATGTGCTCTCCAGTGTTTTTAATAAACACAACAGCAGAGACAGAGAATAAAAAGCCGCTGCCAACAGGGGCACACACACTAGGCTGGTTGTCACATACAAACAGCGGGGGTAAATAACACACCAGAGAAGCCATGCTATACTTAAACTAAATACTGTTTGCAAGCGCCATTACTAAACTTGACGATGACAAAACAAAAAGCACTTATACGACTGGTATTATCTTTGGATGGAAGACGCTTCCAAAAGTCAGTCATCCGAAAGACTGAAGCGAGACGGCTGTACAGATTTAACTAGCAGTTGTATAACTGGTGGCCAAATTGCCAGGCAGGAAAACAAGAGCGCACACCAAGAAACGGCCTACTAACGTCCTCCCTCCCACATACTCAACGTGTACATACTCCAGACTGTCTACTTAACGATCGATTGTGTATGCGAGGTTCGTCGGACCGTTTGCACTGAAGTATACAGAAACAATAAAGAATAATAAAAAAAAACTCATGTGTCGTTTGAAAAGACGCAATTCATTGTGGGGCGGTTGAGTAGAAGTAGTAACCTATCGATCCATACACAAAATCTTCCCGGAAGTAAGTACTCATCCGGGAATTTCTCGCCTACAAAAACTTGCATACACAACCACAACATACTCAGATTGACGTCAAAATGAGTATGAGTAGGACATTAGTAGGGCTTTTCGAACACAGCCCAAGAAACCTGGTACAATCAGCACCATGGACAGCTCCCAGCTGGGTTAAGCAGAGCAGAGTGGGGATCAGCACCATGGACAGAAGCTGCCTGTGACACACACAGTACTCACAGTGTGCACGCATTAGGGGCTTTTTAGAGTTTATTCTTTACTTTTGCAGTCTACAGAAATAGACTCGGGCCATTGAGTGTCCATTGAGTGACTTCTCTGAAGCGTGCAATCACATCAATAAATGATGAAAACTGCTGTGTCCAAGGTCAAAAACAAACTTTTAAGATGAGTCAAGTCCTTAAAAGGGTACTGCCCCCATTGTCAACATGAGGCTAATGAAGTTGGGTGTTAAAAGAGTTGTTTAAAGTCTAATGTCGCTCTGGAGAGACCTCCCTAAATGATGTTGACATTATATGAGTCACCTCAACTAAGACTTGGACCTTACAAAGGTTCAAACAGAAAGTTAATGAAGTTGGGTATTAAAAGGGTGTATAATGTCTTCTGTCACTCTTTAGACTTCCCTCAATGATGATTACATTAACAGGGTCAGCTCAGCTAAGGCTGGGAATATACACATGTTTGAACAGAAAACAGCCTTTACAAGCTGGGGGTGTAGGGTTTGATAGGAGTTTGAAAATGGATGAGGGAGGCAAGAAGATATTCTAATGCAATGCAGTGTAAGTTAACGTTGCATTATGGGAAATGTAGGATCTGTCTTTTTTTTTTTTTTGGAAGTTGACCAACACTAGAGACTAAAAGTTACGATGAGCAACGGATGGATCTTCAATTTTGACTGACCAACTCCTGAACAGAAACTCATTGGACCTCGAGGAAAAATAGTTTTTTGTCATGTGTATATACAGTAGCCTTATTACGATTCTTCCTCCTACAAAGTATTTTTTTTAAAGACAAAACAGTGTCCAGCTTTTACTTTTTGTTTTTTTAGAGATTTCAGAAGAGCGTATCAATTTGCCCTGCATCTGAAAGACATGGACTTTATGAACAACAGGTCTTTACTTTTTAATCAACTTCTCGATAAAAATCTGTTTGTTTAACATCTAACCTGCGAAACAACACATGCTGAGAACATAGAACCACTGGTATGAAGCAGTCCAGACCATTTAATGAAGGAAAGAAGATTGCAGCATTTTCAGGTTCATGGCTGACTTACTTCTTCTCTCTGATAATGAGTTATTTTTGTTTTGGATTTTAATCATTTGTTAAAAGGTCTTTGGCACACCCCAACAAGTAGCTGTATCCGTGGCTTCTGCTAAAGGTAAGGGAAGGTTGACCGTCTTCCTGAGACTAATGATTCCAATCGCTGCACAGTAACTTGGCTCAACTTTTCGTGTGAGAGCAAGAAAACAACTTCCTGGGTCTTAGGTTTGACAATTTTTTTTATAGGAACACATTTTTATTACCTGGACTTTTTTGACTTGGAGTAATTAGTTTATTCCAGAGTGGATTTTTATGTTATTTTTCATAACAATCACAGGATACATCAGCACTTATCAGGTATACTCAACGTGTATGTGTGAGTGAGTGAGCGAGTGGGTGAGTGTGTAGGTTAAGGCAAACTGTGTAGGGGTGTATAATTATATGACTCAGGGTTACTGGCACAGACAATGCTATTGCGCTCTGCCAATGCCCCCCCCCCTCCCGGCTTCTAGCGTACAGAGAAAGAAGAGGGAGGGAAAAGGTTACACCAGCAAAACGGGTTGGGTATTGAAATTCAAGACCACTTCACCTAGCTCCAGGAGTGGCTGTCTGAAGATTAATGAGCTATTTGGGGGAGAGTTCAGCTATTTCACATGCACAGGGGTCCACATTAGTCATATAATTAATTTTACAACACTGGGGGTTGCTGTCACCCCCCTCAGTATAGCGTGCCATGCGGGCATGATAAGCATTCCCTAATTAAACAACACACACACACACAAAAAAAAATTGACAGTCAGTGTCCTGTCCGTACAGTGGACCCCTCCTTTTCCTTTCCCTCACCGGGAACCTTTGCATGAGTTTTACATACTTCGGAATCAAGTAATTGGACGGATATTGATTTTGGTGTCCACCCCTCGAGGCGCTGAGGCATTACAAGCGGTGCAGGGGGGAATCAAGGCAAAGTATTTGTGATAGCACAGGGGTTGACCTCACCACACACACACACACACACACTTACCACCCATAGCGTACGTCTTAGCAATTTAAAGTCCAACTGAAAATGGGGGCGGGACCTGATAAGCCTTTGGCTTCTTCCGTCTCCCTTCGGACAACACAAAGTATGATGTATGAATATTTTCAAGAGAAAATTGTGTATTGTGTGGAATTGTCCGAAAGAATAATAAATAAATAAATAAATAAATAAAATAAACGGATATATCTTGGTGTTTCTTTTGAATTGTGTACTTATGTGGCCTACATATTAAATGAATAAGAGGAAATGGCGCCTACATTAATGTTATCTAGAAAGAGTAAATGACAATGTGGACACTGCTATTCCATTGGTGTATGGCACTAGCGGATGGGGGTTGCATTGTCAGCCGCCTTCGTCTCATGTGTTATTTAAAGATCCCTATGTCATGTATATGACAGTGTACATTATGTTACTCTGCTAAGTAGTGCAGGGATTACAGGACTACATGCTGACTATTTGACAGCCTGTTCACCACAGGCCGCAGGCTATCCACCTGCAGCATAATGTGCTATTGTGCTAAAATCAGGCTGCTCTGTGGGTGTGCTGCAAAAAAGCTGGTGTTAATACACAGCCTAGGCTCTGTAAACTGTTATGTTTAAAGGGGATGTAAATGGTTGGGGCCCACCATAGCATGTAAACATGCGTTTACAGAGCCTAGGCTGTGTACTATGGAAAAGATTGGGAGGAGATAAGCACTGGTTTGATAAAAAAGTGATAAATGTCAACAAACATCCTCCAGAATTGCTTACCCTTCCTTGAATATATAACATTTGTCTTTCTTTTTTCGGTGTTTCAACCTTTATTTGACATTTGGAGGTAGATGGTGACAGAGTGGAAATGGGGAGAGAGAGAGGGGGATGACATGCAGTAAGGGTCCATGGCTTGGATTCAAACCAGCGACCACAACAACATGACTGAGCCTACGTACATGGTATGTGCTCTAACCACTGCGCCACCGCAGCGGCCATATAGCACGTTTTACCCACTGGTTAATGTTGTTTGTTGTCCCAGGATGGATGATCTGACTTTGAATGTGCTGTTAATACCATTTCCCTTTCTTGATGTGTCTGTTCTCTGCTGGTGAAGAGGGCGGCCTATAATTCAATGAATTCAGCTCCTGTATCGATTTCAATTGCTGTGATTTCTGTGGTTGCCATGGCAAGCTAGGACGGCGTGTAAAAAAAAGTTGTACACTCGAAAGGTCTAAATTCAGTGACAAAGACTTATGAACAGTCATTAGAGTATCACTCCCTCTCTCATCTCTCTGCCGCTGACCTTGCTGCCATCTTGTTTACTATGAAAACAATTAAAACTGCTTGATGTCTTAGTGATAGTGTTGTACTAATATGAATAACTGTATAGTAGGAACATGATGTGCACTAATATTCTGTCACATAACTGCGTTATCATGACTTACCTGCTGTGATAGAAGTGAATAAAGGAGCACATATGCTAACTTCCTGGCTATTTTGAAATGGAGTTTGGCTGGCTGGCGGGAAACAGAACAGTTGACAAGCTAGGTTTACTCAGAAAGGTTCCTCTTTCTCAGGATAGTTAGCCTATGTAGTTAGCATACCTCCCTGACTTAGCACCCCCCCCAAAAAAAAAAAGAATACATGTAATGCAATGTAATTCTCCCTACACATTTTGCAAATTCAAAATGGCAACATTATAGTTAATATTCCTGATTGTTGATGTTACCAAGTAGAAAAAGACAAACACACACCACACACACACACACACACACACACACACACACACACACACACACCTTGTGCCCTGAAGCCCTGCCCTCTCAGGTGACCCTTACAGCCTCCCATACAACTCCACAACATGCAATTTATGAGGAATGAGTGGGTCTTATGCAGATATTCTCCCTCATGTACCTCACTAACCACATGTTTTCACCATCATGCCTGATGACTGTTATTGCATGTGCGTTTGAATGTGAGTGGGCTGTACCTGTGAAACATGATGGTTAGAGAGGTCAGCCGTGTCATACTGGATTCAGGCTTCAAGAGAAAGATATTTCAGTACTAGAAGGTGCAATGCGTACAGCAGGTGATTTACATAAAGCAGTCTTTAGCGGTTGTTTACCACGGTTTATGAACTGTTAACAACCAGGAGAAGCCTACGTGCCCTCAGAAGGTGTACGGTCTCCGAAACAGAGCAACACTTCCTTTATTACTTTAAAATCTGATGTGCGGCGAGGTGAAAATACTGTAGAAAACAGATGTATTCATATTCTGCAGTCTAATGGATATGTGAATGTGTTTCCCTGCTGGCACACACACATATGGTCATGAAGAATTCACTTGTGTGGACAAAATGCCATGGCCAATGTATTATGTATGTATGTTGTTACACATTAGATGCAACATTGGAATATACAGGTTATTTGAGAAACTAGCTGTAAGTAAGCTGTTAGCAGGCAGTTCAACTGGGTGTTAATACTCAGGTCAGGTTCTCATGGTGATTAGTCTGAATGTATGAATGCAGCAAAAATATTCTTTCCAGGTTTTCCATGTTTGATGGTTGATTGTGCATTGCAGGGATTTCACTGCTGCTGCTGCTGCTCTTACTGTTTTGCATTTTTAATAAAGAAGACAAAGCACCAATACTGTTTGGATGCTTTCTCCTTCTTGGTGAAAAAAAAAATGTCTCCTGTATGGCTGTATACCGTCTGTGTGTGTACCGACCCTTGTTGTTGTACTGTGCTCCTTTCAGAACTGTGTGTGTGGGGGCGGGGGGGGGGGGGGGGGGATCTAGCAAGACACCTCTTCAACATATGACAATGGGTAACCAAACATCCACCAGCAAAGTCAATCCAAGGAAAAAAGGTTTAAATGGTTTGCATAAAGACACATACCATTACACACGGAAAACCCACAGACATGCTCTTAAGCTGCACTGGGGCATAAGCTATAGAAACAAAGTAATGCAGTCAACCGTAAAGCACATTTAAAATCACATCTACCTGAACAGGGACCATTGTATGTTTACATACCCCAGCTGTCTACTGACTAACTGACATCGCTGGTGTCCCTTGACTGAATACTGCAAGCCTTTATAGCTTGTTCAAAGGCCCTCTTAAAATATGCAAAAGCTTAAAACAATGCTTATCATGGCTTTCTGGGTTGAACTGCTTATTAACTCTCTCTGCAATGTACCTGGTTAGAAATGTATAGTGCTGGGGTGCCCTTAGCTCAGTTGGTAGGGCGTCCCCCCCATGGGCCTCGGCCAGCAGCGGACCCGGGTTCGATTCCAGCCCGCAGTTGTTCTCTGCATGTCACTCCCCTCTCTGCCTCATTTCAACTATGTCTCTACACTATCAATAAAGCATAACAATGCCAAACAAATATCTTAAAAAAATAAATGTATAGTATAGTGCTTTAGGTTAACGTCTATTCCTTCCTCAGTCTTGGAAAAAAAATGCACTCACACTCGCACACAAGCTAATAGTACATCGGTATCATTCACTCACCAAATGCTATTCTTGTTTTTGAGTTTGGTCGCTCCATTCTTCTGTGACCTTTGAAATGTTTCACAAGTTGTAGTTGTTCTTTACCAGACCTCTGTGAATGAAGTGAACTCTGAGTTCTCTGAGTTTCAGTGTGTGTGTGTGTGTGTGTGTGTGTGTGTGTGTGTGTGTGTGTGTGTGTGTGTGTGTGTGTGTGTGTGTGTGTGTGTGTGTGTGTGCGCGTGCGAGTTGAAGATACATCAGCCATGTGGGAAAGAGCAATGCACAAGCCTTACCATCTATCTCGTGCACTAAGTGGCCATTGCCAACCAGATGTATTAGTCTGAAGCACAGGGACTATAGGCAGTGTTTTGGACAAAAAAAAAATTGCAGAGGTTTGCACGAATCAATTTACGAGGCATTTGTTACATTTCCCACTGACGAGGTAGGGGGTGGAGTCCATGCATATTCATGTATACCGCTGCTTTGAGACCAGTTGTTCTATCTAGTTGTCAAATATGTATCTGCGATTTGGCTGTGGGGAGCTTTTTTCTCCCTTTTTTTTTTTGCAAATCAAGCATCAAGACATGAATAATTTTGCATTTAAAGCAACGTTCACGTTTGTGTTGTTTTCGTTTTTCGCAAATCAGACTAGATAGAAAAATACGAGACCTCGGAGGGTCTGTTCCTCTCCCAGTCGTGGCTCTGTGTAAACACTGTGTCATTGTTGGTTGCGAGTAGAATTATAAAAATTTAGCCTCTTTACACCGTTATATTCACCATCCAGCATGAATGCAAGTCAAATACATATGTACATAAATGTATATGCGTCAATACACCCCCAGTTTTACAGCCAACCCTGCAGTGCTGAACAAGCCTCCCCTGACAGCCAACCTAACATCCTCTTCCAAGTTTGTCGCTTTTCCCTACACCAGCTTCCCTGATAGGTAACACAGTCAAAATGGGCAGAAGTAATAGGAGACAACACAGGCGGACTCAGTGCCAACAGCTCGTGGGGTCCTGCGTGTAGCGATCTGTGCCCACACACAGATGGATGGAGTCTGTGGACTGATTCATGTGCTCACCCGTCCATGTGCTTCAAAATGAAGGAGTCCGTAAAAAAAATAAATGCTCTGGGTATTTGTTCTGTCCCCCAAAAACAGGTGTCACACTGGTTTTGGTCACCCCGTCTCATTCCGCTACAGTTTGTGCCGATTGAGCCGACCGAGCACATCCGACAAGAAGGTCAGCTACACTAAATACATGAATGGATCTCAGGGCAAGTTAAAGTGTGTGTGTGTGTGTGTGTGTGTGTGTGTGTGTGTGTGTGTGTGTGTGTGTGTGTGTGTGTGTGTGTAGGCTATGTTTATGAATTCCAAATGACACATAATGGAATACCGCTGCACTTGACAGGGTGGAACAGAAAAATGCAGTCATAGTCAAGGTCAGAACTATTTATAACGCCTTTTAACAAAAACACACATCACTAAAAGCTCTAAGGAGCGACAAACGACGTAAACAGTGGGGTTGAATTATGCAGGCTATACACATGTGTGGTTTCAACAAAGCACAAACATGTCCTCGCCGCTTGGGCAAAAAGCTCAACTTCAATGTATTCCTTGTCACTACTTATCCAATATATTTTTTTTCTCCCTTCTGTTTTTTGTTAAATGCTATAGTGCTCATGCAATGCAATGCATATTTCCTCTGCTGGGTAAGGCCCTCTCTTAAAGATCTCCTATTATACTACTTTTCTGGTCTTAATGTCTCATTAATGACTCCTATAGAACAACCTGACACGAATCACAGCACAAAAAAACATGTATATTTTCGGTAAACTCTTCCTCTCATCTGAGCGCGCACAGCAGTCTCTGTCCCCCCCCCCCTGCAAACCCCTCTCCGTTGTGATTGGTTACCTTCCTAAAGGAACACTTTCAGCAGCATGCGGGCAGATTTGAGAGCAGGAAGGTGGGGGCATGGCCGGAGCTCACGTTGCAGCATTACCATACATGGAAAAATCCGCAATCGTGACGACACGAATGCAGGAAATTTGAATCGATTTGAACACGTGATTTCTCGACCGGCTGCCCTAGTGTTCAGCGCTCTGCACAGCCACCCCAGACGGTCAGCAGGGAAAACGCCTAAATGCATGTAAGTCATTATTTGATACTTTAGTATGGTTAAATATGACTGTAAATCATTATAACAATGTTTATAGGTCATAAAAGTTGAAAAAGTATAGTAGGTCCACTTTAAGGGCACCATATATAAAACGGTGGCAAAAAAATCAATATTAATTTTAGATTTTTTCTAGCCAGGACCAGACATAAAAAGCCATGGTGACTTGGGCGAGCCAGCCATGGAGGCCAGGACTTATAGTCGTCAAAGCATCAGTGACAGCCAGGCTTTATCTGTTGGTGAGACATATTTCCTCATGCCTTCCCCAAAGATCTGACCGGACAGTGTGTGTGTTACATCCCCTTTCTCTCCTGATAAAGCTCATCCTCCCACACACACACACACACACACACACACACACACACACACACACACACACACACACACACACACACACACACACACACACACACACACACACACACACACACACACACACACACACACACACACACAGCTCCCCTTATACAGTATGTCACATCCAGGCCATATAAGCTGCAAGCTCTGACTCCACTGTCCCCTAAGCATCAACTGTCTTGACAAGCCATCCTCTCCACTGGGGGAAAAACAACAGTATAGTTTTTTTTTTGTTTTCCTAGCCCACCTATCATACTCTGCTGGCACAGATTTCCTCCTCCGCTCCCCTCACACTTGTTCATACGTTTTTTATCCCCACGTCTTAAAAGATCTCCCCTTCTTCTTTCCCCCCCCCTTGGAGATTAGCGGGGTTGGTAAAAGATGAAAAATTGCGTTTTCAGCACGGTGACATCTAATCTGTTTTGGCTAGCTTTAATTTCCCCCGACGATGTAAGACGCCCGGTGGGCCGCACGAGCATCGCAACAGACTCGCTGTACAGTATAGTTAAAGGACAAGGATGACACAGTAGGAGAGAACATTGCAGGCTTTTCCCCCCTCATCTTTGATACAATGTTTCTCTTACCCTAGAAAAAGCTTTTTCCCTTTTGATTTCAAAGACACTTTTCAGGATCCCTACTTTTCAGATATGCTGTAGTACAGTCTGTAATGAATGACTGGAAGCAGTGGTTACAATTGCCTACAAATATTCATGTATTCCAGAGGGTGAATCATAAAGACTTTGCTGATCCCAAAAAAAAAGAAAATGTCCAATCTCAATATCAGGTCAAAACCTTGTGTTCAAGCTCAGCTGCCCTTTGATGTTAGTGCTGCTAATGAAGAAATGTTAGCATGCTAAATTACAAAAATACGATGTTGAATAGTATGCTAAACATAACACATGCACACAGCATCATCATGCATTGGTATTGTCAGCATGCTGGCATTAGCATCAATGTACCAAAGCTGCTTGTTAGTTAAGCAATGTTTTTGTCGTGAAATCATTTTGTAAACATTATTTGGACAACATTTATTTCATCATAAAGCCTGGAAAGGTATGCAGCTTTCAAAATGAGGGCTGCATTACAAAGACTGCTAAAAAAATGCATTTAGTAGGTTAAATTGTTCTGTTAGAAAAATAAAAACGCTCCACATGCAAGTGTTTACGTTGGTCAAAGCCGATACACAATAATAGAAATCCCTAATCGCTATTGGGTCAGAAAGAGTCCGATCAAATTGAAATGAACAAACGTCAGCCTCCCGTGAAAAACTTAAGCATGCGCCAGGTAGAGGACATTTTTCTTTTCACTCAAAATGGTGAACATTCCTTTTTGTGCTTCTTCTATTGAGCAGCATATTAAGGCGGCAATCACGTATCATAGCTGTGGGGTGACTATTTGTCTGTACAAAATAGAGTCTATTTTTCATCCTGACAGGTGTAATGTGGCCACGTCATTTGGCTTAATGTGCAAGAAAGATGGGTAAGACTCAGGAGTCTTCTTTTAAAAGTATTATAATTATTGGTCTCAACTTTTTTCATGCAAAAATGCTGTCATTTAGGTTTTGAATTAGATAAGTTCGCTTGTCAATTTGACATTGGCAGTTCAGTCCTACGTCCCCAATCCCCCCCAAGAGAGTTAACTTCCAATTTCAACAAAATCCGAATGAGTTTGTCAAATTGCTGCCTTCGTCTCAAGATCCATGGCTCTCTCTCCCTCCTGTGGCAAGTGCCCACTGCAGCTCTGTTTGCAAAGACAGATGGAGTAATAGATTGATGTGGGGCAGACACAGAGGGTAAGGGAGGGGGGGGGGGGGGTGACCACAGAGGTAAACTGAGTCAATCACATCTTCATTTTCTACCACTTTGACATGTGCCACAGTGGGAGCCACTGGCTGAGATTACATAACAATGAGAGACCTGCAGAGTTCACCGCCGGGCATCAGCCCATATCTGACTGATAAAAATACTCAGGGGGCAGGCAAGGCACGTAGGCACACAGCAAGCAGCGCTGGTAAAGGCCAGTGTCACATCCAGTGGTCACAATGCATTATCAGCACAGCATGTCATGGAGCAATGACAAACAGAGCGACAAGCACACAATATGCTGCAAGCTCCGAAATTTCTTCATCTTTAAATGCACATCTGATCAGCATTGAATTGAAATACGGTTTCCAACTGGGAAACAGGCAAACCCGTTTTACATGGACATGTCCCCAGATAGCTGTGATATTATATACTGATAGCCATGGAGGTGACACGATGGTATTTGATTCTTAACAGAACACCATGGGGCCACAGGGGCAAGCCACCACCATGGAACAAAAGTCAAACACTTGTATGTTGTGACTCATAAGAAAAAAAAATATTCAGTTCCCTACGCATTATTGTCAGGAACGAGCATGACAAGCTGTCTAAAGGGATCAGCTGATTATGAATTCCCACTTTTGAATTATAAATTGCAGCTGTCTGTGTGCATTCCATCATACAAACATGGTGTTTGTCATATAAAACATGGATTTAACAAAGACTGCATCCCACTACAATTTGTACTTCTCACGTATGATTTCTTTGATCATGATTTTAAGTCCCACTTCACTTAGTAAAAACAATTTTTTGGGGCATTTTTATCTTTTTGTTAGACAGGTTTGGAGAGACAGAGTTGAAATAGGGCAAAGAGGGGGAAGACATGCAGAGAACTGACGCCGGGTCGGATTCGAACCCAGGTCCGCTGCGAGTCCTGAGCCTCAGACAATTTCTGGCCTGCCTGGATGTATATTATAATAAAGCTTGTATAACATATACCCTGTTGTAATATACTGTATGTAATTCAGTGATGTCACTTCAATGGAAAATGTGATTGGACAGAAATGTCGAAAGAAAAACAAATCCATACATTGAATTGAACAGATATTTGTTAAGCGTGTATCCATTACATGTATCCATCACTAGTTTAATAGAACAAGTATAGCAAACTAAAGTGGCCTGTTAAGCGGTGCACTCAGGTGGTGCCGACCTATTCCAGCCTCAACTTTAATGCACAGATGGACCAAGCTCAATAGAATTGTACATTCCCATGCAATGTTAAGAAGGTCATTTGGGCCTCTTTTAGCAGAACCTTCAGGAATCTTTTTGAATGGTCCAGCAACTAGCTTCCATATCCCTCCATTGAAATAAATACAAATCTGGAAGGGGGTGTGGATGAAGGAGGTGAGAGTGGCACAATGGCCCTCAGATTTGATAAGATAACTCTTCACCATAGCTGCCCTGTCTGTCAGCGCGTTTGGAGACTGATGGCTGCTCTCTGATGTGTGGTGCAGAGGCATTAACCATGTCATGCATTTGCACAGAGCGGTCCTCCATCACCGGAGCACTTAGCCCGGTATGTGGGGGGGTGGGTGGGGGGCCACACTCATCCAGCCCCCCTGACGGCTCAGACTATTAGGGTGATGCACGGCGACCCATTCCTCAAGCAATATGTGGGGAAGGCTTATGGATCCACTCCAGCTACAGGGGCCTTCTGACAGACATTCCTCCCTAGTTTGGGAGCAGGTTGGCTGGGTTGGGGGAGGAGGAGGAGGAGGAGTGGGCAGTCAGTCACGGGTGTCTGTATGATGGAGAGTTATAAGTTTGAGCCATGTGTAAAAAGGGTGCATGCTACTTCCCTGCTGAGCGCTGGGGGTCACCAGTTCAGCTCAATGGGCTAAAAGTCCATTAGAGACCCATGTATTGTATGTTCAACTTCATGATTAATATGTGTTGCAATTAAGGCACTAAATAAAGACTGTTTAGTATCTTAATAGTGGAGTCAACATTTCCGGAAAAAGATTGTTGTCAAAATCCAATTTCGGTCAAAATGAGGGAATATTCTCACGATCCGCTACCTGTATATAATGTGTGTGTGTGTGTGTGTGTGTGTGTGTGTGTGTGTGTGTGTGTGTGTGTGTGTGTGTGTGTGTGTGTGTGTGTGTGTGTGTGTGTGTGTGTGTGTGTGCGCGCTGAGAAAAATAAATCCTAAGTTAATGCCTAGGCTCCCTAAACTAGCATGTTGCTGGAAACGGTGAGCCCCTCTTGTTTACATATCATGTGTTTACGTACTAGTTTGCAGAGCTGAGCTGTGTATTAACACCGGGTTTTTTTTGCAGCACACAGTATGTACAGATAGCGGATCATGAGGACTTTCACTGATTTTGAAGAAAATGGATTTTGACAACAAGCATTCTCCCAAGAATCGCTGAGTCCAACCTTTGATGGTGATTAAGTCGAGTGATACCGGAGAGAAAAAAAAAGAGTAGAGGGAAGTGTGGGAAGTCATGTAAAAGCAGGCACTACTTGAATGGAAGACACTGCAATGGGAATTAAAAAAAAATGAAAGACTTGCAATCTATGCTATTCAATATTGTATGCATTGGTTGGAATTCAATTAATTTGCCCTGCTAAACCCCCTCGCTCCCTTCCATGTGGCTTCCCAACTGAAATCTACAACAGCAAGCATGTTTCGTTGACAGTTAATCACCAATGTGGAAACGGAACGAAAAAGAAAAAAACAGAAGAAAAAGAAATTAACAACTGCTAAACAACCTTGTTAACAGAAAAATATGCTCCTTTCAGCACAATTCCTCTCTGATAATGAAATTTAAAGCTGTTGCTGAGACACACATCCTCATAAATATGTACGCATGTACGCACACACACACACACACACACACACACACACACACACACACACACACACACACACAACACAGAATGCAGTATAATGAATAATCACAGTCATAATTACCTTTCTCACTACAGTGCATCTTTGTGATTGAAGTCCACCCACATTGAGTTAATTGCATGTATTCCCCCATGTCACACGTACGCAATTAAAATGCAGGCATTACAAGGAGCCCTGCAAAATCATCAATACCAAAAATAGGGCCGGTGTTTGCCTCTGGAGTGCAACAGCTAAAATATGTTTTCTGGGTAGCCCAAGATGTGGCTCTGTGTGTGTTTGCCCTCTTTCATGCATTTGTTTTGGTATTCAATGTCACTGTTAAGGGAGATGGGTTTAAATCATCATTGTTGCAAAGGTTTTTCCTGATACCCACCTGTGGTAAATTTCAAAAGTGGAAAAACATGAACTATTTTTTTTCTTTACGATGTTGTATTTTAACATGTTGGGCATCATAGTCATCATACAAAGCCTATACTGTAACTGGACATGTCAGTAAAACATTGCTTTTGAATATATCTCCTCCTTGTGATGCAATTTTAGATCAATCTGAAAAAAATATTGCAAGTTTAAATACCATTAAGTTTTTCACCATCCCTTTGTGTGTGTGTGTGTGTGTGTGTGTGTGTGTGTGTGTGTGTGTGTCTGACCCCCTTAAAGGCAAGGCAAGGCAAAGCAAGTTTATTTATATAGCACAATTCAGACACAAGGCCACTCAAAGTGCTTTACAGGGGCAAGATTAGAATACATAAAACACATTACAAAACATTTAAAAGCAAATAAAGGAAGCAAATAAAATTAAAATTGCAGGTTAAAATGGAAACACATTATAAAACATTTAAAAGCTAATAAAAGAAGCAAATAAAATAAAAATTGCAGGTTAAAATGGAAACAAAAAAGTCTTCAGACTCGATTTAAAAGAACTGAGAGTTGCAGCAGACCTCAAGTTTTCTGGGAGTTTGTTCCAGATTTTTGGTGCATAATAACTAAAAGCTGCTAAAGAGGAAACACCACCGATTTTTACACATCAAAGTCTACAGTTTATACTTCTTGGGGAGGAAGATCAGTGCATAAGTGAAAGAGATACAAAAAAAAAGTTGCATAAATCCCTTGGTGGCTCCGTGGGGAGCGGATCAATTGAGAGGAATCTAATACTTTGCTTTGACTGAAGAAACACAGACTAAAAAAAACTAAAAAGTCTAGGGGGTGTTGGAGTTCGAAAAAGAAGTGAGCTTACCAGACCTTTGTAGACGGGCTACTCATCTCTGCTTGGAGCTAGCGCGGCTCAGGGGTACATTAGCTGCTGCTAATGGCTTAGCATAAGTCACCATCATCATCTCTTCTGGTGAAACACATGTTTGAGACTTTTTTAGTGATCAGAGATAGGCTGAGGGGGCTGTATGTGTGTGTGTGTGTGTGTGTGTGTGTGTGTGTGTGTGTGTGTCTGGGTACAGTAGGATTTTCAGTGTTTGTCCAAAAACTGTGTGTGCACACATTGTGCTGTGTGTATGAGAGGAAGACTGTATAGCCTACACACACGTCGAGTGCAGAGAGGCAAGACACTCTTAATAATGCAAGCTTGTCCAGCAGGTTTGCCCACTTCTCCATTTTGCTCAGGAAGCTTGGGAGAGGGAAATGCTGATGATACAATGTGCTGACCCAAATACACACACTACCTGCTCTCCCAGCAGACATCCGCCAGCTGGGTGCAAGCTCTGTCGCTTTATCTCTCTCTTCTCTCTCCCTCCATCTCTTTCAAAAAGAAACCTTACCATTCTATTCATTTACCCTTCTGATTGTTATAGAAAAAACTAAAAATGAGGGGTTCAAATATATTTTCTCCTCATCGTCCTGCCTCTCTCTCTCTCTCTCTCTCTGCTTGAAAGTGCATCTCGCCTGTTCAACATGATCACACTTCACACTCGGCCCCTTCAAGAGTCTTCACGGGTATATATATTTTTTTTCTCACAATACCCTCTCTGCAAAGCCTCCCTCCGCAAAAAAAAATAAAAATAAAAAAAATCCTTTTTGTGTGAGCGATATGCCACTGAGTAAGCCATGGGAATCAAAAGCAAAAAGAAGCTCGGTTTTCTTTTTCCATGCCAAAGCGCTGGAGACAATACATTTCTGATGAAACCCGCTCACCACCACTCGCTGACAGGCTGGAAAAATGGAACAGAAAAAAAATGCATCACACAGATAAAACAAGAGCAACCCAAGAGTACGTGCCCGACAACACACACTCATGCTCTCATTGCTGGTTAATTTATCGCTAATTATTCGTGCTATAAAGGAAGATCGAAGAAAGAGAAGAAGAAAAAAAAACTCGGGCATTTCATATCAGTCAAGGCGTGTTCATGGGAACAGATTTATGGAGTTGTAACTGTATCCACGGGCACACAGACACAGAATACAATACCTGCACAGTCACAATACAGGACAGCAACGGTAACAGAAGCAGAGTCCAATGTTATACATGTGGTAAGAGCAGTCTGTCATAGTGATGGGAATTTTGGTTCTATTTAGTGAGCTGGATCATTTGGATCAGCTCACCAACAGGAGCTGGCATTTTTCGGGCTCTCAAACGGTTCTCCAAATATCCACTTAAACCCCTTTTATAATTCAGCCAAATGTAGCCCTATTTTGACTTATGATGAGAAACAGGCGCACAACCTCAACGTCATTTTTCGCTGATTGGACAGCCACAAATTTGGCTGAGAAAACCCGCGAATATACCACGGACCCAGACTGACTACTGAAGAGAAATGAAAATTGAGCGGCGGAAGTAGGTCTTGAGCATTTAATTGAGTCTTACAACAAGTCAACTCTGTATTTTTAAGTCTCGGGTCAAATAAGGAGTAGTGTAACAACCCCCATGTAGAACAGATCATTGCCAGTATGACTAATGGAATGAAGGCCAGGGCAAGGAGCTGTTTCAAAATGGCCACTGTGCTCAATTGTCTTGTCTTCTTTAAATTACCACCCAAAAAAATATATTCACAGTATAATGCAGTGAGCTGGTGAGACAGCAACATGAAAAACTCTGCATTGCGTAAAATGATTAAATAAAAGAAACAAAACGTGGCCAGTCACGTTCCCACAGTGGCAGGATTGAGTGAACTGAAAATGTAGGGCCTGTCAGAATATTAAAAAAAAACTCAAAACTATACAGCAGAGATCATTCTGTGTAACCATAGCAGTTCTCTGAAACTTGAATCCCTTTTTTTGTGGCTGGATCAGTGTGTTTTTTAGCGAGGGGGCTTATGCGTATAATTACATAGACATACTTATTTTCTGCATGACAGCCCTCCTGCCATAATAGCTTCTGTTTTCAGGGGGTAAAAAAGAAGAATGAGTATCAGGTAAATTGGAATTCTCTCATCATGTTTTTTTTTTTGTTTTTTTTTTCACTAAGCCTGTGTCCAAAATGACTTTTTTTTTCCGTCTTTCGTTGCTGAAAAGGATGATTGTATAAACGAAAAAATGGAGAAGGCAAAGAAAGCAGAAGTTAATGTGGGCTACAGGCAGATATCCGTCTTTGTAAATGATCATGCAGAAAGGCACAGTGGCCCCCAAACCTCATGATGAATTATAACAGTCCCGGATTGTCAGACTGGCACATTGAAACAAATGGTTTTAACAATTCATTATGTCAACATGCTGAGCTTAATGCCACTCATTTGCATAGTTAATAGCAGCAGGGATTCACTTCACGTATCGACTACATTTTGATTTCAGTATTTTGTTCCCCCTGTATGAAGACATTGCCAGACTTTAACCGCAGTACTTATTCATGAAATAAAGACCGTCTTTGACAACAACACGGCCTTCCCCTTCCCCCTTGCCCAGCCCTCATGTATCCCCTAACCAGAGGAGCAAAGGGCAATACTAACACAGTCATTAACAGGTCGCACTTTACACTTATTATTCCATTATCGACCTTGATCTGAAATTTGCATGGCGCTTTATTCTTTATTCAGTGGTTATCGATGCGGTGCTAGCCTGTTGGGTTTTTTAAAACCGGTGATTGACATTGATAAATGGAGGTGTGGAGTGCTACCACATAGCAAAAAAATAAATAAAGATACATGAGCAGAGGAGACAAGCGCTGAAGAAGTGCACAGGGACACATGCAATCTTTGAAGGAAATGTAGAGTTGGCAAACATTTTACGAGGAGAAAAAAAAGAGAGAGAATATAGGATCCAAGTGTGCGGAGAGAGAGAGAGAGAGAGAGAGGGAGAGAGAGAGAGAGAAGAAAAGCCTGACGCTCAGGTTGATGTGCAGACACCCAATCAGACAGCCCTTCATCCCTTAACCCCCAGCCAAGCGGAGAAGAGAAAGATGAGAGAGAGAGAGAGAGAGAGAGAGAGAGAGAGAGAGAGAGAGGGGAAATCAGCTTTAGAAGTGCTGAAGCTGGATTTTTCTTTTCTGTTGTCGAGACAGGAAGAAAGAAATATAGAAAGAAAGAGATGATTTCTAGAGAGAGAGAGAGAAGACACAAGAGCTAATCTTCTTAAACAGGCGAAAGGTATGAGTCAGTAGGATGAGAGCAGGTGGAAAAAAACAATGTGGTTTTTTTTTTAGCTCTGCGTCCGAGCTTGCTTCCTTGCAAGCCCGTGAGACAAAGCTTAAAAGATTCAAAAGGTAGAAAGGATCTCAACACATCCCGTGCCAAGCCCTGAAGATCTCACTCGTCTAATTCAGTTGTTGTGCTGCTGGCTTGAGTCGGATTGAATCCACGGAGTATTGTGAAGGTCAGGTTGCTGTACTATATAGACTATATTTTCCCATGGCCATTTACTGTGCTTCCTTCATAACCCCCATTAATGTCCATTATCGTAATTACACGTGTGTACTACTGGCAGAATGCACTGCCTGCCACACCGAGTGAAATCTACAGCAGTCCGCCACAGTCTTCCATACACACCGAGCCATTAGCCTTTGTTTTTTTTCCTCCCCCGCCCTCTTCCTCCTGACTGCGTTCACCTTTCGTCCTGTTTTTAAAAGAAACAACCCTGAGCCGCCTAGTGCATATGTTTGCTCGCGACGGAAAAGGTGCGCCATTAATATGCAAGTGTAGTGCCATGAATTAGTAAACGTGGTCTCCCCCCTTTTTTTTGCAGGTTTGCGGTGTATGTCAAGTTCAGTAAGAATGTTAGCAGGGAGGGGAAAAGGTAGTTTGGCGGGGCTGTAAACCCATTGTACCTAGCTCTTCGCCCAAGCGGTTGGTACAAGGAAGCAGGGGGCTGTTGTTCCCCTTAAATACGTCCCCGTTTCCATATACCTGCAACTCAGCTCCCACAGGGATGCACTTTCCACAGCACGCAGCAAAAAATCCATCCCTCCGTCCGGGAGAAGAAGAAGTTGGAGTGGAGAGAACTCACAAATAGAAACTTTTTTATTTTTTTTCAAGACCTCCCTGTCGCCGAGATAAATGCGGACTTGTGTAGGTTGTTACTTTTTTGTCCTATCCCCTTACTTGGTTGAAAATAACCTCATCCCTCTATACATTCAATCCCTCCTAGACCTCATTAGTGAATGGCTCTCTTGTGACAGTGCGTCTTACTTCTCTCTCTCTCTCTCTCTCTCTTGCCCACAACAGACATCATGGCCGCACCATTTCCCTCTTTCCCTTGAGTAACTTTTTTTATTTTTTGAACTCGGCTGCTGAATTCACACTGCAGCACTGAGTGTCTGAGGGGTCAAAGGTTGATAACGGCCAACAATCCAATTTCACAGCGCCTGCGTCTGACAGACACCGTGTGATCTCTGGGTGGCACCCCCTCCCTCTCTCCCTCCCTCCCTCTCTCCCTCCCTCCTTTCTGCATATCCTCAAGAACACTCTGAACTTAATCAAACTTTAATTAGCCCTCTTGCTTTGGTGATAATTGGCAGTCAAGGCAGGGCCCAGAACTCTGCTACATGAAGACACGGTCCGTGAACGTATCTAACTCTGCTATAATCGTGGAGGGAGATATGCGGAGGCACTGGCCGTAATCTGTTCCAAATCCCGATGAGACCCTATGTGAGAGTGTTTGCGTGTGTAACAATGTATCAGCATGTCTTAAAAAGGTCACGCATTGTGCAAACGCTGTTTTCATGGTCTAGCCTACAGTGAACAAAAACATTTACATATTAAAGTGCCATTACTATACCTCTCTATATTCATACAGTTATCATCTAAACAGTATGTGTAGTTCAGAACACAGGTCTCCCAGTCATTTAGCTTTGCAGTAATTGCCTGTTAAAACTTCAAGTATATCCCGCCCGTTTTATCCAATCAGGAGACAGAGCGCTATAGAGAGGCGGGTCTCTGTGCCCGTGAACGATGACTCGCTGCTTTCCATCAGGGCACTATCTGACGAAGACGGCTGTGTGTTCATGTGGTGGTGACGTAGGGACGAGGGATGGGACTGCTAAGGCTAAAAGGACAAATCACTTACTGAACCTTTAAGCCCCGCCGAAAAAAAAGAGAGAGGGTTGTCTTTCCCCATTCTATGAGATGCCTTGACACACCGGGGACCCATATTAATGTTCAAAACCCATTACAAAGTGCATTTTGCATATATAAGTCACCTTTAAATTACATTTAAAAATATTCACATACACGACTATTGATGTTAATTTACATTTAGCCGTGCTTTGACTGGTCAGTAGAAAGAGTGACAAACTCACTCATATTTAAAGCTGGGTTATATGATTTGGGAGAAAATAGCAGTTGGGATAGAGATTCGAATCCAAATACCTCAACCGCTCCACTTGTGTTCTCTCTGGTCCCTCCCTGACACGCTCTACACCAACAACGTCGGTGCAGCCAATAGGGAACGGAGAATCAGAGCCTCACTCTGATTGGTCAAAGTGTACGTGAGCGGTGGTAATTTTTGGGACCGGCACACAGAGGCAGGGGGAGAGCCAAGTGATGAGTAGATATTCTCAGACCATTTCACCTACATATAGCTGAATGGCTAATATGACATGTTTGCCAAATATTACAGAGAAAAAGTTACCCACCCCAGCTTTAAGTGATTTGATTCAATATACTCTCCCGTTTTTCCCTTGGTGAGTTGAGTGCATGTGGTGCTGAAAATATTACCCCTAGCCATCCTCAAGCAAACCCAAATAAAGCATATACTAAAGACAGGGGGGGTGACACTTCTTACTGGGATTTAAGTAAGTAAAAAAGGTAAAATAATCATAAAGTAATCCAGCTGGTATAAAGCTTGCACCAAGCCTCTAGAAGCCATAAGATCGTTATAACACACTGTCTTGGCCTAACAAAAGAGCAAGAACCAAAAACAAATTCAGTGGGCACCTCCACTGCATTTAAGGGTTAATGGGTAATCCAATTGAGTTTCTTTCAGTGAAGAACTCACATGAAAACAAAATTGACCTATGTCGGTAATGTGTGCTTGATATCGAGCAGTATAGTCAGAGATATGATACATGGGTATGATTCTTTTAGAGTAAAAAAAATGTAATAAAAAAAGAATCATGGTCTAAGACTCTTTGACCCAGCGGAGAAAAAAAAAAATCCATGCCAACCCAATCTTGTTGTAGGTGCTATAATGCTACCGAATCAAATTTTCCCGTGAAATGAAATCAATTAAGTCACTCATTCCAGAGCCTCGGGTCAAATCTGCTGAGATTGTGGTGCGTGTGGATTTTTTGAGGCCTACTTTACAACCCTATAGAAGGCTCGGTCAGTGAGGATAGCAATGTCCCCCCCTCCACACTCCACATTCTATTTCAAGTCAATGTCATGAATCAAAATGGGCAATAGAGCAGTACTTTCTTTTAAAGGGATAGTTCAGTATTTTTGAAGTGGGGGTTGTATGAGGATGCATAGTAAGTATGTTACCTTATGGAGACGGCAGTTATAGTAGCAGAAGTCAGTGTTGTACTGTTGCAGACAGGGGCGAGAAGAAAAACTTTTTTTCGACATGCTAGCCTAACACTTAAATATCCTTTCAATTGTAGGCTACGCTAATCTGATTTCGATTTTTTTCCACAGCTTTAGTTTGCCAGCAGACAATCTGTCACTCTGCCAATCAGCTGCTCGAGCAAAAAAAACGGATGTCTGTGAGGCAAGCTGAAGATGTGGAAAAGTGTAGCATACAATTGAACGGATATTTGTTTTTAGGTATGTGGAGAACGAAACGTTTAGCTTCTGGCCCCCTCTGCAACAGTACAAGGCTTACAGCGACGTATCCCCTATACATTCTTACAGTGACTGCGCTGATCACCATCTCCATAAGGTGACACAATAACTATGTAGAAGTACCCCATAACACCCTATTTCAAGAATACCGAACTACCCCTTTAAGAGAAAGCAACTGAAATAATTGATTCCATTTCCGGCATGAAAATACTTTGTTTGATTTTATAGTTTGAAGGTTGGAGCATGTGGCAATGAGTGAATATTTCAAAAGATTCAAAAATTTAAAAAAATCTTTATAGCCTGTGACTTTTAGATATTATCATTGCAATATCTGTAACACATCCGCATAAGAAAGGTTTTTCCTGCTGCAGCTTTACTGTTTTGAATGTCATATTTCTTTAATATACAAATATGTGTGCAACTCAAGAGTACAAATAGTTCTCTGACCACTTTTAAAGCTGAACAGCCCAACACTTTTCCGCAATCTGAAGAGGCAAGGCGTTATGAAGCGTATATACATAACTGGGGATGGGGAACACACACTCACACACTCTCCTACAAACTTTCCTAGCAGGCAGCTCATGGTGTCACGCTCCACTGGAGTCAGAAAGGGTTGTCAAAAAAAAAGAATGGACAAAAATGGGCCTGATTTACAGAAATTCAGTTTTGGAAAGTTACAAAAGATGTTGGAAGGAGCAACCTCATGACATCCATGGAAAGGGAGGCCGTCCTGTCCGAAAATCTAATTTGTTATAGACTAATGTTTTCCAACGGTTATCTGCAATCTGACCAGCGCTGTGTTTAAAGCAATTACGCTATTTTATCAGCCTACTGTGCAAGTCTAGCGCCCTCTCTTTTTTTGTATGCCTTTAGACATATTGATTATGCATTAAGGAAGTATAATTTGCCTCCATCTTTTCAGGATAATGCTTGTTGCTCAAGATGACGTGTTGAGAGAGAATTGCGTCCTACTTCTTTATGGTTGTGCGTAAAGAATAAATCTTGATGTGCTACTTTTTGTTTTTAGTTTGAAACCCTAAATCTGCTAAAAAGATCACAAGGAAGCGATCCAATTTGACATAATAACCCTGCATTTTATAAAGTATGACTAACATGACACTGCATTTCAATAATAAAAAATTAAATAAATAAATAATGCATGCGTCTCGTGAAAGACGAACATTTTGAGGTGTTGTAAGTCTGTATGCATCACTCAAGCTTTCTATTCTGGATTATTGTCAAACATTGTATCCGAACATGTTCAAGTTCATTCGGCTCTGACTCTACTGATACTGCACTAAGAAGTTGAATACGCTCAAACACTCCCACTGTCTTTTTTGACCTATCCTCTTAGATTTATCCATTCTTTGAGTCGTCATATTAGAACTCAGAAAGAAAATGTCAGACACAAATCCATTTGGTCCGCAGCCAGTGTTATTACATGAGTTTGTTTTTCCTTGTTTCTTCCTGGCAAAGAAAATATACATATCAAGTGCTCTGATTGTGTCTAATTGACCTAAATGGCAAAGTGCATATTGAGCCTTTTCTTTGAACAGGAATAAGCATTTTGTAATGGTGTCTGCTTAGTGACACATTGCCAGCAGGGTGAGCAGGACCAAGAGAAAAAATCAAGGTAGAAGGAGTCTTCCTCCTTTGGCTTTTGGAAGCAAAGTGTTTGGACCACCAAGAAAAAAAAAATGGAATGGCCCTCGTTGATTAAAAGGCTTGATGTTGAGAGACTCTCAGGCTGTCAAACATCTTAAACATTGGTTATATTGGTGTGTGTGTGTGTGTGTGTGTGTGTGTGTGTGTGTGTGTGTGTGTGTGTGTGTGTGTGTGTGTGTGTGTGTGTGTGTGTGTTTAACCAAACTGCCCACAGTCCAAAACTCCAGGGATCTCCTTGTAGCACTGATTTGTGATGGGGGATTTTGAAGTTCCCTTGTGAAAGCACAACAAAGTTACCTCCCAAGGACTTAACATTAGCATTCAAGCATATACCAGTTTGAGACAGACTGGGCAGACCCGTCTCCCCGCTGGATTGGTAAAAAGGCAAACAGGAATAAAGGGGGAAAGCCTTTGAAGTATAGGCTTCATAGAGCCGTCGATAGCTGCTATTGACCCCTCCTCCGCTTTCATTTACTAAGGTTCCCATTCCTAAAGCATGATTTGCTGGATACCCATTGCTATGCTAGCTCTGCTGCAGCATGCTGTTGTACTGCTGATGCCAAGTATTTCCGCATTGATTACACCTCTGGGATTAGTTCAAATGCAAATGTGTGTGTGTGTGTGCGTGTGCGTGTGTGTGTGTGTGTGTGTGTGTGTGTGTGTGTGTGTGTGTGTTTATGTGTGTGTGTGTGTGTGTGTGTGTGTGTGTGTGTGTGTGTGGGTGTGTGTGTGTGTGTGACTCCTTAAGCAGGGAGGATTCCAATGTACTAAAACTCTTTATCAGTATATCACTGAAGTCTGGACTGAAGAGAAAATTCCTCAACAATGGAAAGATGCCAACATTGTCACAATTTATAAGAACAAGGGTGATAAGGCTATCTGTGGCAATAGTAGGGGTATTTCACTACTGGCTGTTGCTGGTAAGGTCCTGGCTAAGGTGATGTTGAACAGATTGGTCAGTAACATCACAGAGTCAATGCTGCCTGAATCACAATGTGGCTTCAGAAAAAGCAGGAGTACGGTCGACATGATCTTTACAGCACGGCAACTTCAGGAGAAGTGCCGGGAACAACATCAGGATGTTTTTATAGCTTTTGTCGACCTCTCCAAAGCATTTGACTCTGTTCAGAGAGAACTTTTGTGGGACATCCTCCTAAAGTTTGGCTGTCCCAAAAAATTTGTTAACATCCTCCGTCAGTTCCATGATGATATGACTGCTAGAGTGACCATGGGAGGAAAAGAGTCCGCTCCTTTCCCTGTTCGTACAGGCGTCAAGCAGGGCTGTGTGCTGGCACCTGTGCTCTTTAACATATTCCTTCTCTGTGTTACTCAGCTTCTCTATAAGGAGATTGAGAATAGCAGTGGTGTGCATGTAGACTTCAGACTGGATGGAAACCTTTTTTAATATCAGGAGATTCCAAGCTACCACCAAACTGCTTGATGAAAGGATCCTTGAACTGCAATATGCAGATGATTGCGCATGTATTGCTAACTCTCCAGAAGAACTCCAGTCTGTCCTTAATGCTGCAGCCAGAGCATACAGCAGGATGGGTTTAACCATCAACACCACCAAAACAGAGGTTATTTGTCAATGGAGTGCCAGCCCCCCTTCCACTATGCCTGTCTTTATTGTTGCTGATGAAAAGTTATCAGTGGTACCGTCATTTAAATACCTGGGGAGTATGCTCTCCGATGACTGCAGCATTGATGAAGAGGTCCAGAACCGCATCAGGCAAGCGTCTGCTGCCTTTGGTAGACTGCGACACCGGGTCTTTCAAAACAAGAACTTAAACCTCCACACCAAGGTGTCTGTGTACCATGCTGTCTGTATCAGCACTCTGCTATATGGCTGTGGGGCTTGGGTCACTTACAGCCGCCACCTCAGGTCCCTGGAGAACTTTCACATGCGCTGTCTGCAGTGTATCCTTGGCATCACATGGCGTCATCATATTCCTCATTCTGAAATCTTCGCGAAGGCCAACTGTAGAAGTATTGAGGCTCTGGTCACCCAGCACCAGCTGAGATGGCTTGGACATGTGGTGAGAATGCCACAGGACCGACTGCCCCGCAGAGTGTTGTACGGCCAGTTAAGTCATGGCCAAAGCTCGGCTGGGGGGCAGAAAAAGCGCTACAAGGACCAGATGAAGACCACATTGAAGAAATGTAACATCAGCCCTGAGGACCTGGAAGTTACTGCTGCTGACCGCACCACATGGCGGCAGGTGTGTAAGGAGGGGACCCTTCGGCTGGAGGAGGACAGGACAGCCAGGAGACAGCAGAAGAGGGACAGGAGGAAAACACCTGTGGAGCCCACAGTGTCTACTGACACATTTACATGTCCTACTTGTCAGAGGTTATGTAGGTCTAGGATTGGGTTGTATAGCCACATTAAATCTCATAGATAGATGTGGAAAAATGGGGATGGGTGGTATGGGCATTGTCACTACCTGGAGCTTACTAGTACGGAGCCTGTTGAAGGTGGCTATGCTATTTTTAGGCTGTGATAGCCTTGTAGTAGGATAGGATAGGTACAATCAGCATTGACACTACCTGGAGCTTGTTTGTACAGAGCCTGGGTCTGTTGAAGGTGGCTGTGCTGTTTGGGCTGTGGTAGCCATATGATAGGATAGGGAAAGTAAAGTAAGTAAGTGAAGAAGTATGTTTTTGTTTATTTAAAATGTTTTTTACGAAAAGGTTAAAAGTGGACGTCATCATCGAAATCGATGGACAACCAAGAGAGAGAGAGTGTGTGTGTGTGTGTGTGTGTGGGTGTGTGTGCGTGTGTGTGTGTGTGTGTGTGTGCATGTGTGTGCCTGCCTAAGACTGTGACTGCTAGAGAGGAGTGAATCAAACACAATATCAAAGACTTATCCACTGAGGATTGTTCACATGTAAGACACTTATTGTATTTTGTACATTATACAATCCTATGCTTTCGAACAAGCTTTTCATGTTGGGAAGAAAAAAAAAACACCCACAGAAATAACCATAGAGGATATGTGTATAAAAATAAAAGTCTTGTTCATGTTCAGAAGATGTCTTTTAATACAGGATCTGAAGAGACTTCCTCCCACCACATGCCCTTGAAAAACAATGGGAAGCAGGCGATATACTGTATGGAAACAACAACAACAACAGCATGTTAAGGGCTTCCTTGAAAAAAGCCTGGGAAAAAATCCACGGAGAAGAAACAGCGTCAGGCAGGCAGGGAGAGAGAGATTAACAATGCAGTCCCTCGTCTTATAATTACGCCAAGGATTAAATCGTGATCAGGCATTCTGAATTGATCTTCAGGAAAAACAACAGGCACGGAGCGCTGTGTAGCTGTAGCCTACACACACACACACACACACACACACACACACACACACACACACACACCACAAGCATTTTGCATTATTAAAATAAATCCAATTTTGATTTGATAATGGATGTGAAGGTCAGTGCAACGCTCTGACTCAAACCCCTTGCAAGCTGTCCTGTGCTGTGCGTTTGAAAGCTGTTGCTCCTCTCGTGAGATCAGCATGTGTTATTTGTTAACGGTGCAGGATACTCCTGTGTAAAGCCTCAACTGTGCTACTTGCTTATCCAAGCACTGTAAAGTATGTTAAACAATAATAAACACCCCTACCCCCCCCACACACACATATTTTTCTTATTTTTTTTAACCACTGCATGACACCTGCGTCTGCTTTTTCTGCACTTTTCTGTACCCCCACAAGGTTGGATTTTAATTGATAATTTCACAATGTTCCCTGGACATTGCCAATACTGTCCTTAATTTCTAAAAAAACTAAATTGCAAAAATAGACATTTCAATAACCTGACAGCCCCATCCTAATCCAATGCCCTTATACATAAGCAGAGTGTGTTCTCGCATGGCACAGATAAGGAACATAAATAATTCTTGTATCTAAAGAAAAAATGTAATTCTGTTAGGAACTGAAGCCCGCAGCATAGCTATATTTTTATTGTATTGTGTTAGTGACGTCCCCTGCAATACATGCTACCTGCAGGAACTATTTTTAGACCTGTTTGTACACGTGTGCCTTTGTGTCTGTGTGTTTTTCCCCCATTATTTGCATGTGCTGGAGACAACCACATATGTCCTGGAACAAATCCACCAACACTGCCATGTATACCAAAAAACACAACATCACACTGCAGTTATTTCTTTTTTAAATGAAAGTGGGCTGAACTCTTTTAGCCTGAAGCTGTTTTCTTTCCAAATGACTTTCAATGCTCATATAGTCATTTATAATTCAGCTTTTGTTGCAACATTTAGTTTGAATGAACCCACTGGAACTTACTTATATAAAAAAGAATGAGGAAAAAACAATATTAATATACATATATACAGTGCTGTTTGAAAGTTTGTGAACCCCTTGAACATTTTGGAATTGTATTGTGTTTAACCATTATTAATTAATTTTTATCAATATCAGTATTTTTTACATGAAATAACAGATGTTTGTTTATCAATTCAACATTTTTCTTTTCCAGAAATCAATTGTTAAAGGAGATAAAAACAAATTATTTGCCAACTGTTGTATCTGCAAACGTTTGTGAACCCTGAGCTGCATTGCTTAAATTGAGCAGGTAAAAACAATTAGGTGGGCCAAACTGATTGATGAAATAGACCAATGAGAGATCTTTAGGGAAGAAATTGGGTGGCACAAGGTAAATCAAAGTAAAAACCAAGTCAGTTTAGGCTCACCAAAGTGAACCCAAACAGGTCAGACTTGCTAAAAGGGGAAAGAGAGGATCTCAGGAATAGAGTTATGATGTTGCACATTTGTCTGGGGACAGCTATAAATTCATATAAAAAAGTTTGAGCTTCATCAGTCCACCGTGAGGCAAATCATCTACAAATGGAGAGCTTTAAGAATGACTTAACATATGCTTAGAAGTGGACTTCCTTCAAAAATATCCTGAAGCGCTACAAGAAAAGTGATTTGCTTTGGTAAAAATCAACCCAAACGGGAGTCTGGTTTGAATAGAAATATAGAAAAGGGCACTTAACTATACAGGCACTCCAAGCAAATAAGCAGGTCCGAACATTACACACATCCCTGCCACTGCTTATAAACAAAATCCTACCAAATTGTTTGTAAGGAAGAGTACAATTCAGTCTCTACTATTTTTCAAGGCACTAGAAAAAGCCTTCATCCAAGTTTGGCATATTCTTCTGACTGACCCCCTTGACAAGCTCCTGCCACCACCTCATCTTTCAGCGTCCCTCAACAAGGCCAAAGTAGGACAGACACACTGTCCAGAGAGAATATGTCCATGGTCCTTCTTTATCTAGTCTGCTGCTAAATCATGTGTTTGTTTGTTTGTTTTTTTGTGTGTAACCAACATTTCCTGAACTGAGGAAAAAGAAGTTTCAGACTGTAAATCTTGGCCTCCACACATTCGCATTCCAATAGGATTTCCTTGGTCTGGAAATATAGCAAACAGAGCCCTTTGGCCCTTCCCCTCAGGATCTGTGTTGATAACTTTATTCTTATATTTATGCTTATTTATATAGGCTATTATGTATTTTATTTTAGCAGTTATACCTATTGTTGTCCTGTTATTTTTTTTCCCTACAATATTTTTTAATTATTGAGGTGCAGGCTTCATACTGTATAAGCCCACTGTTGTTTTATTTTTTATTTTTGTATCTTCCTGCACTGTATTTGCTTGTTATCTTTGTCGTTCTGTCTGTACTTTTTTTAATTGTCCCGATCAAAAAAATAAACCTTAAACCTTATCTGTACAGTGTCAAGATGCCATATGGAGGCGTGGGTGTAGCATATCATGGGTAGGAGAGAGAGCTTCTGTGGAACCAGAGAAACCAATCCAGGTATATGGAAGGTGTTTCCGTTCACACAGTTGTCATGACTGCCTGGCTATAGTGACAGGTGTGTGTGTGTGGGGGGGGGGGGGCGCACAAACAGGGAAGAGATGGAGACAGATGCAGGGGAATGGTTTCATAGTCTGCCAATATAAAGTGAGAACATATGTCGGCATTACGATACGAACAAAGAATTCCAACTATCAAGCTACACATCGCCAGAGTCTATACAAGGTTTATAGTTTTTAGCCCATTTTGTCGAATTCATAACTTAATCATTCATAATCTATCACCATATTTTTCTTGATGGTGATTTATTCATGTATTGTTCCCCACCTCAAGTGAAAAGCATAGCAGTACTTCAAGGCTCTCAACACAGCAATATGTATGAAAAATGACCAACACATTTCATCAATTTAAAAAAATAAAGGAAACGTGAAAGCATAGCAAAGCAGTCATGATTCACTCATGGCTGTAAAGAAGATGCCCCTAGATAGTAATTGCTTGTTTTAGTTGCTGTGGGAAGTTAGCATTTGGTATTGTTGTTATGTATGATTTGGCCATTAGCAACCAAAACACACTGATGGACCAATTGCTCCATTGTGTTCAACCAAGTCGTGGAGTGGAAATCGGTTGTACTCATCTGCTTCCTTCACTTTCATAGCAAAAAAAAAAAAACCTTGCTAATCTATTGCTTGCTAATAGCAGTGCATTATCAGCTTTTTAAAGGTGCACAGGTGCTTGCATGGCCAAAAGCAACAGAAGGAACTTTACAGCAGCGATTGCTACCAGACATGACCAGCAGGATAAACAGGATGAAGAAAGAGAGCTTAACTAGAATTCTCACCAACCAAATGTTGCTAAAAAATAAGCTAAACTGAGAGTTACTATCTTAGCATTAAAAGTAATTGGAATAAACAGCTGCTGGCTAAGTAAGTTCAGCCAACTTTCATTAACATACTGCAGTGCTATCTTGTAGTTTGGCATCTTTAACGGTTTTATTTAAATGGGTATATGCACTTTCAGGAGAGGGGGATTTGTTTACATTTGCAGAGCCTGCAGTTAGTTTACAAAACACATTTTTCTCTACATGTGATTCTTAGTATTAAATAATTTTCTCATATTTCCAAAGGTAAGATTAAAATATGTCTGTAAACCAAACTGTTGTCCCTGCTGCTGTAAACAACATCACTGAAACGGTAACTTTACAGGAAGCTTTCTAACTTCAAACGATGGTCCAGGGATCCTATTTTACCTTGGAGGAACGTTTGTTTATTCAGTTGTAAGACAGTACCTTAGAAAATGTTTACTTGCACCTTTAAGGCAGCTTTGTTTCAGAACATATGGATCAGACAACAGGCTGTGGTGGTAGGATATCCTAGGGTAAAGAGTGTCCTCCTCCCAGTAACCATGAGGTCTCTGGTTGGATCCCCAGCACCGAAAAGGAGGGTGTTAGAACTTAGAAGTAAAACTAGTGGTGGCTGCTATTACATCTACGGTGCCCACCATCTCTACCATTGTGTCCTTGAGCAAGACACTTAACACTGTGTGCTGGAATTTGTCGTTTGCAAGCAATTATTTTTTTGTTCTGTGTTGCATGGGGAAAGGTATATTCCACAGGTCGGGGCGTCTGGGTCTGCTGTCTAGGCTCAGCTGTCACATCAGATACAACACTATTCTGCAGGTATACAGGAGCCTGTCTGTGAGGTCTGTCTCTTTAGGGCCCTGTTTTGTCCTCATGTGTCAGATTGGAAGCCTTCTCTGCATTGTGGGACAAATTCAGCACTCATTTTTAAAGTCTTTATTATGGCCATTCAGTCCCAGCTCAAAGGCATCATTCATTTAAATGATAAAAATAAATAGTTTACACGTCAACATTCCACTAAGCTTATTTCCACTTTTCAAATTGATGGGCCGTGGATAAAAAAATGGCTTATGTCCAAATGTTTTTTTTTCAAATAAATGTGCCGAAGCCACGAAGAAAAAAAAAATGGAAGCAAATCAGAGTCATCACTATGTTTATGTTCAGCTCCCAAACTTTTCCTTAAAAGTAATTTCCTTCCCTTCCCCGAAGTTTGGGGGGGACAATCTTTTGAAATCCTGCGAGTAAGAGGGAAAGGGAAATATTGAACTGACATCTCCAGAATTTCAATGTGCCGGGAGGAAGACATATATTATCATACAGTACAGTCCCCTGCATGTTTCCCTGGGCATTAGTGTGAGATGGTTGTGGTATATGACGGATTTTTTTTTTTTCGTCAAAAAAACAATGTAGAAAGAGCGGCTATGCATGTGCTGTATGTAGATGAGGTGTGTGTGTGTGTGTGTGTGTGTGTGTGTGTGTGTGTGTGTGTGTGTGTGTGTGTTGTTGAGTCGATGCCTTTGTACATGTCTGAGTGTGTGTGTACACTGTGTGTGAATGTGGATATGTGTGTGTGTGTGTGTTGTGCGTGCTGAGTTCGACCTGATAACCAGAATGTGCGGCGGTCACCTTGCCTTATGATTAAAGGTTTGCGCTCTTTAGCTGCTTAAAAGGGCCTGTTTGTCCTCAAAAGAAAAAAAAAAAGGTAACCCAGCTAAGAAAAAAAAGCCTGTTTTATCAGTCACAGCCAGAACTCAATATTTTTTTTTGCAATTTGCCTCAGATTAGGCTTATTCACAAGGTCCTATAGGTGGAAACGCTTTTAAAGATAATAGAGAGAGATTAAGATCACGCTCTGAAATCCCTTAACCAGGGAGAGAGAGAAAGAAAGAAAGAAAGAAAGAAAGCCCTTTTGAAATCAACAAAACATTCCCAACTTTTAGCTTTTGGATTTGGCTTAACTTCTTAAATGTCCACGTTAAGATCTCCCACACGATGCATTCAGGAGGATTATTTATTCTTCTTTCCTAGGTCAGCCACAAAAGTGTTATAAAAAGAAAATAAAGAAAGCACAGCAGAATACATGATTAAAAAGGATGAAAAAAAAACATTCCTCTAAAGCAAAAAAAAAAAATTGTCAATCGGTACGAGGGGGAAGAAAAAAAATGCATTAATTTGTGTGAATCAAATGAAAGTTAAAATTTACAAATCATTTTCCTTGGAACGGGACCTGGTACACTTAAATGATTCATTCCCATTGGCCGTCGAATCAAAGCCTTGTATGGTCACACTCTCTGCACGCTGTCATCTGTTGCTTTGCTGTCAAATCATTTTGGAGAGGACATTAGCTTGGCCTCATGCAGGTGTCCGTTTAGACCTGAAAATGACAATGTCACACTGCCAATGTCCCCTTTACCGGCTTGCTCAATAATATCATAACTAGCAGGCAATCGGGCTCTCTATGAATAGATTACAGATGAATTGGCCTTGCAGTTATTAATCAAATTCCAAATGGCAATGGCTCTCAATGGCAAGCTGGGTTATTTCTAGGACAAGGGATGAAGGGGACTAACAAAAACAAAGGGCTTATTTTAACCCTTGTAATTAATTTAATTCAGTATTTTTTCAATTGGGGTTGTATGAGGTTCTTTGGCATAGTTATTGTGTTACCTTATGGTGATCAGCGCTGCAACTTTAACTTTCCACAGCTTTATTTTGCCGCCCATATAGCCCTTTTTTGTATCCCTCCACCAATCAGCTGCTATACTGCAGATTGTTTCAAGAGACGCAAGAAAACAAAATAATTAGCACAGGATTCTTTGTCTTCTTTGTTGACATTTCTTCCGTCTTCCCTCCTTGTTCTTTTCGCTCGCAGTTGAGTTTTCGCCCAGTTGAGGTCAAGTGAGAAAAATGGTGAGCAGTGATGTGTTGTCACTGAACAGAGGCAGCGTGCCCCTCCTGTAGTGGGAAGAGTTGTTGAAATGACCCTCGCTCACAACCCACTAATCAGTGCTGTCACTGGGGGGAGGGAGGAGGTCCGGCCAACCCCCCCCCCCCCCCCATCCACAGTCATAAGAGCAAAGCGTGCCGCTGCCCCCTGCCATTAATAAAGAGTCACATTTACATACGCTGACAGGTATACACAGAGCGCACACCACGCCCATCAGGACTCTGCATACACACTGTCGTTTAGACAGAATTTCCCCTAGGGGACAATAAAGTCTAAAGTCTAAAGTCTAAAGACCTACACTCACTTGTGTTTTTATTAATTTTCTTTATGTATTGTTCCTTTATTTTGTTGGGAACAATCCATCTAGTGGCTCAATTTCAGTGATTGTGCTTTTTTGATCTGATGTGACGGTCTTGTGTGACACAGTAAACCAACATTGCTTTAAATTACAACAATTATCACAGTGAAGCAAAAATGAACACAGAAAACAGTCCAGAAATCAAACCAAACAGGCAGAAAACAAGGATTAAAATTGTCACTATAAGTCAGTTGTGTGTGTGTGTGTGTGTGTGTGTGTGTGTGTGTGTGTGTGTGTGTGTGTGTGTGTGTGTGTGTGTGTGTGTGTCTGTGTGTGTGTCTGTCTGTGTGTGGGTGTGCGAGCGTGCATGTGTGTGTGTGTGTGTGTGTGTGTGTGTGTGTGTGTGTGTGTGTGTGTGTGTGTATCTCCTACTTGTATGTATTTCATAGCATCAAATCAGCTCTGGGGTCACAAGACTATACATCAAGTCATGACACACGAGAGCATACAAGATTTGATTCGACCGAATAATCATCTGTAATAGTGGGTTACACACATATCACAGTGTATCACCGTTTTGTCAACTTGGAATAAAGACAAATGGCTTCGACGGCATAATTAACGTGCCACAGACCTGGTTATTTTGGAGTATGATTGTACCGAGCCCATCATGTGTGGTAGAAGGTCAAGGGGGGGGTTTGTCAAAAGTGTCCTCCACACCGAGAAATAATTGATGTTCCATATTACGCCTTCCTTCAACATCTCTTATTCCTAGCGGTCGCCCCGTTTGCTTCTGGGGGCCTTTTTTTTTTACGATCCGATCACACAAGGTTACGCACTGTCAGATCTTGGGTGTCAGATCACGATTTAAGATACACTCCAAGACAAGATTCTACATTGGTTGTGTGTGATTAATGCAACTGAAATCCCGCGGTTGGGGTTTGTGTACATCTGTGGACACGTGATATGATAGGATGTGTGTGTGTGTGTGTGTGTGTGTGTGTGTGTGTGTGGTGTGTGTGTGTGTGTGTGTGTGTGTGTGTGTGTGTGTGTGTGTGTGTGTGTGTGTGTGTGTTTGGGTGGGAGGCAGACTGGTAATTAAAGCGTTTTTTTACCTGTCAAATCTTTTTTTTTTTTGCAATGTGCCTCTCAGTGTTATATATCTCATTAACAGGTATCTGTCTATCTGAGACAGGACACCTCAAAGAATTGTGTTAACACGTGCAACATTAAGCTTGGTGGAAAGACACTCTTTGACAGTTGTCTCTCTAAACAAATGACACATTGTTTAAATGGAGAAAGAAAAAAGTTGTAGCAGGAGATTATTGTCACCATCACACCATTTGCTTGATCAAAGACAATCTGGCAGTTTGACTGGACATCCATAGTAATACCTGCCAATGCCCCCAGAAAAAAAAATATATATACTGATTATCCCTGTATTATTTGTGGACATGTTTCTCTGCTCATCTAGGGGTAAAACTAGAGCATTCCTGTCAGTTGTTGTTGCTCAAGTAAAATATATGCGACGTGGAATAACTTGTAATGTTTGATGAGCCACTTAAGGCACAACAGCAAGCCAATACAGCAGTATTACTTGTGAAAATGATGTTTGCAAAACAACTTTACAAATGATCTCAGGGATTTTGAAAGACTAAAACAATATTAAGAAAAAAACTGTTGATAGAATGCTATGGATCTTGGTTTAAGATGGAGAGCAGATGGCAGGAGGATTGTGAAAAGGATTGAGAAAAAACCTCAAAATCCTTTGATATGTCTGCAACATCTCATTCAAGAGGCAATCAGCAAATACCAGTATGTGTGAAAGCTGTGTTCGGAGTGCACACCGGAAACCGGTGGACATATTGGAAAAGGGAGATTTCCCAGGGTCGGCGAGTGCTGTCAGTGCTTAAAGCTGGGGTGGAGGATTTGGGGAGAAAATGGCAGTTGGGATAGAGATTTGAATCCAAATACCTCAACCGCTCCACTTGTTGTCTTTGGTCCCTCCCCAATGGTCCCTCCCTGACACGCTCTACACCAACAAAGTCGTGCCAAAGTGAATGGACAGTCCCAACAGCCAATAAGAACAGATATTCTGAGCCTCGCTCTGATTGGTCAAAGTGTACAGCTCATGTTAACATATACCCCAGCTTTAAGCAGCAGATATCTGCAAGGACATCCTTTGAACAATGTATCTCATACCTGTGTAGTCTGTTTACGCAATACATGTGTTTAATGTCCACAATGTAAATATTCACACAGAATTTGAAAAAATATAATGTATGAGCAATCCATGTTATTAGATTTCAAAAGCTATATGTTGCTCATAGGTTATATGGTAGCGCGGTAATAGCACAAGCACCTACAGTAATTGTTAACAATACTGTGTACTGTATATAATGTTCCCAACTTATTAACCCCTTATTTCCTAAATGTACATCTTGTTCCCTTGTGCCCACATGCGTTTAAGAGTAAGTAGAGATTGTACAGTGACATAGTATTCAAAATCACACAGTCAATTAAATTGGACATTTCCATAGTCTAATGTGTTAACACATGTTTAGGTGGTAAAAAAGTTAAAAAGTAGAGCCGTAAAGTTAACTTTAATGGTGAGGACTTTAATTAAAATAATAAAAGACAGTGACAGTTTTTTTTTTCTTTGACAATAGACACTTCTGTTACAATTTTTTGAACAAGTTCCAACAGAAACACGATGAGACACTTCTTGTCCAGACACACAGTGATCCTTTATGATTAAAATCAACGACCGGGGCCTGTAGAAGCATAGAGCATTCACTTTGATGGACTACTCTGAAGTTCAACTCTTCATCTGGTTGTCTGTAGTACAGTCCATATTAAAAAAGGAGCTTCCACCTATCCATAAAAAATCCCCACAGTGCCCGATTTAATGCTATCCAAATAGAATAAAGCATCTTATTCCCAATGCACTGGGCAAAAGTCATGCCCATTTCTCAACGTAATGCCAGGTCCGGCCATAAATTATACGCGGCTCCCATCTCCCCTTAAGGAGCTAATTCCATAATTCACAATATATCATAATTGGAACGGTCATAAAATATGTGTTTCTCTGTAAATACTGGATGGAGGCTAGGTAATTCCATTCACCATACATGGGGGTAAATTTACACTGGCTGCGCATCAGTAGCTAATTTCCATGGGGAAATTAATCTCCGCAGGGTCTGGCATGAACGCTGACCACTGTCTCCTGTGTACATATTGACAGTGGGGGGGGGGGGGGGGGAGTTGCTATATAACAAGCTCATAAATGCAACAGCTAAGTCTGTCTGCACAACTGTACAGCCTGCTATTTATGAAATCCAGAGTCAAGCTGAAATGAAGCACTTAGGGACTGAGATGACTTGACAGTAGAAGGGTCTGTGGAGAGGAAAAAAGCTAAAAGGCAGGCGCTTGTGCTTAAGAGTTTTGGAGCGCTAACTTTATTTTAAGGGGAGTTATGATCATGCCCCACAGGTTTTGTAAGCCTGACCACTCGTTTTTTTTTATGGATATAACACATTTGAACATACTTGCATACAGCCAATCACAATTCAGCATGGCTTTCCATTCTTGACATCCATTCTTTATGTCACCAATTGATGAACGGCATTTCTCAAGCTAGATTAAACCCCATTTCAAAGAGCGTAAAAGCAATGCCTTTGTTTGGTAAATTCCCTTCCAAAATCTTGGATTCATAACTGTGGTGGATTCCAAGAAATCCCACTATAGCTGCCATGGATTGATGAAATCCGTGTTGGTTTTTGAAGACTTCCTGGGTATGCCTTCACTGCTGGCCTAGATGGGTCTGATGGTGCCAATGAAGGCCCAACCTTCTATCTTTGTAGCCGTGCATCCTCTACTCATGAAGAGCTATACACATCTTACCAGTCCTCAACTTCTCAAAGAGTCATTGTTTCCTGCAAAAAGACTGCAATGCAACCATGCATCTGCACAACTTGTGGACATAGAATGGTCGACACTCCTGCAGATTGAGGCCACCATCTAAGGTGTGGCCAGTATATCCAGCTTTGAGTCAAGGATCCCATGTTAAACGTGTTGTATAGCTGAATACCAAAATCACTAGAATTTGGTTCAGAATTTGGGTCTGAGGCAAAAGTCAAATAGGCATCCATTTGTTTGTGCAGTGTGTGTAGTTGACTCCTAGCTGGTCTACTCCAGCAGAACTGCTTTGTCAGTTAGACAAATAGCTTACCTTACTCTCTTCTCACCACACTTTCCAAAATCGGCGATCCTACCCTCTTCTTGTATCGATTGGCGATTGTTAGGAAGTAGCCACAATTTAAACTTCTCTCTCTAGCCGTTTTCTCCATATGCTCACTTCTTATAGACTGGTTGTGATCCAGCAATGTTAATGGATCCAACTTAGGGACAGTGTTAAATACAAGACATATTGCAGTCACAGCTTAACCGATCTAAGCAGTGTCATCCTTGATATTCTAGCTCTGTTCTAAACTTTATTGGCTACAAAAGCAATTAAAGAACCGTAAAATCAAGTTATATTACTGTATGAGGAATCACAAAGCATTGGCAGAACATCAGACTGACAGACTGGTATTTGATCACCATTGTCAGATCCGTCTGTTAAAATCAGATCATGAGTTTAAAAAAAAGACGCATTTCCATAATGATTTCCCATCAGAGACATCCATAGCTTCAGTTTCCTTTCTGTCTATGCCTGGATGTCACCCCCCCCCCCCCGACCCCCCACCCACACACTCATAACAATAACATCCTGGTACAACACCTGCCACATTATGTGATGACGTGAACCATCCCACCGTCCCTAGCTCCCATCTGGCAGCTGCCTACATTGTAACCGTTCGCTTACACTGGGGTTAATGAAACCCCCGTGTTAGCAAGCGCACCTCTGCGTTCAGGGCTCAAGCTGCTCGGAGATTCCTGTGTGGAGCCCTGAAGGATTGGCTCCATTATGGATGCCAGCAAGAGGCTACACACACACACACACACACACACACACACACACACACACACACACACACACACACACACACACACACACACACACACACACACACTTCCTGAATAAAATAATGCCCACACCTGCTACCTGCATGGGCTCAGCTTGTTGCCATGCAACCATAGAGATGATGCATGCTGCTGATGCACTCCTCATGCTGTGTGCACAATGTCTCCAATTACAATAGGATTAGCGCACTTCCAAAGATGTTAACTTATTATTAACACTGCCCGGCCCAACAAAAAAAAAAGTCACCACCTGGAAATAAGCAAGAGCTCTCCATCGGTCATAAACTGCAGTGATTCAAATGTTTCAGTTGGTAACAGGTTGTTTAACCCTAACTGATGTAGTGAACAGCTTATTTCTTAAACAACCATGTCAGAAGACATATGCTGTGGTTTTTGAAAAAGATATAACTCTGTTTCAGAGGGGTGAAATGATTGGCCTGCATAAAACGAAAGAAAAGCACTCAAGAGAAGATGAAACTAACACAATTGTGTTAAGAACTGTCCAACGCACAAAGCACTTGAAGGTGATGTAAGCGGAATGGTTCTTTTAGCTAACTTCCCGTCAGTTACTGCAGTTAGCAGTCCCCTCGCTCGTCCCTACGTCACCACATCAATGCACTGCGGTCTTCAAGCAGCGAGTTATCTAGCATCATCTCAGATCCATAAGTGTGATAAAACATGATAAAAGCCATCAAAACAGACATTGGGAAGGATTTTTACCTGCTCCTGCATAAACATTCACCCATCTGTTGCTCTGGTGTGCCCCGGCTGTGAGACCATGAGTGAGACGGGTGTGGGATTGTAGCGTTCTCTCTTGTGATTGGATAAAAATTTCGGGATCCCCAATAAGTTTATTTGCCGTCTACATGCAGAGCAGCACACTGAGAGATCGGCTTTATGAAACGCGCACATTATGTAAGTGATCACTATATGAATGAAGAGCAATTTAACACTTATATTATTTATTTATTTATTTATTTATTTATTATTCTTTCGGACAATTCCACACAATACACAATTTTCTCTTGAAAATATTCATACATCATACTTTGTGTTGTCCGAAGGGAGACGGAAGAAGCCAAAGGCTTATCAGGTACCGCCCCCATTTTCATCAAATTCGAATTCAGATACACAGTTACTGTTACAGAAAATAAAAATAAAACAAAAAACATTTTTTTTTTATATATAGCTATATATATATATATACATACATACATATATACACATATATATATATACACATATATACACATACATACACATACATTTTTTTTTTTTTTTTTTTTAAGAATCTGCAGTCCAATACACAATCAATTTTAATGTAATTGCTTCAGCTTTTAAGATCAGTTCAGCACAGTTCAGTTTCTCTGTGACAATGCCAAGTGTATAAAGTGTGAAGTGGCCTTGTATTTGGCCTGTTCCAATTCTTAACTGGTAGTCAAAACACTTCTGCAAAAGTATTCAAAAACAAGTCTGACAGCTGGCCTGTATTATTCTTTACAATATTGATATGTAAGTGACATTGACATTGTGCTCAGGTTATTAGTCTGTAATTTTCAATAATTTTTGAAACATAATTTGCTTTGAAATTGCGCAAACTGCAACTCCCTGTGACAACTTCATCAAGTCCATTCCACAGCTTAATACCCTTTATAGAAATCGAAAAGGATTTAAGTGTGGTCCGTATATTTTTCTCAGTGAATTTATCTTTTCTTCTTAAATCATGCAAAACTTCTCTGTCTTCAAACATTACTTGTAAACTGTTTGGAAGGCTTTTTTTTGAAGCCTTGTAAATAATTTGTACTGTGTGGTAATTTACCACATCACGTAATTTGAGAATTCTACCTTCAATAAAAAAGTTATTAGTGTGTGCCCTGTAATTGGCTTGGTAAATAATTCGTATTGCTTTCTTTTGAAGAATCTTATTATTAACATAAGTAGACCGCTTACTTCACCTTTAAAAAAAATGAAATGATTTGCTGGATTCAAAATGTAAAATATCGAGGAGAAATCCCGGCTATGTTTAATAGTGAAAGTAAGAGCATTTCCGCACATACATGTGAAGAGAACATAAGGGATATGGACTATGCGGATGTGTAGCCTTAAGAGAACCACTTATCAGGATTCATACAGAATACAGATTGGACTCAATGTAAAAAGGTTGTGGTCTGATGAGACCAGATTGACCCTGTTCCAGAGTGATGGGTGCATCAGGCTAAGAGAGGTGGATGAAGTGATGCTCCTATCATGCCTAGTGCCTACTGTACAAGCCTGTGTGGCAGCACGATCTGGGGTTGCTTCATTTGGTCAGGTCTAGGTTCTAAGCAACCTAATGTGCCAAATATAGCTTGCAATAAATGTTTTTGACATATTTCTGATTTAAGGAACTCCCCTGTGCTTTACTGATTTCTGAGTGGACTATGTACAAAATAATGGACTATTTGTGATGTTGAGGTTTATTCTTTCAATGTTAGACAATAATGTCCAAAAAAACATCTTTAATGCTTTAATGACCACAGCAAGCTTGTCTACTTTTCACGTGCAGCATGATAGCGATTATGAGTAGTCACGAAAATAACATTTAATTTATGATGATACAAATTTAATGCCAATTTCAGACTGTTGTATTCCGATTAGCAAACAGTTATTTATTGTGTCCAACTTGTCGGGGGAAAGTAGTGGGTTTGTGGCCATTTCAATATACCTAAAATATTCCTTTAATGTTATTCCTCTTAATTCCATTCATCCCTATATCATTATTTTTTAATGTCCTAAAAGTTTTTGGAGCTAAAAGGGGTTTTAGTGGTTTCGAAAAAGGGCAGTCAAAATGTCTCTTTGGCATATGCACATTTAACAAACAGAAGAATAACTGGGAATGTGCTTACGATGAGTAAAGTGGATCATATTTGTTCTCATGGGAGATAAAACACTCACAACATCATAACACAATTTTAATTCGCTGCTTAATTGCCTTGAATTGTCATGTATTGTTTTGTACGGGGATTCCTGGCGAATTTTCCGTCTTGTAAGTGTTCCCTTTATGTAAACGTTTGGGATTGGTAGGGATCAAAGCTTCACCAGCTATACCCCCACGTTAAGCCTTAGCTTCAAAAGGAATGAGCACCCTGTTAAAATGTAGTATACACAACCAAAGTTAGTGCTTGTATATTGCCACATTGAGATGCTTGTAAGTGTATTTCCTAACAGCCAGCTTGTCGGCTATGATCCATTGAAAATCACTGCTATTTCACAAGTCTCCGCTACACACCGTGGATAACACCATCAATTTATTTTCAAATGTGTTGAATGACACAAGGATGGGAGGTCTGCTTTTACCGTTAGACTTGGCTATAATATACACAGTATATGTGTGAGGTATTCCATGCCTGTGACTTTCTCTGTGTGGGTGCTATCTAGCATACACTATTTCTGAAGGATTCATAATCATGAGTAAAAAAAAAAAAGGCACTCTTCTTTGTGTCTTCTCACCCATCATCTTCAATCTCTCTTCACTCTTTCTTACCGCTATATGGAACAGCACTTACACAGTATAATCAATCTCAAAAGATGTGGCTTTTTTTTTTGTATAGGAAAATTACCCCTGTGAGAATCAAGGTGTAGGGAGCATTCGTTTGTGTGAAGATGTGGAGTATATGTTGAAGAGTATATGTAAAATAGGTGTGTGTGTGTGTGTGCGCGCGCGCGTGCGTGCGTGCCTGCGCGTGTGTGTGCGTGTGTGTGTGTGTGTGTGTGGAAGACTCAGCAAACATAAAAAAGACGAGTGGGGTAATTGTACCAAGCTACTGTTTTGATAAGTGTTTTAAGAGTCCAAAGAAGGAGCAGAGGAGTCAACGATGCAGATGATAGTCTGATGCGGAGGGCTTTTATCTATAATTACATGTCACTTGCATCGACACGAGCTCATTTACCCACAAAAGAGTCGCTGCACACCTATCCCCCCTCATCCCATCCCATCCCACGTCACTTGCTAGTGTGTCTCTGGCTGATTGTGGGAGACCAGAGGTGAACTTGAACTACTGTCATGGATTCATGTGGATCATTATTCAAAAAGACCCCTTCAGAAATGATGACATGAGTTCCCATGGAAAGGCGTAATGACATTCCTCACGTATACATCGCAAATCCAGAAATGTCCATTGAAATGCAAGCAATCCAAACTGCAAAGTTTTCAAGTTGACCATTAGGTTTTTTACCATGACACTGCAGATGAATAGGGTAAAGAAATGTACTTATCGTGAAACTCTTCTGATTGAATACTTTCATTGAAACACTATTATTTATTTGTTTCATTCTTTTTCTGAAATGTTTCAATACATTTGCAAATTTGAGTACAAAATGTATCATTAATCAGATACTTAACAACATGTGAGCAGATCCTTTGGTAACCACCCTCAGAATAGGGCTGAGAGTTTAGAGTATTGTGAAAAAAATAATAATGTTGAGATAATGGCCGTTAAAGATGGTTGTCTATAGGAGAAATATACGGACGCAAGACATTTTAGTCAAATAAATGCCTAGATGTACGTTTTGGACGTTTTATACTAGTGTGAAAGAAGACATATTATGGAAGCGAAATAGACAAAAATCTCAAAATTGACCAGTGCTTGAAAAAAGTATGTTGTTGTCTGCTGTGTCTGGCCTTTAAAGCTCCCATATTATACACTTTTCGGTTCTATTATACACCATATTATATGGTCTTAGTGGTCCCTAATACGTTTTTCTTTAATTGTTTGCTGAAAAAAATCTTTCAGACAATTTATTGTACTATGCTGATGTTCAGCTAATGTCACAATGGCCTATTTTTTAAGTCACATGCACATTTGTTAATCAAAAAAATAGATGGGCATCAAGAATCCAGCTGAGCCTTTGAGTTGGGCAGGGGACAGATACAATACACTTCAGCATGATTTCCACACAACACACAGTTTTTTGCCAAAGCATTTAACATGGGACCGAAATTCATACAAATAACTGGGTTTCATTATTGATGAAACATTGTCTTTTAAACTTCATATTGAAAAACTGCTCTCCAAATTAAACATTAAATTAGGTTTCTTTTTTAGAAATAAATCATGCTTCTCATGGCAGGCCAGGAAACGTCTGTTCACTGCGACCTTTTTACCGTTGTTAGATTACGGTGACCTGCTGTTCATAAACGCCCCTGACCAGTACCTCAAGAAATTGGATACTGTCTACCACTGTGCTCTGCGATTTTTAACTGGCTGTGGAAACCATGTCCACCATTGTACCCTGTATGCCACTGCAAAATGTCCATCGCTATCTGTACGCAGACTCTCACATTGGTTGTTTTTTGTTTACAAGTGTCTTATTGGGCTGGTCCCTTCATGTATATGTGTTTACATGTCCACAAACAAATGTAGCTATGGTTTGCATTCTAGGGATGTGTTACAGATGTTCGTACCCAGAGCTAGAACTGAGTTAGGGAAAAATGCCTTTAAATATGCTGCGCCTTCTGCCTGGAACACTGTGCAAAAGCAGCTGAAGCTGCCGGAGCTGGTCACCTTGGGAGAATTCAAAGGAATCCTGAAGGACAGAGAAGATAGTTCTCTTGGTCAATGCAATTGTTTGTAAAGCTATTTTCTGATAACGGCCGGGTTTATTCATTCATCTGTCACAAGTTTATTTGTTTAATTTTTAACTGTACTCATTTCAATCTTCATATAGTCTTGTCCCTGATCTTGTATTGTACTTTACCTGACGTTGAATGTGGTGTATGAGAATTGTGGTTGATTGTTGTTATTGTATCATGGTGCTGCCTTCTTGGCCAGGTCATTCTTGAAAAAGAGATTTTAATCTCAATGAATTTTACCTGGTTAAATAAAGGATATTGATTGATTGATTGATTGGAGTTGGAGGGTACACAGAGTAGATTCCCCGGCCTTTATGTTCAATTTGCTGGTATGTAATGATGCCAGGTTTTTTATCTCGTATTAATCACATACTGGTTATTTTTCTATGTTACCCGACACGTTATTTATTTTTTTTCCCCAGTACATGCCCAACGATTGCTTGTACTTCCGAAACATCATGCTGTTCAGAAGCCTAGGAGGACATCGCTATAGTTGCATTCTCTGAATTTTTTTTATTTCTACACTTTTAAAAATCTTGCAGTGTGCAACTGTTGTCATGCATGTTTCCTTTGTCCAATGCTGTGTTGTTTGGCTATACGATATTCTAACTCGAAAAATTAGAATATCATGCAAAAGTTCATTTATTTCAGTAATTTGACTCAAAAGGTGAAACTAATATAGTAAATAGACCCATTACATGAAAGGTGAGATATTCAAAGCCTTTATTAGTCACAATGTAGATTATTATGGTTTACACAGTTTATGAAAACCCCAAATTTAAAATCTCAGAAAATGAAATCAATAAAATAAGAGATTTTTAATACAGAAATATCAGCCCTCTATAAAGTATAATCATGCATGTGTACTCAGTACTTGGTTTGGGTCCATTTTGCATGACTTCTTGCCTCAATTCCAATTAATTTTCCATGATATTCTAATTATATGAGTTTCACCTGTATGTTTTCTGCAGACAGGTCTGCCTGACGCATATTTGGGGATGAATTTCACAATTTTTTGACATGAATGTCTTGCTTGGAGGAATAGGAATAGCAATTCCCTCATCTGGTTCAAAATCAGAATCATTAGAATCAGAATTTAGCTCAGGATACATCCTCCTCTATTTCACTGTCATGATCAATGATGACTTCCAGAGCCTCCTGGACTGTCATCCTTTTGTTTCTGCTTCTCATTTTGTAAAGGTCTGCCTGACAGAGTGTAATGTTGGTAGGACTCCCATGCAGCGAATATTTTATATGTTTTGCCCCTCCCCTGTTGATTGTCCACTGAATGTGGGTGGAGTTTTCCCAAGAGAACATAAAGGGTTCCCGTCAAAAGTCTTAACACTTGCAACTGTGTGTGTGTGTGTGTGCGTGCGTGCGTGCGTGGGCGTGTATGTGTGTGCATGTGTGAGATTTGGGTGAAATATGTCTCACAGTTGTAAAGAAAGAAATAGTCTTACATTTCTGACACCATTTTACCTCCAGTTTTACTGCCGGGTCAAATTGACCCGAACAGTATCTGTGAGATAAACATGCAGGGGGTGGTTGCAAATGTGTGAGATGAAATATTTTTCATATTATATGTTGATTACACTAATTAAGACAAGCAGAAGAAGTTTCATACTGAAAAAAATATTTTAACGATTTTTTCTAGATCTTCAAACTTTGAAACGGGTCAATTTGACCCGGAACATAACAGGAGGGTTAAAAAGAGCTGCAGCTCCCCTCGTAAATATACAGTCTTTGATCTCCCCCCGCCCCCTGTCCGGAAGCGAAGCCAGATACGCCTCGCCCTCTGTCTGTCAGGGCCGTGGACCAATAAGAAATAGGGGTGTGGGCTGCACAGCGGAAGCTTCTGGCTTTCCAGTTTGTGAGGTCAGAAACGAGGAGAATTCTGACTGGAGTATATTGGGGGGGGAGGGGTGGGGGTTTCAGAAAGGGGGAGAGTGAGAAAAGGAGAGATTGTTATTTTTTAAAATATTTTGGCAGTCTCAAGGCACACCGTTGACCCATGGATATGTTAGAACACATTTAAAAAGTGCATTTAGCATAATATGTGACCTTTAAACATCTCAACATCTTATTGATCCCCATCATCTCTCCATTGCCTGGGGAGGGCCTGGCTCACAGTCTGAAAAACCTCTGCACTCTGAACTAAAAACTGTGGTTAACCGTGGTAAACATTATACCTTCTAAACATCAGAACGTAATCACAGTCTGTAACAGCTGGATCAGGAGGACACAGGCGCGGAGACAGTAACAGTTTTAAGAAGATTTATTTTGGAAGTAACCAGCAGGGGGTTAGGACCGTGATCCGGGGGGAAGCTGGCTGTCATGGGGCTCCAGGGAGAGAGCAACGGAGCAAGTCCAGTGAGCTGGGTGTGAGCAGGCTAGAGCAGGCAGGCAGAGGGGTCCGGGAGGAAGTGCTGGCGGGCGAGGGCGAGGGCTGGAGCTGGTGGCTGGAGTCAGGCCGGGAGAGCTGTGGCAGAAAAGACAGGAGTTAGCCAGGAAAAATGCAAAAAGCGGAGCTGCAAACAGGTTAGCTTAGAGAGAGGACTGACTGTGTGGAAACATAATCTACAATCTGGCAGTGTCTGGCAGGTAGGGCCGGGTATATGAAGAGCAGTTGATTGATGATTGATGGCAGCTGTGAATGCTGGTGATTGACTCCAGCACACCTGACTCCAACCCTGCAATAGACCAGCACATAGACAAGGGTAAAAGGGAAAAACAACACAAGGGCTTGAGGCCCAAGCAGGATCATAACACAGTCAGTGTGAGCATGAAGCTATGCTGCTGGTAGCATTTAGGTAGGCACACCACTGACTGAGCAAAGCATCACAGAGCTGCTAATAAGGGCCGTAGACTCTCACACCACATCCAATATAATACCTATACATTTATGCTATTTAGTACGGCAGGACAATATTTAGAATGTCACAATGTCCAATGCAATGTGCCTAAAAAAACAGGTAAATTCCATTGAGACCGGGGACTCTTTTTCAAGGCAGACCTGTTCCCATTCCCACGTTACCATTCACACACACACATGCATACACCAATAGCAGGCTAACTATCGACATTCACACGAGGCAAGGTGGGTGAAGTGTCTTGCCCAAGGACGCAACAACCATGACACAGGTTGCAAGGCGGGGATCAACCCGCCAACCCTTTGATCATTTTGGCTTTTCTGACCTACAATCCTCAGTACAGGGGAAGTTACATCACATCAACTGAACCGTCAAGAGAGAACAGCCAGCGATGTGACAGCTTAAGCAAAAGGGTCAAGTTCAAAGTGCAAAAGTTATGAGGAAATAGTACGTCCCAGTTGTATGCACGCTGCAAGCAAAATACATACTTTAAATGTAGTATGTATGAAGTATAGTAAAAGAAAGAGTGTGATTTCGAACAAAGCAGGGTTAGTGGTCCTCCATCATTGAGGGCAATACATTGCTCCTGTGTGGAATGTTACACACACGTGATTGATTTGTAATAATATCCTCTCTTTATTTGACCGAATGTGTCCTGTCTAAACATTTAAGTTTCACCCGTATCTGGGATCCTTACCCTTTTATCTAATTTATTATTCGCATTAGTTTTTTAACTTTGCGAGATCCTGTCACTTGATTGCAGCAGAGAAACTACTTAAGTTGGTATGGATGAAAGCATTGACTTAGTACAAGGACGGTTGTCATTGATATTCAAGTAATTCGATTTAGCCTGACTAGTCACTCCACAGATTGGATATGACAGTGACGACCTCAAAAGTCTGTCGTGGTTTGTGCAGATGACGTTGCATTTCCCAAAGCCTCCAAGGTCAAACTCAAGTGCTATTATTTTTTCTTTAAAGCTGATGATGTGTTGATTAAGGGTAAGTTTTCATTGTTAAACGCTTGTCACTCAATTTATTTAACATCAATTTCCCTTCTGGCAATGACAAAGTGTTTGTTTTGCTGATTTGCCTTTGAAATTGCAAATGGGGGTGTCTCCTTGGAGCGAGCCGCATGCCACTACTCAATTTAGTTCCTTTGTGTGTGTGTGTGTGTGTACTTTTTTTTGCGGAGGTCAGCGTTCAACAATAACTGCCATTTCTCAGTGGAATCCTCCTCCCGACCAGATAACATGAACATAATATAATAAAAAAAAAACATAACAGAACGCTATCAGCAGAGGCATGCATGGGGGAAAAAGCACGGGGGAAGATAAGCAGAAGAGTAAGGGGAGCTCGGGCTAGGTCAGAACTCCCACTGATAAAAAAAAAGCTGGGATTGATTGGCATTATGTAACAATATGCAAAATGTTGTATGATGGAAGAAGAAAAATTAACAGGGCACTTTTTATGTTTTGCGACATTCACTGACTGAACTTTATTTTATATATTTTATAGGACTTAAACTGCTTTACAGTATGAATACCCTAACTACATTCATTCCTAGCTAAGGCAAAATATAGAAGGGATTTTTTATGCGCTTCATCATCACCTTGTTTATGACTATCACACAAGGGGCAATAGGTGCTCCAGCAGACACGGCCAATTACCTTAACTCATTAAAAAGCCTGCTAGGAAGCTAATCTTAGTGCGGCATCTTGACCTGGCAGTAAATATGTAATCACGTGCAAACACATGCATTTCAGCTATAGCTTTTCGCCTGTGCCATGCTTGTGAATACAAACGGTAAAGCAGCGGAAAACGTGCCGATCCCAATTCACATTTTTTTCTTTTTTAAGTCCTGCTACCTTATCGACGCATTGGATTGGAATGGTTTAAAAAATGGCTGCGGTAAGATATGACGTGATTAGGCTTGTGATGCTGTTGAGCGGTTGAGTATATAGTATAAAAAGGACAACCTTGTCTTTTTTCCTTTTTCTTAAATGATTTAATGATAACTTTTTTTTAAGGCGCCCCCTTCCTCGCAACCTTGGTTTTTGACACAAAGCATGTGTGTCAGGGCTCCCAGTAGAAGGGCACACCTGTCCTCACCAGGTGTTCAAAGCTCTCTCCTCAGTCTTGCTACGCCCCCCCCCCCTCCTTCCTTCTTGCCTTGTGTTATTTTTTTTCCAGTTACATTTCTTATTCTCTATTTATCTGCTAATGAGGGAACATAAAATACTCAAACATGTCAGTGCACTCGTGACCTGAAGCAACCTCATCATACCAGGTTGAGGTTACTAATATACTCGGTACTGTCTTCCCTGCGAATAAAAAAAAAATCAATTTCAATAGCATGGCAATGAACATTACCTGACCTTGAATGTCACATGATTACTATGTCAATTACCAGTTGTGTTGTTTTCCCCCGTTGCCCTTGGTTATATTGACATTCTTAAATTGAGCTGTACGAGGGACAAAGGACTCCCAACTGCTTTTGACTGAGTATGTTCTGGAGGAGTAAACCCCCGTCTCACCATGGACGGACTGTAAGCGCTGGCAGTACATTCAGCAAGGATCTGCATGTCATAATGGGATATCATTACTTTACTAGCCTCATTACAAGGTCCTCATCTGCGGGGCTTGAGTGCAATGTTAATTAATATGGAGGAGTTCGACCAAAAGGGGCATTGTAGCACAAAGAAAATGCCATTTTGATTGGATTTTGCTCCCTTTTCATCTCATTAGGACCTCTATAATGGCCTGTTTTGGGTTGTCAGCCAAAGCAAATACAGCAGTTGTGAGGGAAGGGGTGTTCATGTGTGATAAAGTGACTCTGGGATTGCCTGAAATGACACTGCTTTTACCAGCCTCGGGTGAAAAAAATCATTATGTGTATGAGAATGTGTGTGTGGTTATGTCTTGCTCTAGCCCTTTGAAAAACCAGAGTGGCACAGAGACACCTGCTGCACAGCGGAATTGCCAGAAGCCATTTGCATTGGAGATCCAGAGAAAATTTTGCACAGGACTGAAAGCGCAATTACCAGCTCAGCTGTAGTTAAAAAAGGAAAACATTCCCTCAGTGAAAGACTGTGAATCCACAAAATCCATTCATGATCATGGTGGTAGCATGGCCTTGAGGAAAAGGGGGCCGACCAGTAACCACAAGGTCTCTGGTTCAATCCCGGCACCGGACAGGAGTGTGTTATTTGTAAAACTAGTAGTAGCTGGTATTACATCTACAGTGCCCAGCATCTCTACCATTGTGTCCTTGAGCAAGGCACTTAACCCCACACTGTTCAAGGGGCGCCTTGATGGCTGACCCTGCACTCTGACCCCCTTCAAAGTGTGGTAACTTGAGAGGGGATATGCGAAGAATGAATTTCGATATACAGTACCTTGTGTAAATTTGACAGATAAAGAAACGTAACTTAAACTTAAATGCTTATCTAAAACACAAACTATCCACACATACAGTGACCCAAAACTGAATACATTCTTTTCACTGTGGAGGCAGAATGAAACATTTCATAGATAGGTATAAGAAAGTTTTTCATAGTTCCACCCCCACTACAGCTTATCATAATGCAAAACATACTATCACAGTTCTTTTTATGCCACAGTGCTTTGGAAAAATAAATGAAGCGGCTCTCACGCCATATTTCTAAAACAGTCTTGTAAGCACATATGGTTTGCTAGTAATGTGTGTAGAATTACAGTCACACACTGGGATTACAGCAGTAGTGGGGCTCACGTTGGCTCAGCGCATGTCCGACGTCGAACGGGAGGTTTGTGTGTGTGTGTGTGTGTGTGTGTAAGTGGTATCAGGCTGTCAGGAGGGTCCCCCAGGGGCACTTTCCTCTTGTCTTCCTCTTGTCTACGTCATATCACCCATTTGTGGCACTGCATACCTGACCCTAAAGGCACCTTTGAAAGTGTGTGTGTGTGTGTGTACGTGTGTGTGTGTGTGTGTGTGTGTGTGTGTGCGTGTGTGTGTGTGTGTGTGTGCGTGTGTGTGTGTGTGTGTGTGTGTGTGGGTTCTCATTTCTTTCTTTCATGTGTCACACTGCCGCACATCATGTCTGAACGTATATGTTCAGCTCTCAAACTCACACTCTCTCTCAACCTCACACACACACACACACACACGTACACATTCAGGTCAGGGTCTTAGAATGGGGGGGAGAACCCACAGGCAGGCTGGTATCCAGGCTTCTCTGCCGTTTGAGCTCAGCTGTCTTAGTCTCATCCGCCTTTGAAGTGGCTAGAGACAGTTGGATGTTGGAGGAGCTGTGTGAGGAGAAAGCTGCGGAGTAACATCAATGGGCTCAACACGGTCATCATCCAAGCGCACGCACACACACACACACACACACACACACACACACACACACACACACACACACACACACTGTAAATACAGGCTCACAAGAGATGCAGTGATGGAGAAGGACAGAAAAGAAAAAGAAGAAAAATAAACTTCCCAACAGAGGAGAATACTAGAATAAACCAAAACCACGCGAGCGAAGAGATGCAGGCTTACTTGAGGTCATGACCCTATCAGTTTCAGCGATACCCAACGGTGAAGGGAGAGCGGTGGTTTCCATTAAAGCAGGACAGTTGAAGCCCAGTAGAGAGCTACAGTATAGCATAATAGAATGGCGGGGGAAAATCCTGAAGGTTAGAAGGGGAGTATCACAGGAGCTAGAGTAAAGTGTTTTCAGATGACTGCTGTGTGTGTGGGGGGGGGGGAGTGGAGAGGCTTGTGCTGGAGGGGGTCAAGGTGCAAGAAGAATGGAGGAGACAGACTATAACACAAGGGGGAAAAGAGGGAGTGAGGAGATTGTCCTAACCAAGAGCTTATGACACCATGGGAGATGAGTCCAGGGTCAGCAGTGATGGGTGTGTCATCTAAACCCCAGGTAATAGTATAGCTCCACACACACTACAGTATGGGTATCATCAGCACAGGTAAAAACAATCTCACCAAATAAAAACACACACCGACTTTTGGTTGTATCTGGCACAAAGCTAGACAAAGCTAACCAGCGACAATTTTAGATGTAACACCTAGAAACATCATCCCACACTCCCTGATCTCCACAACAAAATAGGGGAAACCATCTGCTATTTTTCTTTGGACTCCAAATGCATGGATGGTGCTAAACTTCACTCCTCATAAGAGTATGGCAGCGTGAAACAGTGTGAGGCAACACTGTTTGTGTTAGTTTATTTAAAAAAAAGGAATGGAGCATAGTGTTAGTTGTCATCTGATTATTGTGTTCCCTCTCCTTTCCACTGATTGGTCCAATCCCCTATCTTGTCATCTGATTGGTCAGTTTTTTCTCCTCTCATGTCCTATGACTGGTCAGATCTGTATATAAACTCAAAGGAAACTGCTTTGGAGGATAAGCATAATAGAAGCACAATGGAATTTATTGACATGGCCTTCTGCTTTCTCCACCATCTTCTAACAGCAGGATCATATCATCTGTGCGTGCCAGTCCATAGGGAATTGCAGGGGAGAGAAGGCATTTGTCTTTTCCTAAAAAGGTGTGGCACAGATGAAGTGTCTCCTATAAGAACAACCCTCCCGGGCTGTAGCAGGATGGCACTGTCCAATTACCTAGACCCATCTACAAGGGCGTTTTGTTTTCTCAACTGCTGTTAACAAGTTCAGGAATGGACTTTAATGGAGCTTAATGTTTGAAACCAACCAGGGGCCTGTTTCAGGTAGCTGGTTTTGAGGCAACCCAGAGTTTGTTCGCTCTGAGTTGGTGGAAACTCTGGGTTTTCCGTTTCAGGTAGCAGGTTCAGTGCAACCGAGAGTCAGTTACTGCGGCAACATACGCCGTGGGTCTAACCTGCTGGATAGGTGGTTAGACCTACCCTGAGTTTGTTTTCACTTTACGCTGCAGCTCCGACTGAAGAAAGAGTGTCACTGTCACACGCGTCTCTGTACAGTTTGAAGCAAAATCACTCTATAGAAATCTCCATCGGGATGTTTTTATCATTTCCTGATGATTTTACGTTTGACCAATCATTTATCTGATCAGTAGCCTTGTTCTCAGCCCTCGGTCCGTTCGTATAGGCGGCCACCTTACACATCGTGACATGCTCTACAATCAGATTAATAAACCTATTTGTATTGTATGCTTTTTAACGTCTATGCCACTGAACAGATTTTTGTCAGGTGGATTCATGTAACGCTGCGGCTGCACGCGATCGTTGTAGTTCACTTGTGCGATCCTAAAGTCACAGACAAGCCTCGTTAAATAGCCTAATATGAATATAAAAATGATATAATAATTTAAACTGTGATCACTTGAGGAAAATGGATCTGGTAATAAATCAATCAGGCTCTTCAATGGAAACTGTCACCTAATGTGTCTTGACGTTAATGTATTTCACTCCCCATTTAAAAGAAGCGACAGTCTGTTCTGTTTACTGCACAGTAGGCTTTAGGCACTGTCAGCAATGCTGTGCTGCGCCAGCTTTATTACTTTACAGCTGATATGCGTAACTTTTTAAAATAGACTATGGCTTCTCATACGGAAGCGAAATGATTATCTTGACAAAAAATGTTTGCTCTGTTTTTTTTCTGAATTGCCGAGGAGATTAGATCAGAGTTATGAGACAATATCCCGTTAATTCTTCTCCATAGGCTACCATAAACTCATTCGTTAATATTTCTAGCTCTAGTGGGAGGAGCGGAGATTTCTTTTTTTCTTTTTTGAGAAGTGGAGAAGTGGGAGGATCAATCATTTGTTTCTTCTGTTTCCATGGTGAATCATGTTATCAGCGATCCATTGACGATGGCTTTTATGCACACGCTCCACCCAGAGTGAACACGCTCAGAGTTGATAAACCCAACGCTGATCCACTGTTCTGAAACCGAAAACCCAGAGTTGCTTATCAACCCTGCGCTCTGAGTTTACCAACTCAGAGCGCAGGGTTAAACCCAGAGTATGTAAAACCAGCTACCTGAAATAGGCCCCAGATGAGATGGAAATGTCAACGTGTTCGATTCCATGACAACCTGGTTAAATTGCATGTGTTGATGACATATGATGGAAAGCTACTGAATGTACTGTGTCTCTCAAAAAAGACTGTAATCTAATTGAATTTAAATATATGCCATTTTATACAGTATATAATGCCATTTCTTGCTGCAAGGTGCGAACACACACACACACACACACACACACACACACACACACACACATACACGCACACACACCTCCATCCACTCCATCCTCAAGCAATCAAGCCAACCGTGCAAACTTTCAGGCTGTTCAACTAATGAAGACACATAAGTAAGCTGTATTTGCACTCAATAAATAATAATTACAGCCGAATCCAGAGCGCTCCAGTTTCCTCCTGTGCTTAATTAGCCGTGTATCTCGATCGACTCTTGGTGTAATACCTCATCAGCCAGGAGTATCATTCGAAGACATGAAATCACCTCTGAGCCATTCAAAAGCAAGGAGGGATGTACTGTAAGGTTGTTTCTGTCTAACGTCCTTCAAATGTGAGTACATACATTGGTAACACTTTATAATAACTATCCGTTGTAACTCGTTAATAGATCATTAGTAAACTCTTAATTAATGATTATTAATGATTTGTTAAGTGTCTGTTAGCAGTTTGTTAAGGATTTATAACAATGGTAGATAGTTAATAGCTTAATAATTGAATCAGTTCATCTGGGACGAGGCTGAAATAGGCTATAGATAATACACAGTGCATGGGCAACTGAGGGCAGCCCCATTTTCAAATATTTTTAAATAAACTCAATACACACTGTGCATGCCATGGACTTGAACGTGACGTGATCAGTTAATCTCGGATTACCTCCCAGATGAAACTGATTCAATTATTAAGCTATTAACTATCTACCATTGTTATAAATCCTTAACGAACTGCTAACAAACACTTAACAAATCATTAATAATCATTAATTAAGAGTTTACTAATGATCTATTAACGAGTTACAACGGATAGTTATTATAAAGTGTTACCCATACGTTGCTACCACTGGTAAAAAAAATATATATACTATTATATTTATATAATACTAATCTAATTTTGTTATCTCTTATTTTATCCATTATTTTTGAAAGGGTTGTTTTGTGTCTTAACATTATGCCCCAAAAAGCTCACTTTATACATTGATTTTCCTTTTGTTGATACAATGCCTGAAAATAGCAATGACATCCTGCTGTTGTGTCTCTGTTTTTGTTATATGTGCACTCTTGCTCTTTACTGCAGTGGTCCAGCTATGACTTTTTCTTCCCCTCGTCTCCATGACCACTAAGAGAAAACAGCCTTTTGAGGCCATACGTGAGAGAGGGCACCATCCGAGAGGTTGATAATTGCACAGCACTCTAGCTCTTTTTACAGCATGCGGTCTTGAAAAAAGCACTGCAGAGAGAAGGAACAACATTAATAGCACTAGATGATGGAGCAAGACAAGAGGGAAGTAAAAATCAGAAGGAGCAAAAACGTTCTGTCATACACGTGTGCAGCTCGACGGTATATGGCATATTCTGATTGAAGGTGGTAACAGCGAAAGCCAGGCCTCCAATTAAAGTCGATAATCTTAAAGCATTTAAATTTACCGACATGTGTAGCCTACTGTGAAGGATTTACATTTAATTTTACAGTAGAAAAAATATTATGTAAATGCCACTTAGCGGCCTCCTCCATTTCAAGTTTTACAATAGCTCGGATGATGCTGATAATTACATTTGCCATCTGTGTCTTACAAGAGCATCTAGTAGCTGCAGTAAGTCTCACTGCCTCTGGCCTGTTTTGCACTTTTTCTTTGCTCGGGATCAAAAATGTGCCGTAGATGCAAGGCGGCCAAGGACTTTTACATGTGTGGCACATGATAGTGTGTATGTTAGCCTAGAACTAATAAGGTAAAAAAGGGTTGACTCTTGTGTTTGTATGAGTGTGTGTGTGAGTGAGGGGAGGAGACACAAAAAGGAGTGAAAGCGCTCCCCATGCCACACTAGCTCTGTCAGCATTCTTTTCCTTCACACACTCACACACACTCACACACACACACACACACACACACACACACACACACACACACACACACACACACACACACACACACACACTCCTCGTCTTCCCCCGCACCTCCCTCTGCCTTTCTATTCTGTTTTCGCCTGGCACCATTACCTCACTGCAGATTCCCATCCTTACAGGCTGCATGGATTGCATCTGTGATTTAAGAGGGGAAAATCTGTGATGGTGTGGGAAGCAGGTTGGACTTGGACCTGTAATTTCCACCTGGGTTAAGTCCAGCGGGCATTGCAGAAGGCGTGCTAACCTCCAAGGCTCTCATAAAACAAAGTAGGAAGACACCCCGATAAGACTGTGTTCGCCCCATGTGTAGTTTATATCCATGCACAATAGCTTGCGTGTTGTCCCTCCAGTATTCAGTGTATTATCCTATCTCTCTCTCTCTCTTTTCCTCTCTTTTCCTCTCTCATTCTTTTCATTTCCTCCATCTCCCGCTTTTCATTTCCTTGCCTGCGTCTCCCTCCCGGGGCCCTCTCTCCTCTTATTCCCTGTTTGCCGAGGCATTAACCAGACCATTAATGTGACGGCAATCTACATATGAAATGTAATTTGCAAGAAATTAATTTCCTAGCCTTCCATCTGTACATTTGCACTCGTCCCCTTAATTTGTTTTGGAGGAACAATTCCATTGGTCTACCATCTGGGCATTCGGAAAGAAAAAAAAAAGAATTACAGATGTATTCATTTAATGTTAACGTGCATATGCGATTGGCTCCATGTTAAAAAATGTTTTTTTAAAAAGACGGAATAAATGAATAAATAAATAATATGAAATTGAAGGAACGCAGATGCCGTATTAGACATTTTTAAAGAAGGGTTTGAATGGAAGTGTCGCATTAACGACGCCAAAAAAAAGCCACTTCGAAATTGGGAGGGAAAAAAACATAATATCAGGGGTTTTAGGAAACTCATTCTGGGAGGGTGATAGAGAAGGCTGCTGACTCATAAAGCCCTGTGCCCACTTTAAAACCATCACAGTTGGTTGCTGCTCCAATGGCTCCCCTCTGTTACAGGCTGCTGTTTACCAGTCTAGTTCGGCGCCAACCTCCCAAAACATTCTCTGCCGTCCAATTATAGTGGCCCTGGCAAGTGGGAACGTTTTGGAGGCAATAGGAAGTGTGGGAGATGGAAGGCCTGGAGCACAGGCACATGTCTTTGGCTAGCATCTCCCCTCAATTAAAGCTTTTCAATCAGCCAGTATATAGGTAGCGTTCAGGCTGGGGCTGGAGCCAAGGCAATAGTCTATATGGGACAAGACTCTGGGAAGAGTCAAGAGGATGACCAGACAACAAACAAGGCTGCACAAGAACAATTGAGAAAAAATACAGACAAAGACACAATGCAAAAGGTTGATGCAGAGTATTTCAAAAATGTGGAATTTGTTACCGCCGAAGGAAATGTAAAAACTTGTAGCGTAAGTCTGAAGCAACCAAAGCAAACACCCATATGATAAAAACACAAGCACATCTTTATTGAGCAGATACAGAACACTACAGAGATTCGGGGAGTGGTAACAGCCAACAACAAGACAAATATCCTCGCTAGTATAATGGGAATGGCTGGAGCCAGAGACTGAAAAACAACCTGATATGTCAAAAATTAGTGATAATGATTGGAGGGCTCTATAGCATTGGGGTTACATGGGGATCCTGATTGTATATTTCTATGGCATGCTCCTTTTGGGGAATTTGGCGATTCCAGGAAACAGATTATGTCCATGCTTATACAGCCCACTGATACGTATGGGTTGGACCTCAATGTGTAGGTTGACATTTTGGTGAGAAAATGGTGGAGGTTATGAGAGCCACTCCCACCAACAGCTAGAAAAGCCAGAGGAAGTGACTGCACTCTTTGAAAAATGTAATTCTTGCTGGAAAAGACATGACTACTTAACTACTGGCGAATCTTTCTTTTACTTAGGGAAATGATCATCTGCAAAGCACTATGCTCTGGGACTCTAGTTTGGCCTTCATTAAAAAGAAGAACACTAGAGAGCTCATTAGACACAATGCTGTGTTGTAGCATGTAAAACACAATTGAGTCAAAACTTTTTGGAGAGTGAACGTCAAGAGTCTTGCGGATCAAATCTGCATAAAACTCAAATAAAGCAACCGAATGAACTGCGTTACAAACAAAGCTCAGCGTTTGTACTGTTAACTTAGTTTCTAGTGATGTAACATAAAAAAATCTGGGTGCATGTGCAGCCCTCCCTTACTGTTACTACATCCATTATCAAGTCTGTACAAATAAAACCGTGTTAACAAGTGCACTCTTACATCTGCAGATGTTAATACGGTAAGTGCAGTGAAGTGTTTTTTTTTACCAGTTTTTCTCTTAACACACTGTAATAACTGTGTAGAGCTTTCAATAAGGGGTTTTATAGAACAGTGGATCATGTAACCATTGGGAAGAAGTTGATGGAAAGTCATCATAAACTAGCGCTATACACTGACTAAAAGGATTACCGTCGCCTATCGCTGTATTTCATAAGACAATGGAACAATAGAATAAGACTTGAATGGTGCAAGTGCATTAGTGGAAGGGCTAGCTTAGCTGCGATATCAAAATGTTATACGGTATATTGTTCAGCGCACACAGAGTACGGACAGGTATCGGATCATTGGGAGATATTCCCTGACAAAAAGAGATTTTGACACGAAGGCATTATCCGGAAAAGCCGACTACAACTTTCTTAATGTTCACAAAACGAGCCTTAAGTATCCGTCGCACCTCTTGGGATCACACGGGGTTAATTATGTTTCAGAGCAGAGTTTTGCTCCAGGGTTTTAGTAATGGCAGTGGACACAGCGGGGATGGAGGGATCGAAAAATACCATCTACTGTTTATTTTGTTTCTTTCTTATGTATCCCTGTTTCCTTTCTTGGGTCTTTTCTCACTACATCAGCATGAACCCTATACACAATGTACAAAATTTGCATCTCCTCTGCACGGCCTCTTGGGACTTCCATTTGGAAAGGCCCCAGAGGGGAGAGAGAGAGAGTGAAAGATCAGCAGAAAACAAGGTGTAGGTAGACATGTGGGGGGGGGGGGGGGGGGGGCATCCAGGCATCCTCATGTGCACCTGCAGTGTTTGATGAATGACGGGGATAATGACTGATGATATCTGGGAGGCCTTCGGGAGAACACCTGAGTGCTTCTATCAAACACACACACACATACACACATTCATACACACACACAGACGGTCATGCACACACACACACAGCCCCCGTGGTTCAGACATGGTCATTGCCGTGATAAGACAGTGTAAAGTGTTAGATGGACCTGATCACAGTATTGGCTTTGTATATCAATCCCCGTAACTCAGCAATTATATTCCCACGCAGGTGCCGAGTGCCTTCCCATACTCACATTCACAACGAATGTGAACACTCACTCAAACGTCCCAGCTGTTGGTATACTTTCTAAACTGCTCACGTACACAACTATTCCCACAATAAAGGGTAGTGCAAAGGGTTAAATGACCCACTATGGTACAATGCTATAGCTGATTAAAGGGGGACAGTAAAAATCTCCTATTCAATTGTTCTCCATTATTGCTGACTACACCATGCATGGATTTGCAGATTTTTGGTTCGAATGGATCTGCAAAATTGGATGACAAATCAGATTTTTGCTGCACATTATTGTGAACTATCTAGCAAATAATTAAAAAAATATTGAAGCACATTTTTGAAGAGTGTTGGTTTTGATTTTACAGTGTGTTCAAGGACATACTGTAAAGCACACAATCTTTCCAAGGAAAAGAAAAGTGTGTGAGTGCGTCTCAAACTGACATTAACAGCAACTTAAATGGAACATCACAGGTATGAACCTAAATGAAATTCTCGAATGATTTATCAAAATTGGACCAGCAAAGTTCAAATGAATGTTGCTTTGGAAAGATAGACTTTCAATCAGTAATTGATATAAGTGTGGTTAATTACAGTTAGTACAGTTTAGAGAAACAGACAAGGATAATAAATGCTGCATGAATTTAAAGTTGTTTTAAATAAGTAATTAAGTAACTTTTTTGTCTAGCAGAGCCACAGAGCATTCAGTTGTGTGTACAACACGGACTGGCAGAGAAAAGGAACCAGATGTCTTTTTGCTTTCATGCGCATAATGACAACATTAATGTGGCTTTAAAACGCTAAGCGCCGACCAAAGTGTTATTCTAGCGAGTCTTCTTTAAATGAGTGTTACATTCAAATTGGTGACATTTGGAGATTCTGCAGCATTTTTTTTTTTTCAATTGTCATTTATAGCTCGTCAAATGACCAGTGTTCACACTCAAAACATTTGATGAAAAACAGCAAAGCGATTGCCCCCACTTTCCACCCACCCACTCCCCTCGTGGTGGGGGCACCTGCGTAGCACTGCCACACACTTCAGCTAAATTTGCACATGAATAGCCCCATACTTATTACCTCATCACTAGACTCTTAGCTTTGATTGCTGTATTTCTTTGGGAATACACAGCCTCCCTTAACTCATTTGGAGCAACACAGAATCAGTGCGTTCTCAAATTTAGAGGAGAAATACAGAAAAATATTGACTCTAACTACACACTGGTTAATTTCTATAATTTGTTATGAAAAAAGCTTTCTTTTAAATTGCATTTTTTTTTATGTTGTCATGAAACTCCAGAGGATTTCAGAACAATCCAAACACCACAGACCATAAAAAAATACAATGAAAAGTTGAATTACTTACATACAAGTCCATTAAAGTTCTGTAAGTGACAAATAAAAAAAAGTGTTGCCTACAACCGCCCTAAAGATTAGCATACAAATGTGTGGTTGGGTTTTATGCATGCATTCACAGTCTAACAGATTTTCCTATGTATCATGTTACATTGTGATTAAACCACACATGTCCCTTTGAAGAATCACAGAATCACAACAGTTTGTATCATCCAGTCTTATATTAACAACCACCTTAAAGCTGCAGGAACTGTTTTTTAGTGGCTACTTTTTGGCAGCGGACTTTGAGCCGTGATCATTCCCCATTCTGGAGAACCCTTGTTGTCACTTAAAATGTTATGTAACGGGTAAACATTTTATGACACAATGATTCATTGAAAACATTTCAATTATATCAAAATAGCAAAAAAAAAGTTAACCTAAAAACTTAAGGGATAGATCATAAATATTTAAAACATTTAAATATGAAGTCCTTTGACCATTTTCGGTCATGGGAACAATTAGGAAGTTTCCTTTAAGATGACACTAGGGCAGTGGTTCTCAATTATGTTCTGTCATGCCACCCTAGGGGACCGACGTTTTTTTTCCTGACATATAAATGCTACTGTGTCTGTGATTAAGTTGAAGTTTGTTTGACACACTCAGACAATAAAGTAACGCAACATTACATTAGCAATAACATTAAAGATTACAGATGGCTAGCAATAACGAAGAACAGCAATCTTGATTTCCAAGGGGGTTTTAATGCATTTAAAGCACATGTTTATACCACCCCCTGACCCCTTACAGCTTACACTGCACAGTTATTATAACCATTAGTACAATTCCCGTATCTCATTTGACTGCGGGCCACACACCAAAGACAATTAATTCCAGTTAGTGTAACGCATGTTTTCATGACATATGTGTGTGTGAGTGAATCCAAATTTGCAGCGCATAAACATTTGCATTGAAGTTAGCTCATTATCTGCTTGTTTCTGCACAGTTCAATTAAAGCTTCTGAGTCTATGATTGTATCCTCTGGTGGGAAAGCCTTTGATATGGTTCTGATTATAATTTGCTGAGTACACACTAAACAATCCATGGACTTAGTTGCTACTATTTCAAGCCGTTTTCATACAGCCAAAGAAGCACCACCATACTCACTGGTTATAGCTAATAGTATTTTCCTTAACTGTCCAAAGAACTGTAGTTCTCATGCCATGGACCAGACCTTACTGTCATGGACTCAAATTTACACTCAGTAGTTTTGGGCCTTTTTTGAATGGCAAGAGTAAATTGTTTCCACAGACCCATCTGGCTGGAGCTGACCAAAAAGCTTACTAGTTACTAGACAAGAAAAAACTCAACTTGACTCATTTTCTGGAGTATTATAGTAGACATGTACTGTAACGTGAACATTTGTGTATTGATTATTGTGGTGGAAACATTTGTGATTTGTGATTCACAATTCACAAAAAGTGTTTTGGGGGCCGGACTTTTCAAACCAGGTTCCAGAGTGGAATCTTTTGAATAGGCTACTCCATGTAAACTACAAACATGGTGACATCACAGCTCCACTCCTCACTTGTATACTGTAACATTTACAGTCAAATAGCCCCACACTTGCTAGAAGACAACTAACAAAAACAACATGTCAGAATAGTGGATTACCGAGTGTTGTCTGTGTTGTTATCTCTGAGACGTTCATTAACGCTCCTCCAGCACAGCGTAGATTTGCTACACAGTGTATCAGCTGCACCGTCACTGTGATCAGCGGAGATGGATTGTTGACAAATTGCACCAAAAATGCTATCTATACTACAAAGTTTCACTGCCAACTATTGGCCTGGCGTATGTACAGCGATTTGGGTTTCCTTTCTTTGTGGATCTGCGTGCATGTGGAGCCTATTCAAAAAACACTGGTTGTGTTCCGAATCTCATACTCTTTCTTTTTTCTATTCTACATACTACATACATCCGACGATAAAAATAATCTAGTTGTAGTAGGCATACTATTGGGACATACTTTACTCTCTTATTTCATCATAACATTGCACCTTGATCTTGCCTCTTGCTTTTATATCCGTTGCATCCCCGTTTGTTTTCATATGGAGGCTTCGTCGATGTGACGTCACTTCACGTGCGCACTGGATTGTGGGTCAGAATCGCCCAAATAGGATGCAGTTTTGAAAACTAACAATCTTTGCCGCATGAAGCAGGACATCCGGGTACTTCTAACCATCCTAAATCTGGCCACAAGAATCGGGACATCCTAAATCTTTTTTCTACATACTATATAGTAGAAATTATGCGATTCGGAACGCAACCTATGTCTCCTAAATGTGGGAGTTTTTTTTTAAACATCAAGCAAAAATGGCCGTCTTTTTAGCTAGACTGTTGTTATGTAAACGTAGCCCATAAATTGAAACCTTTAGATGCCGATATGTCCTCCATCATGTTCAGGTGAGATTGCTTTCTCTCAAGTTGTCAGGTCGGGAAAAAAATCCAGGAAATTCCTCAACTCAATTCTACATCTGTGCTCTTCCTCTGCACACTTCTTTTTATCATGATGTATTTTACTGAACAAAGCAGCCCTTCCGTAGCTGCAGGCATAAGCAGTGAGTGAAGGAACTTGAATCGTGTAAAAAGCGAATGGGAATTGGCTATCATCATTTTTTATTTTTTATTTTTTATTTTTTATCCCTGCAAAGTAATTAAAGCCAGACATAAGCGCACAGAAATTCTCCACCGATCACTCCTGTTTGTGTGTGTGTGTGTGTGTGTGTGTGTGTGTGTGTGTGTGTGTGTGTGTGTGTGTGTGTGTGTGTGTGTGTGTGTGTGTGTGTGTGTGTGTGTGTGTGTGTGTGTGTGACGTGACGTGATGTGTGTCGCCCGTGCTTATATTCGTAATTACACTTTAACTGTGTCTCTTTTGGAATATAATAAAAGCCAAACACTTTTCGGTGCCACTCAGCAGGGCTGGCAGGGAACACACTCCACTGATGGACGTCTTTAATTAGCAAAAGCTCCGACTCTGGGAGAGCTTTTAAACAGCATTTCATTCGTTTTCTAAAACCCTTTTTTTTTTGCAGATTGGGTCAACTCCATTCCAGCCCCCTGTCCTAAATCTGCTATATGGGGCCCTGCGGTTTAATGTTCTTGGCTTGAAAAATAACAAGCCAAATCTGTGTTGAGCTGAAGAAGGGAGACTCTTTCAAACAATATTTTACTGAATTCATTCTGATTCAATCTGACCTCAAGGGGTTTCACATTGGAAACATGTATTGCACTTTAACATTCATTTCTCCCTACTAACCAGATTTTAGCTCAAAGGGAAGCATATGTCCTTAGATCTCGTTTTCGTGCCGCTAAGCTACATTACGTCCATGTCCGCACACACACACACACACACACACACACACACACACACACACACACACTCGCTTGGTTGATACAGACAGGCCAGTTGCTTTGTATATGTACAAGCAACAACTTCTCTGCTGCTCTACCCCTCATCCGGCCAAGCGTTGACAACTCATTAGATGGATGGATTTTCAGCGTTTTTCATGTTAACAGCTCTTAAATTCCTGTTTTTTTTCCTGGACCCTCCCTTATCCCCCAAACATGCCTGCAGAATTTGGCACGGGCAAAAAAGGAAAAGGAAATGGTGGGTTTAGGAGGGGGGGAGAAAAAATTGTATTAAAGAAATTCTCTAAAGCATTGAGACCAACTGGTGTGTAGCGCGCTGATAACAGCTGGCCATTCTGGAGTGTCACCTCGCCTTGGCAGCTGCAGCAATGGTGGCGCAAGAGCGGGATAAATATATTTTTGATGGCTCTGGCCCACAGATTTGAACGTTTGTTATTTTGGCAACTTTTTAATTATCTCAAATGAATGGATTGATAGGAGCCAGTCGTAACTAGACGTAGATAGAGGGAGAAACACTCTGCTGTCGTAGTGTTTGGCCCTATTTCGGTCTAGAGATTGTATAGCGAGATGGCCTCTAGACTGAATTGTGTCAAAAGTTCCCGAGGGCAGCTTTGCTAATGAGAAATCAAATCGCTCATTTTTAGGCAAATGTTTGCTCCATGTCATGGATAAAACTCGAAGCTAAAGCAGACCGCTGCATTTACATTTTTTTTTTCTGTTAGAAACTTGAGACAAGCCAAAGTTGAAGGATTTAAACAGTTTATTTTGCGAGTTATTTTTTTTTATAATTCGAAAAGGCTTCTATTAAATTACAAACGAAAGTCAAATTCAATTTGGCCATATTGAAAACAAGGCACATAGAACAGAATGTGCTCCTGCCATCATCACATCTCCCTTTGATTGATAGTTTGCTTACTGAAAAATCAAAGTATGGCTATAGAATAGGGTTTTTTCAATTCGGGGAGGGGAGGGGGGGTTTGTCGCACAGAGCCAAGCAAGTAAACCTTTGCGAGCATACGAACAGAGCAATGTGTTTAACCACTGCGATGCACAACATAGTAAAGTTGTTTACCTTGCCTGTGTGTATGCTAGTCACAAACCAGAGCCTGTAGCCTGCTCTGACACAGCTCTGAGGCTGTATGGGAAATTAAACTGATGTTCTGTTAAAGTACAGATACTAATAAAAAGGTCACCACCATGGCTCTTTATTTCAAGTTTCAAATATTAAGAACATGATTATATTAAATGCAGGAAAGAAAAGTTTGGGTTCCTTTGCTAAATACCATGCGTGCAAATGCTGTAGGTTCAAGAAAAAGAGCAGTCCAATGACGTCTAATATCATCTCTCTTTGTCTCCCTTGCATTTGTTTTTTTCTTCTATTTCACATATAATGAAGCTAAAATGTCCCTTTGCCGTTTATCAGTCATCAGTGGCCCTTTGTTGTTTCCAAGAAGCACTTCAGAGCTGAGCCAATTTGTTAAAGCCCTCCGTGAATACATCTGTGTGGATTTATGAAGCTGAAAATGTCACAATACAATGCAACCGAAGTTAATGAGCCAATTCTCCGTCAGCTCAAGGGTCATAGAAAAAAAAAATGTGTCTTACCATGGAGTGTCTCATAAGGTGAAATAATAGGCCCCAAAAAATTAAAATGTCATCTCTTCACAACTGACAGTTTCATTGTAAGTTGTTTTCAACTCTCATGTTCTGGAGAAATCCTTTTGAATATAGAGATAGTATGTTAGAATAGCGATAGTATGTTAGAATTCTACGTCAAATCATTGGAAGTGTTCTGGCTTTGAACATTGTCAAATGTGTTGCCTGTATTCCTTGGTACTTTACCTAATGAGTGTGAGTGAGAAAGAGAGAGCCTAATGCAAGGAGACCACTTGCTTTTTTAATGCCAGTGTTCCTGGCATTAAAAAAGCAAGTGATGGATCTTCAAATGATATGGTAATTAATCATTTTCGGAATGATGCAAGAACACGTAGTTGGGATTGCATCAAATGCAATGTCCACACTCTCTTTCTAAGAGCCAAATAATATTGTTATTTGTTTTGTTCGAGTGTTGGAAGGATTTGAATAGCTGCATGATTGTAATTACAGCATATTGTCTGAACAGGAGTAAGAAAGAATGGAGACAACGTCCAGATAACTCCGCCATCCAAATGAGTTGGACATACAGTGATGTACAATACACCATTAGATCAAACATCATTATATTAATCAAATGATGTCACTTGAGAAACGTTCATGGGGTTCCAAAATGGCAGCCCAGTCTCCGATGTATAACCGGATGTCCAATGCCAACAGTGTCAGTGCCAAGTGGCTTTCTTTATTATTTCACCATCATTCAAAAAATATTGGCTAATTATTCAGGAACATAGTCACTTCATTGAAATAACTACCAAGTCAAGCCAAACAGATATATTACTTTATTATAAGTATTTTGTTTTATTTTAAGACTCAACATCACCTATCTTTAAATAAATGCTGCCTTTTTACAACCCTATTTGTCTACATAGCCATTCCAGCGGCTCTAGCTTGCGGCTGTTCTTAGGTACAGTGTACAGTAAGATTGGCAGCTATGGAAAAATACATTGACAAGTATGTCTTAATTAGTTATAATTCCATCACAATAATAATTTCTGTAATTCAATTACCTTGGATGGTTTCGTTTTCTTCTACATAGATGTTGCTCTGCCATATTTCTACAGTTGCACAGAAACCTCGGTGAGAATGAATGCACTAATTAAAACTTTAAACCTACGATGGTGGTGCTAGAATAAATGGCATGGAATCAGCTAAAAGTACAGTTTCTGGTTACTTTTTAGTGTGTATCCTCTACGGGCCTTCAAAACTCATGGCCATTTGGTCATAGTCTATAAAATCGTGTTCGACAGGTATGTACAGATGACTTGAGGGACTTGAGCCATCCCTTCTTATGCCATGCTACTTGTGGAGTTGAATCTGCAACCACACTTGGACAGGACACACTGCATTGTGGGAAAAAGAAGCTTAATTGGGTGTCCTTTTTTGCAAATAGTTGAACGGTAATGTGTTCCATCAGCAGCCTAGGATGAAATTCATAAATAAAACATGAATAAATAAATCTTCAAAGATTTTTTTTTATACTGTTCACCTCCAAAAGAAATGTAATGTTCTCACAGTTTACAGTCAGCATGACGGGAAAGAAATAATCATAATTTTCACTCATAGACATCAACAGGGGTTTTTTGAAGCTAATACCCTTGCCATATCGTATGCCCTCTATCCTCCCCCACCCCCTCCTTTTAAATCCATTTCTGCCCGGGAACCACTTCAATCCCGGCAGCCCAAATGTTCATCACCCTCTCTCCGTTCATCCCCCCCTTCTAAGGCCCCGGCTAACAACACTTGAGCATCACATGCCCGGGCTACAAAGGGCTCTCTCAACTACAAAGTAGAGAAGAGAGTATAAAAAGGTCCGGGCAGCGATAAAACCAAAAAGACCTTTCATCACGTTTATTTCGACCACATTACACACACTGGGGAAGCGAATACATTGATGCACACACACAAAACACAAATCTTTCTTCCCCCCTCCCTCCCCCCCAGCAGAATAATCAGCTAAAAAAACTCTTTAATGATTAGAACAGAGGGCCTGGACTCCCTCAGTTTACCTTCCTAAGATTAGTGCCATCATTGGACTGTCTAATGTTCCACTGGAGCACTTAAAAAAAAACATTTTATAGTTAAATCATAAAAGCAATTGTAATGTCAGATTACCTTTATTTCAGAATGACTTTGCTGTGAGTAAATAAAAAATAAAAAAGGAGGGCTTTTTGATGAATTTCTCAAAGAGCTAATGGTTTGTTTTTTTTTTCCCCCAGTGAGACAACGCTGCTGCCTGTTTTAATCAAAGCAGTGTTTGGTTTTGATGTAGCTTTGTTTTCCTACTGCGGCAAGACATCACAGGTCGCACAGAGAATTTATTTTTTTTGGCGAGATTATCAAAACACTGTATGTCACGTCGTGTAGATACAGGATTGTAGTAGAGTTGAAATGCCCTCAGAGTTTAAAAAAAAATATATATGATAAAAGTTTTAGCTTTAAAGTTAAAAACCCACCCTGGGAGGGATTCACATGGCGCCCAAACTGGTGATCTTAGATATAAACATCACTGTCTACAGACCCGGACAGCTGTCTACTTAAGCTGCCGTTTGAGACTGTGTTAGATGATGCCATTGGGTGACACTTCTTGGGATTTGGCCCCCCTGAATCTGACTGAATTGCTCAATACATGAACTCCCACCAAAATATATATTAATCTCAAAGGTGAGTTTCTTAGTTTCTTAAAGTGTCCTCTAACTTTTCCCATGATCCTCTCTGATCCTCCAGAATGTGTCTCTTCATCCCTTAGCTTCTTTCTGCCTTTCTTCCTAGTTCAGCTTAAAATTTAGTTGTTATTGCAATAAAAGCTATTTTCTCCTGTTTATCACCAAAGTGTATTGTAAGCCGTTGAAAGCATGCCGAAGGCCTTTCCTACCTCATAAAACCTTTGCAAAGACCTTAGTTTGGGAATACGCTCTGAAATTATGAGCCCTTTTATTTTGCAACACACGGTAAACAACAGAAGAAATTCGAAACTGAATTTCACTTTACAAATGAAAGTAGACCAATTTATTTTAAGGGAGATAAACCGACAAAAAATATATGATGCAGATCTCTCTTTTCTGTTTTCCCCAGCACAAAGAAAAGTTAAGTTCTGCCTTAACAAAGTAAAGTGCTTTTTGCTGAAAAAAAAGTTGTTTAAAGACCTGGACATGATCCAGTAACCCCAATAGAATGGCTGCAATCAGAGGACACCTGTTCACTCAATTCAAACTCAACAAAATGGCGTGCAATGGTAGACAATGTGACAGAGGCAAGTAAACATGAAAAACAAGAAGATCCAGGAGCATTTATAGCACTAGCCAAGCCAGGTTGGCTAGCAAGTGAACAGTTGTCCGATGTTCCTAAAATTGGCTATTACATTCAGGCATTACAGTGTGATGCCGACACACACACACACACACACACACACACACACACACACACACACACACAGATACATATTAATTCTCTATAATAAAGTTAGATTACTTAGAAATGTGGGACCATTGGGCTGTGGGACCATATAATAAGGCCGTGGGAACATAGACACGCTCCCAGTTTAAGTAGGCTTATCTTTTGAAGACATTCCGAATGGTGGTCAACTACTGATTGGAGCTAATAGTGTTTTATGATTCTGACACTTTAGAGCAACATTTTTTTTGAATTATAAGGAATGTCAATCTGAATAGAATGAATGAAAGAACAACCTCCCTGGTTGTTTTCTCTCCATGGAATCACTATAAGAATGCAAATAATGCAAAATAAGTCAACTAAGTATGCATCAGATCATTAGCATTTCAGTGAGTGTAGCTGATAGCATTCAGAGGGGTTTTACAATGCGCAGGAATGGAGAATGCACAGTCACTGTTATATATCAGCAGGGAGTATGCTTCAATTGCATTTTAATGATGATCTAAGTGCTCAGCATTTTTTTGTGGGGCCCCGGCCTTAAAAAATAGGGGTCTCATTTTGTCAGACGCTCAACAATTGATGCACTTTAGTTTGCTTTGTACTTTGGGCAATGCACCCCGATATGTCCGACACCCTCCACTGAGCTTTCCCCGTCCCCTCTGTCCCCTATCCGCACTCTCCCAAAGAGCACTGTGCATAATTTCCAGCAGACCCCTCACTAGGAAAAGTTCATACTAAATGGCAGGGTTATTCAGTCACAAGCTATTACCAGTGGTGGCACATTAGAGTTGTTTTGCAATCGGGAGGGAGGAGTGAATTAGAAAGTGTTCTCTCTTCTCTCGCTGCATTATTTCCTGTACAAAGTGCAAAGATATTAAAAGATGAGGAGAGAGAGAGAGGGAGAGAGAGAGACAGAGAGAGAGAGAGAGAGAGAGAGAGAGAGATGGAAGCAGACCAGGATGAAGAGAGACAAAAAAACACAAAAGGTCCCTGGAAGTTACCAAGTGCAGAAAAATGAACAGTGGATCTCACATCCTGACATGATTCATGGTGTGGTATTTCTATATAAAGTACTTCTGAACATTTTGCAATGAAACAAAAAAGGACTTCTAGAAACATAGGAAAAGATAAAGCAGCCTTTGTGAGGATTTGGGTTATTTTTTTTTCTTCTTTTTGACGGTTTTTCAAAAAAAATCCCACAGTGCCGTCCCAAGGGAGATTGAGTTTACCCGGGCATGGACGAGAGAGAGAGAGAGAGAGAGAGAGAGAGAGAGAGAGAGAGAGAGAGAGAGATAATAGAATGGAATAGCATATTCAACAGCGGACCCTCCTGCTCAACCTATTTCAGCATATATTCCTCTGCCCAATCTTTTTAGACATTTGCCAAATAGCGTATGGTGTGGGCAAAAGGGAGCGCAGATGTGTTGTACACATTGTTTGCCCTTGAGGGATTGCACTGTGGATGTTTATACCAACTCATTCTGTATGTTTTTTTCAGTGTTCAATATGGAAATGGATGAGAACCAGAAACCATTACCCATCTGGATCTTTGTTCAACATGCATAACCCCATTCACTCTAGGTCTTGGTGTTTGCAGAGACCGAAAATAACAATTGTTCTTGCCACTGCTATGTTTGTGTTTAAAAAAAAGAGAGACACAAAGTTGAATGTTTGAATATGCTTTTTTTTGTTATGTATAGAAATGATACGGTATCATTTGTCATAGCCGGTGTGTAGGCTAGCTTACTGGACAGTAGCCTCCCTAATTTACTTTACACTTGATGTGTTTTACCTGTTACAAAGTTACATGATTTGAATACAATGCAATTTATGTTTAAAAAAAAACATTCATACATCCCTGTTAATTTTTAAGCAGTCTATTTAGTTATCTTTTTTGTTTAGTTTGGCTGGCTGTTTATGTATGTCAACGGTTGGGAAGCAAACACATAAAGAGAACAGTACAACAATACATTTACTCCAAAAATGTACTCTTACGCCTTAAACATTTTAATCATAGACATCGTTGCTTTATTAAACTCACAGGCTTTGTTGCTTTGAGCAGCTTGCTGTTGTGTGAAATTTCACGTTAAGCATGTTTTATGTTATTCCTGTTTTTAGTCTTAAAAAGAGGCTTCTTCAGGGCAAAGAATATGCAATGTGTAATTCTGTTGTATGGAGAGTCGGCGAGTTGAAGGAGAAAGTGTTCACAACAGTGTTTGACCTTATTGGAACAATGTGATCACAAATCAGCCACTTGTGAAATTCTCAGCTGAGGCTAAAAGGTTTTTTGTCAGGTTATACACCAAACTCCACACAAATGCCTTTCCATTCAAATATTTTCATTTAAAATTAGTGCGTTTATTCTGTGTTAGCCTACTTACTGTTACGAGGCTTATTGTATTGTTTGTTTACGTGAGACTTTAGCACATTGGTATCTACAATATCCTTGCTTTAGCTGGCTTAAAGGGCCGCGCATCTGACATTGCAACATGCAACTTGCTTGGATTGATATTTTTGCAGCTTTTATATTCGTGTACGGGAAGTGTTCTTAAAGGCGAAGTAAGCGGTTTATCCATGTTAATATAAGTGTTAAATCGCTCTTTATTCATACAGTGATCACTTACAATGTGGCGTTTCATAACGCCGATCTCTCAGTCAGCTGCTTCGCATGTAATCGGCAAATAAACTTATTGGAGTGTCCCGACATTTTTATCCAATCAGAAGAGAGAACGCCACAAACCGACACCCGTCTCACTCATACATACTATATACACTCCATGGTCTCACTGCCGGTGCATGCCAGAGCAACAGATGGGTGAATGTGTATGCACAAACAATGGCGGAGCAGGTAAAAATCCTTCCCAATGTCTGTTTTTATGGTTTTTAATCATGTTTTATCACACTTATGGATCTAAGATGATGCTAGATAACTCGCTGCTTAAAGACCGCAGTGCATTAATGCGCTGACGTAGGGACGAGCGAGGGCACTGCTAACTGCAGTAACTGACAGGAAGTTAGCTAAAAGAACCATTCCGCTTACAGCACCTTTTAACTTTACTTTCAAAATAAAGAGAAAAAAAAAAAACATTCAAATAAGAAACTATTTTGTCTATGCGGTATTTTTTGTTGATTCGGTAATTTTTTTCTCTCAGTCTCTTTTGCTGATACATGCGGGAAATAAATTGCATTTAAATGATAATTACAGTCAGTTCATTCAATATCCAACCATCTTCACTAAACAGTATGTTCAGATCTACAGGCAGTGCTGAGTTATCACTGTCATCAATGACTCATATTATTCTCCTTACATCTCCTGCCATTGTCATCCTCACTGATCAGGCTGTGTGCGACATCTTGTTTGGTCCCCTCTCTTAATGCAACATAATGTGGTTTTATTTTTTGGCATTAGATTACCCACTTGCTGTTGTTACCATGGTGACGAACATTTAAAAAAATTATCTCACTGCAGCTTGTTATTGCTTCATTACAACCACGTTTGAAGTGGTCTTCCTTTTTTTTCTTTTTTTAAAGGAACCTTGGTTAGGAGATAAGCAGACTGGGGCTCCATCAAAGGATGTCCTCCCCTGCAGGCAATTATCCCACCAGAATAAAGCTCTTGTTATAACGTTTAATAAGCAGTGCCTAGTCCAGTGCATCCAAACCATGGGAGCAAGCTAGCCTAACACTCAAGACTTGATGAGTAAATTGCCACTTTGAGTTACACAACAGTTTATGGATGGTCTGTTTGTTAGGAAATAAATTGGTCTTCTAAAATGAGTGGTTTTAGCCATTACACCGGATTCAATCATGGCGAGCATGTCTGGCAGATTTTGGTTTAAAAAAAAACTGTGCCTTACAGTTAGATGTGGTAAACAGCGCGTCCATATTGTTTCAGACATACAGAGACCAAGGGCTATGTTGGCCATTTTGGATTTTTTATAAACCATGTATCATTACCATTATAATGAATTGATACAACACAACACCTATTCACATCCTCTATAATTAAAATGTGAAGTCAGCAATTCTGGAGAATGCTATGTTGTATTAATGTAATTTAAATTTGACAGAATACATATTGGCAGCAAAACGATCACAAGTAAAAGTATGCATCACGCAGAATTGCTCACTCAGAGCAATACATGTATCATTCATATAATTGGAATAGGAAAGACTTTATATTACATCTTGCTGGGTAGTTTATTTCTTCTTGTGGCTACTTTGATAGTGAAATCTGTTGCATTGCATTTCAAATGTTACAGCTCTGTCATTAATTGTACCTTGTCATTCATTCATTTCACTTGTGTTCATCATTGAAGGTGCCATGTTGCAAAATCTGAGAAACAAAAGTGGCAACTTTAGGGAAGATATTCTAAAATCTGTGGTCTATGGCAACCGAAAAACATTGCATCCGACGGCTATAACAAAAGCAAGTTGATTCACTAAAATCGTTTTTTACAAGCCAGAGTAAGATGTGTTATCCGATAATGACTGCTCTGTTGACCAGACGTCTCAGACTGAATAGACACCACAACAATACTGAAAACTGCAATAAATGCAATCTTTCTTTATTGGCGAAAAGCTGTGATTCATGGTTTGTATTTTATTTGGATTCAGCAAAAAATTAACAATTTATGACTGAGAAGACTGATTTCACCAAATGTTCCACACGAACACACACACACACACACACACACACACACACACACACACACACACACACACACACACACACACACACACACCTAATGAGAGAGGGAGGTAAACTGGAAGACAGTCAGTACTTCCAGAAAATAGCATTTGGTACTTAATACGACTTGACTTTGTACGGTTGTCCCTCATTTTCCTTTCCTTTTTTGCCCCCCAAAAAAACGGGCCCTGCCTCATTACCAAAGTACTAGCAGAGGGCCACTTCATTTAATTTGGCAATGAAATATAACGCTAAGAAATAAATGAATTGATTTATTAATTTAAATGCCAAATACATTTAAAGTCGCGGAAAGAAATTAATAATTTGCCGTGGCAGCGTTTCACAAAGTATATAAAGTTCACCCTAACTCAGCAAAATCAAAATAACCGCATGATTTTTCTGCAGGGAGTGTGAAGACATTCCCACTTGGTGACAACATGCTGAGCTTACTGTTTACTGTATTTGTAAAAGTTTGACATGTTTACTGTAACAAATATCTGCTGGCAAGACACACACTTTAAACCGTGCAGTGCATCCATCTGAAAACAACATTACATGCAGTTACAGCAGAAAAAAAAACAACAAGGCAATCCATCCAACAGTTGTAAAAAAAGTTCAGTTAAAATGCCCCTAAATAATATAGTGTCTCTAGGATGGCCCTTTAAGTTATAGGGGAACACTAAAGGATCATTAGTATAACTGCCTGTAAAACCTTGAAGTTCTAACCCATCTGAGATATTCATGAAAGTAAGGAGATCCCCACCAGACTTCTTATTCATTGGAAATCATTCACTGGAGACTACGAATGTCTCATAATATAAACCATCGAACAGTTGGTGAGACGTTTTGGTCTGGACCAAAGGGGTGTCCACCAGACCAACCTTAAGCAAGTCAATTTACACAAGGCACATAACAATTCTTTTTTGCATATCCCCTCTCAAGTTACCACACTTGGGGCAGTTTTGGGGTCTTGCTCAAAGACACAATGGTAGAGACGATGGGCACCTTAGATGTTATAGCAGCCACAACCACTAGTTTTACTACTAACACCCTCCTGTTCAGTGCCGGCGATCCAACCAGAGACCTCATGGTTACTGGTTGTTCCCCTCTTTACTCTAGGCCATCAAACCACCCCTTCCTATTCCTAGCTCCATGCCATTAGCGCAGTTAAAAGGTTTTTGCATCCACCATGGGGATCCACAACAGATCACCCTAATCACTCATGTGCAGTTTGCATTGTCTCGTTCACCATCAACGCAACCATATGTGCATCAAAAAATGGCATTTAATCATTTGAAACAGTGGCATTTTATTTTTTTCGACATGAGATATTGTCTCCTCGATAGAACAGAGTGCCACGGTTCTCGCGTCCATCTTGATACATGACGGATGAGGACATGAGGCACGCGACACGATAGAGGCATGTAGACTCTTTGACGCATTCAAATAAATCACGGCCGTCAATATCCTCCGGAGATGAGCTTTTTTTCCTGTGTTTGAGTGTAGACAATTATTGTGTTTCACAGTCACAGACGCGTGTTTCAAGGACACACAGTATTCTTCACTGCACCGTAACCCTCTCCTGTCAACTCATCACCCCCCCCCCTGCTTGCACTGCCTTCTACAGTATCTGTGTGTGCGGTTTATCACGATATCATCTTGGTCAGTGAAGGACCTGATTAGGTGTGATGGGAAGGCTGATGTACTTTTGCATTTATTTTGCTTGCCTTTAAAGGTGGAGTCAGTGATTCTGGAGGAAGCTCGTGGTTCAATTCAGTTTTTGTCAAAATCAGTGAATATCTCCTCACCTTCTGCTACCTGTACATACTGTCTTTGCTGAAGTAAAAAAAAAAGTACAAATACACAGCCTTGGCTCTGTTAACTGGCATGCGGGTAGCTACCGTAGACCTTTATTGTATACAGAGCATAGGCTGTGCATTAACACCAGATTGTTATTTTCATCGCACACACAGTAGTTATCCTTTAGGAATTATTCATTGATATTGACAGCAGTGGTTTTGCATAAAGCATTATCCAGAATTGCTTACTCCCCCTTTCAATGCCCAAAGGTGAAAGGCAAAAATCAGTATACCTTTAACCTAACCCATGCAAATTTCTGGACTTCACAAGACCCTCTACTGTACAGACGGAGACACATTCTGACATGGTGAATCTGGCCCACTGAACGGAGGATTAGTTATTTGATTTCAGCTGGCAAATGGTAAAATCCTGTCCCTTTCTTGTTCCCCGTTCCATCTCGTCCTGCCCAGTGTCCCTCCCAACTGATAACAGGGACCAAGGTTCTTTGTTAGGCGTCACTTGGCAGGATGCACAATCAAAGCCAGAATCAAAGGGGGGGGATAACACTGGCTTGTGTGTAGATGAATGGATGCAATGAAAAAGCTCATTGTCTGCTTTGTGGCACAGGCACATGATTTAAAAGCTTGAAGAGGAGGAAGATACAGAGGTGTAAGATTCAGAGGAGGCCATACACGCTCATCCTGCCCACCATTTGGCACTATATACTTTGAATTTTTCCCTCAAGCAAGAATGCCCTAATCCATAGGATCATCACTGTGTTCCAATCCCCATGCTTCCTGCTATTTAGTATGGTAGAAATAAAGATGGTGTATGCTGTCTTGGATGCCGACTCCGGACGATATTTTTTGTGTTGAAATCAGCATGCTATTATGGCGATTCTGACCCACTATCCAGTGTGCCCCGGAAGTGACGTCACATCAATTGAGCTTCAGTATGAAAACAACCAGCGATGCGATGGATATGTATATATATATATATATATATATATATATATATATATATATATATATATGTAAAAGTATTTCCCAATTGTATGCCTACTGTATACTAACTAGATTATTTGTATGATCAGATGTAGTATTTAGAATAGAAATAAAGAAAGTATTCAATTTGGAACGCACTGCAAATTGCCAATCGCGGGGATTTTGCTTAGCCCATTCTCTACGCATCCCCTCCCTACATGTGACTTAATAGTAGGTGGACATTATACAGAGGTATGTACTGGACTGACTGAATGACTGATGGCTGATTGTTTGTGAATGCTTTCTCAATGAGAGCTCCTGACAGTGGGAATCAGAGGAGGTCAAGTCTCTTACTCACCCCCCAATCTGTCTCTCCACCCATCTCTATTCTAACATCCCTGGTCAACACTATAATACCTGTCATTTGTGTGACACATAGCTCCATACCTGTGATTTTCTGCAAGTCATCCCTGTTGTGAGTGAGGGACTTCAACAGTACGCCTTCCAATGCGTCTATTTCGTGAAGCCTGCAGTATATCAGACAATGGCAACAAGTCTATAACCACTGTTAGGCTTACCCCCCTGTAAGATTGCCAAATAATAATATCACTTATTAGTTTAAAGTTAGGGTGTGCATCTTCTGTCGCCCTCATGAGGAATTCTGAGTAATTACTACAACACTTGTCGGCGCATCTACATGAGGTAAGCCTTTGGAGATCGGGAGATGGATTTTATACCTGCCGATGGTTTGAATGTAACCAACATTAATTTATTGTAAAAAAAGTACGCACTGTAGCTTTAAAGAAAAAAGGATATCCTCTGTCTGTTGGCTATTGTAGATATCAGAGGCTCACCTCCATAATGTCAGATTGATCAAAACTGAATTTCATCCACCTCAGCTGTTTTTTTATCCTCAATGGATAGGTTTGCGTTCTTGTCTCAACACACACACAGCATATATTAGACAAAACCCTTTTTTAATTTTTTTTTTTGGAAGACCAGAATGATCGTTACAAAGTCCCAAGGGACAGTGAGGGACAGTGAGATGATCTTTGTGTATAATGGCCACACTATGGATCAGCAACTTCCAGCAGCATCACAGGACAAAAAAAAATTATTACTTCCAGACACATTAATCTAAAGTGTGGCTCTGATGCACTGACGACAGCACACATACCCCCACAGTGACTCTAGTTATCAGGTTCTGATGCTTTCGGTCTATTGACATTTGGAAAGAGGGATATGGAAATGATCGTGTCCCATACGCATGTGTGCGGGGGAAACCAAGAGGAAGTCAGCCAGCTCGTCCATTAAACGGCTCATTTAAATCACATTCACTGCCCAGATCGGCACATCTGAGCTAATGAACCTTGACCAATTCTTCAGTCTGGTACGTTTTTTTGTCCTAATGTGGACAGAGTCTCTGGTTTGCACACATGTGTTAATACTTGGGACACAACTAAAGGCTCACAAAAGTACCTAGAACTTAACCCCCCTTGAATCTTGAATGTACCGAATGTCATGGGCAAAAAAACAAAAGTTGTCAAGATCAGCTCCAGACATTTAGCCTCGAAATCCAGACCTGCCGCTGGCTAATTTAACTTTCCTCAGTTTACTAGTCTGGACACGAACCATTGGAGCTCATTAACTCAGTCGGAAAATGCGGAACTACCCAATCAAATCGTTCTATCTGGTATGAATGTAATCGGATGACTACAGTGCTGCGCTTGCACCGTCGAAGTCGTGATAGTAAACATTACAACAGAGATGGATGCAGATACATTGTTTGAGTTTGAAACGGCTTTGGCCTCGACAATTAACAATTTGGAAGATGGCAATCAAATCTTCACGAGCAAGAAAGATGAATTTTCTGTTTTGCTGACCGATCACGGCAAAAGTTTAATTTACCAGTTAACCCCGCTGTTCTCTAAACAAGCGGGCTTCAATACGTCACCTTGTTTATTGCTCTGATTGGTTGTCGTGTTATCCAATTGCGAGCAGTGGTATTTTAAAATGCATGCGTAGGTGCCGTCCCTTGAGTTGGGAAGGTCTTCTGCTCGTACATCGTTCTACAGTAGATGTGCGTCTGGATTCCCAGGCCACCAGACATTGACATTTCGAGGTACATTTTCACTCACACATTACCAGATGTTACGAGATTGTTTGAATTGATGCATAATGCAGTCTCCTCTTGAGATGAGGCCTTATATTGTTTTTTTTGTATGGATTTATTTCAGTCTATTTCCCCTTTCATTTTCTATGTCGGCGTCTCTCCTCCCTGGAGTGATTAATCAAGGTTTTTCGCGGCGTGCTCTTTGTCCCCTTGCATTGTCGCTTTATTTATTCATCTCATTCATTTATTCCACATGTGTATGTTGAGAGAGGGGGAACTTTCATTTTGTCTGGGAGTGAAGAGTGGCAAGCAGGTGTGGATTGTATACAGTGACAAATGGGGGATGTGTCTAGAATTGAGTTTGTGCGGGACGCTTTATGTTGCATATTTCCCATTTGGGTATCTTAAGTCCCTTACAAATCCTTGGGACATGTTGTACCCGCCGAAGAGAATCAAAGTGCAGAACGCATTATTCGTGTTTCATTTTGTGGGAGCGTTTAGGCTCTTAGTCAATGACAAGGTTGGAAAGAAGGAAGGGGGGGGGTGGTTACTTTGGGCTTGAAGTGAGCTTTGATTAAGGGCTTTTTTGTATTCTGAAAACTCTCTCTCTCTCACTCTGCATTACTTACTCAAACGACTTACTGTCTCTATGCCTTAAAATCACCTCTCTCCATTACCGAGCCCCAGACTTTTATTCTAACGTAATGCCCCTATTCTTTTTGGTTTTTCTAGCAGCTGTTAATTCAAATCTGCCAGTGTAACATGTTTGATCAAATGGCATCCCATCCAATTCACAATTATGCTCTTCCTTGAAAGCCTGTCTCCTTGAAATGATATTCACATACAACTAATTACTTTTGCCGGATATATTTCACACTGACAGAGCTAATACCGTTCTGGGGGGAATGTAAAAGTGAGCACGTCTTGTCTTGTGCTTTAAAGTCAGCGTCATTTATCCAGTGCTCTGAGTGCACACGCGTAACCATAAAAAAACATTATCAGACAGAAATGTTATCGCTTCGGGCCATTTGGATATGCAGAAGATGGTCTCAAATCTACAGGTTTGAGTTATTCGGGCAACATAACATGTTGTTGAAATAAACTAACTTCCCTTTCATGTCAAAAAGTGTATGTATGACCGACCCGATGGCTGTACTTGGCCTCTGCTGTTTCCAGTATAGTGCTTACCAGAGCAGAGTATAATATCATGTCTTCTATAATTGGGCAGCACTGCCAAAAATGCTCTCAATATACAACGTAAAAAAAATATCTTACTGTGCAATTTTGTTGCATACCCAAACAAGTTGCATTACAAGGAGGAAAATGCCATTTTATCTCACACTTATGCATCCTGTGAACGTGACACGGAAGCTTAAACTGCTGGGTGGTGGAATATTCAAATACTGTTTGAACAAAGTTTCAGGGAACTTTTTGGCAGTGCTAGAATGTAAAGTGTTGCTGTCACCACAACTCAACGCAAGGCAAGGCAAGGCAAGGCAAGGCAAGGCAGGGCAGGGCAAGTTTATTTATACAGCACAAGCCATACACAAGGCAATTCAAAGTGCTTTACAGGGGGCATAAGAAAGCATCAAGATTAGACATTAGAAATGCATTTTAAAAGATGGTTAAAACAAAGATACAAATACAGGCGGACATATTGTTAAAAATTAAAAGAATTGCATTTAGAAGACAGTAAAAGCAAACGAATAAACACTACGGGTTAAAAGGGACACTGAAAATCTTCATCCTTTGTCACCACAGCATTACAATTTATGGACAACGGCTGCTTGTAACAGCTCAGTGGCGTCAATTAAAAAAACCTGTGATTTCTAACATAAGAACAATTCTGATACGAGTGCCATCCATGTGAGTGCTAGTGTCTGTTTGGTGTGTGTACGCCTGTTATGGATGTGTGTGTACTTTGTACAATATGAAAAAGAAGCAGTAATCTCAGTCTCACCATGCGCACACCCACTCCCTACTCACCTCTCCTTTCACATCCTCATCCATTATTCAGACTGTAGGACAGCACACTCATATTGACTACAGGTTCTTTTTCCTTTTTTTTCCTCGGTGGAAAAAATAAGCAACTGCTTCATTATGCAGATAATACCTGCTTGACTCACAGAAACACAGTTGCATTACAATGTGTCAATATCCAAAAGCCCACAATCTTTCACGCTCCGTACATTTTGAAACTTTCGTGTTTTTCCCCCCTGCCAGCCCTACAGGCTAGAGGGGAGGGGAGGGAGGGGGGGGGGGGGGGATGGGGATAGAGAGGGGCCGGTAGCCTTGGGGGAATATGTTCTGGTTCTATCACTTCTGTTGACAACGACGTGTGCAGCTTTTTTTTTTTTTTACCTCTCATTTCGACTACGCGCAAGGTCACACATATCATTTGCATCTTTTGGAATTGTTCCTGAGGAGTTTATTCTGATTTGTGTTAGTGTGAGTGTGTGTGTGTGTGTGTGTGTGTGTGTGTGTGTGTGTGTGTGTGTGTGTGTGTGTGTGTGTGTGTGTGTGTGGGCCCTGAATATTCAGCACCATCCAGCGGAAAAAGTCAATAAATTCATTCAGATTACATGAGAGTGGATATGGAACGGTCTACACCGCGTGGAAAGACTTTGAAATGTACTACGGCTTGTCCATGAGGCAAAGTTTTAGGACTTTTACAATCAAGAAGCGCCCAAGAAAAGTTTTAGTTGTTGATTCAACTGCTAAGAAAATACCTGGACGCACAGCGGAAGGTATAAAATGCATGCACGATTAGCAAAAGGCTTACCTCATGTACTGTAGCTGCATTGACTGTATTGTTGTAATTACTCAGAATTACCCATGGGGGTGACAGATTAAAGTTACATACTTTAGCTTTTAAATTGAATAAAGATGATAGTGAATATGAATATCTTTAATTATACAGCACCTTTCAGTCAAGAATAGCAGGGAATAACATGTGCTCAGTGCTTCACATGAACATAGACATAGAACATAAAACAACAGATATAAATGCAGTCATTTATTTTGGTATGGAAGTTAGTCTATGGATTTTTGGAGTCTAGTTGTTTGTATCTACGTTTGTTTTTTTTACACAGGACATATTCGCCATTGTAGAGCTGAATATATGCTCTGAAATTAAGACCAAGCCCTCCCGCCCTGTGTCTGCAAAGATTAAGAGTAGCCTCTATGTCACTTGGAATGAAGACCTGTTGATTGTAGAGATACTCAGATCTGTCATGTACTTCGTGGCATGGTAATCATTTCAAATTTGCTGTTGAAATATCCTGAATATCACTGCTATCGTACCTCCATGGCAGATGCTTTTCTAGTATGTATCCATTTATCAAAGCCTAATATCAGTAGTTATGTTATGCAAAGAAAGAGAAAGGACACCTCTTGTAAAAGGAGCGACCAGGGCTTTTACTGTCACAATGGACAGCGAGGACATGTCCTACTTTGAACATTCCAATTCCATTTTTTCATACTTAGGTGCCATTCATTTAAAAGATGTGGTCTTTAATAGGCTCTTGAATGATCTTTTCTTCTCCTGTTCTTCCTGCAAAAGGGGGAGAACTGATTTGGCCTCGTCCAAGCAAAATGAATTGATCTTATCAGTGACGTGCGGTGAGGTCAGTGAGTGGGTAGGCACTGAGTTCTGAAAGCCAGATTTCTCTAAACCTATATATTGTTAAATCAAAAACAATAAACAACAAACAGGCACGCACGGCCGATTTCAAATAAGTTCCTCCCTTTCTTTCTTTCTTTCTTTCTCACTCACTCACTCACTCACTCACACACTCACTCACTCACTCACTCACTCACTCACTCACTCACTCACACACACACACACACACACACACACACACACACACACACACACACACACACACACACACACACACACACACACACACACACACACACACGGGACGCATATGAAATGTGACGACGGTGACTTCAGGTTTGCCCGTAGCCTACTGTAGTTTGGTCTAAATGATTAAACATCGCATCCATCGACGTAACGGACCCGTCCCTCACACCGAGGGCCGAAAAAACGTAAGGCAACAAGTCAAACCTTCGCCGATTCAAACTACCGGTACTACTTCTATTCAACTTAAAAATAAAAGACAGACTTCATCATTATGTAGGACTACAGCATAACTGATGGCAACTCCACTCCATAAACTTTATCTTAATAGATACCAGTAGCATATGCCCCATGGACCTGTCCAGCATCAGAACGTAACCATTTATCCACATTGCAGAGCTTAGGTTTGTCCGTCAGTAACAATGAAAACACAACTGCTCAATTGAATATAAAATGCAGAATGGATTGCACTCGGTATCAATTCATCCAACTTTATTATTAAATAAACCCCAAAAAAGTTTCTGACTCACCAATCTGACTCCCTGGCTGTAGAAATAAGCAAGATGATAGTAATCCAGTGACAGTCTGACTGACAGCACAGCTAGCTAGCTAGCATCCTTCCGTTCATGTAGGCTACCTGTCCGTTTGAAATGCTCGAACATTGTTTGTCCCTGTTGCTGCTGTACACCGTCCAAGGCTGGCACAGGCCTTTCTCTTGCTATTCATTCTGTTCCTTTTTAAATTATAATCCAATTTGTTAAAATTCCTCCAGTCTGAAATATCTGCGGGCATCGACACGGCAGCTGCAATGTTGACTTAAAAATCCGCGGGGGTAACGCAACGTGAATGAGCATAGCCAACGTAATGACGTTGGCCTAAGCTGCGTAAATGTCTAGTAATATCTCAATTTTAATTGGTCCATGAATGATATGTAACGTAAAGGCTTATGTGGCATACCATTTACGTAAAAAAGGCACAAAGAATTATGCTTATTTGCGTACATGTTAAATAATACAGAATCAAGTGCGCATGCGCGAAAACTTTTTTTTTCTTGCCGTGCACAAGGAATAGGCGCAAAGGCACTGATTCTTTGCCGTACACAATGAATGGGAAACAGCAAAGGCACAATATTTCTTTGGCGTAACTTACTAACTGCCACGTTTCTAATCAAAACGTCTACACTTTTTTAAAGTAATCGCGGATTACATGTAAAGATCGAAATAATTAACAGTAATAATGCAAATATAAGTTTATTAAATAAAAAAAATATTTTATTTTATTTATTTATTTTTGCACACGGCGCCAGGGAAGGCACCGCACGTCACTGGATCTTATGTGTATTACCGTGAAATAACCATCCGTGTTAAAAGTGTCTGTAAAACAATTGCAGTAAGAGCTGATAAAACATGATCGAAAAAAAAGAAAATATTGTCTCCTGTTTAATAATGGATTGGATTTATATAGCACTTTTCAAGGCACTCAAAGACGCTTTACAGGGTTCCAGGTTCCATTCATTCACACACAGTCATACTGGTGGTGGTAAACTACGAGAGTAGCCACAGCTGCCCTGGGGCAGACTGACGGAAGCGTGGCTGCCATTCAGCGCCTACGGCCCCTCCGACCACCACCTCAAACATACAGCAGTCATACACATTCACACGAGGCAAGGTGGGTGAAGTGTCTTGCCCAAGGACACAACAACCATGACACTGGTGGCAGAGCGGGCATCGCACCGCCAACCCTTGGATCATTGGCCAATGCGCTTAACCATCTGAGCCACGGTTGCCCCCAAAAGCTAATGCAACCCGGATGTCTTATTAACAACCAATTTTAATTGACATAAAGTGGTTACTAAACATATTTTTGCAAAGTTCATGCCAAAACCTTCACTGGTGACATATTTCTTTTGTTTTTCTTCCGTGCAAAAGAACCGCTGACAATACATTTGTCCAATTTTAAGCAGAAACTCAAGCTTGTTGTTATCTATGCCACTGGGTCAAAATAAACATATTCTAATTGGATTAAATTACCCAACAGCAAGACTGAAAATCAGACATTTTCTTTTTGGATTTGAATGTTTTTTGGAATAATAAACAGTTTCAGGTTGATTAAACAGAAAAGGCTTGTAGATGGCATTGTGTCCATGCATTGTATAGTGACGCAGACAGCTAGCGTGTAGGTAGGTGTTGTTGAGTGAGATGTTTCATCTCCCACTGAAAGGTGTGACTCACAGCTGCCTTAGCGCTGCCTTTACCATTTAAGTTCCACTTCTACTCTTTATAATGGAAAATGTCAGAATAATGAGGGAAGGATTTCAAAGAGTTGGCTTTCCTTTTTTTCAAATGCGTATGGTATATATGAAGAAAATCTCTAGAAATTCAGTCCAAACCATTTTCCCCATTACACATGTAAAGAGTTAATCACAGCACCTCAAGTTTAAGAAATGTGTGCAAAAAAATGGGGCATCATTTGTAAGCTTTTTCGACTGTCAAATTAGGTTTTTCTCTCCTCCCACCTGGCTCTGTTTGTGAAGGCAAGAGACAAGCATTATTAGCAGCAAACTATAATCCCTGCTACGGACGTGAGCAGAAAATACATCTTAAAAAAAACCAAAAAAACATCTATAAGCTCATTATCTTTTGAGTGTCACTGGGAATTGAAAAATTTGCCTGGCTGAGTTGCAGGTTCACACCCCGGCACAGTGTAATGTTTGACGCTGATGCGCACACAGAAATATCCATTTTCTCTGCAGCCGTTGTTTCCATTTCCAGCTCACGACACATTATTATTATTTTTTTTTTTTAAAGGTTCATCTTTCTCCTTCCTTTCTTTCCATCTTATACATCTAACACGAAGGGGCCCCTCTGCCACGCACGCTGCCTGAAAATATTTAAAAATAATATCAGCTTTCAGTCACGCTGCAAAAATGAAGGCTGCTGCATTTCTTTATCAGGCAACAAATAATAATTGGTTGTGAGGGGGAAAATAATGTCAACATAAACGTATGCGCCTCAAGACTGCAAAAGACAAACTGTATACAGTTTTTCTTACCCAAAGTTACTTAAAAGTTAAATTATCAATTGTTTGGACATTACTCGGGGACCGGAATCATGACAAGTAGAGATACACAAGCCCATTAGTGCATCGCCCACTGACCTAAACAGTCTGGGTCACAATACAGTTAAAAGTTCATTCAATTTGCATCTTAGGCCTACTTACATCAAGGAGTGTCACGCATGTGCATTCACCACTAAAGGACATTAGTCAAGTTCACTGTTACTTATAAATGGCCACACCAGTTTTAAATACAGCTGTTAACTCAAAAGGTTGCTTTCCTATTTGCAGGCAAGTGTACTGAAAACATTGGAAAATGCCGAAGATGGCGGAACAAGTATGGAACTGTGAGATATGCAAAGAAAGACTAGAAGAAGAAAAAAAGAAATTGTACTCATCAATGTTGCTGTAGCAGGTGACGACAAGCACTTTCCTTGTGTAAATAGTCAAATGAATGGCGGCTGAATTCCATTTAGCTGCTTCAGTTTCATGGTACTGTTTGTGTATTGTGCGTGTGCCGTGTCACTGTCACGCCACAGTGCAACACTTCAACAGTAATGGGCTGTCTTTATTTATATTAATAAATCCTGTGCCTTGACTAAGTGATGAAGAAAGGTGGCACTTTATTCATTGAAACTTCCCCATGTAATGTTTTATTTAGTTTAACTCTTGTGTTTTACTGCATTCCCAGCTTCCTTCCGTGAGATAATCAACATTCTCCATTTAAACTTGTTATTTGTAATGCCTTCAATCCACATAAAATATATATATGTACTGCTTTGTTGGCCCCGGATCATAAATCAGACTTGTTGCAATCAGTCGTTTACATGCAGACTCATAATCGGGTAACTAAACGATATAAGACTTCAACAGGACTTTTAAACTGCATGTAAACACCTTTATCCGATCTACTTCGCACACAAATCGGCACAATAACGGACAAGAGAAGTCGGATAAGAACACCTAGATAACTCGTTCATTATCGGCATTCTCTCTGCATGTATACAGGGATTGGACATCGCATATCGGAGATTGCTTCTGCGCCTGCTCGAGAATCCCTGTGGAGGATTTCACAAGGAAGTGGAAGGAGACGACGTAAAAAAAATAGTAGGGTTATTGCATAGAAAGTATATAAAAATATAAATATAAATAAATATTTGTGTATATAATAATTTATATATATGAATATATATCTATAACAATTATTGTCGGAAGGGAACCGGACGTGGCTCATAACCACTTGTTGAAAGGGCTACAGCGCCACCTAGCATAGTGGAGACAGCCATGCATTGGACATTTATCCGATTTCTTAAAGGCCATGTATACTCGGACATGTGACACGGTCCGTTCGAGTGTCTAGTTCGATATATGTCTTAATCCAATCTAGTTGTGCCATGGGAACGCACTGAGTCTCTCTTTTCTTTGTGGCCACATGCAAATCGGGGGTCAGCCCTTCTTTCGAGCCCAGAGGGTGCTGGTAATGTATCTCAAGCCGTTTTCGGTAATTGCCACAACAACAAAAAAAATGATAATAAAAAAAAATGCTGGAAGAATGATAACTTGTGCAATTTAGCAGTTTGATTACAATAACACAGTGAATGCCGTTTGCAGTTTGCTGTCTGCCATCCATTCATCATAAGCACTTTACCTTCCCAGACAACAATTACAGCTAATTTTGCCACCATCTATTTGCATCGCTCCGTTTGCACTAAGAACTGTAGCTCATGAAAACAACAATGGACTTTATTGCAGAGAATGGGGAAAGTGAGTTGTAACACTGAACATGTTTCCTCATCTCTAAGGTCTCCCATGTATGAAATGGATTATTGTATAGACATATCTTACTGCCAACATTGGTTTAATCAAAATATATAGCTATACATCCATAAGATAAAAATTAACTAAATATAACCTGTCTGTATGGCAGTTAGGACATATAAACTTGTGTAGATCAACAATGCAAAACTTTTAAGCTGCAGAAATAGCCAGCCCTTTCAAATAAATGGTCAGTAATCTGTAGTTAGATGCTTGACTATCACTTTAGAATGACAACACTACTCAGTTGAGGTCAAAGGTCATCATACTATTTGGGTGGGCAGCCTATACTCACTTTGCTGGGCTTTTTTCAACGGTGAATGGGGGAAATGAATATAATGCCAGAAAGCATTGGCTTAAAAGCTGCCAATTATTGTCTTAAAACTGTTCCAGCAAATGGATCCGAATGGATCAGATGCATGGTCTGTGAGTACGGACCCGGTCAGAAAAAAAAGCAACAGTTGTGAAAAGCTTTGTGTACCAATTGTAGTAAACCAATTGCAGCGAATGGCGGGGGATGTCGCATGTTAATTACAACCTTCACCTAATGTTTGTAAAATACAAGCCAGTGTTCCATTTGTCTGCCAGTTATTAGCTAACACTGCTGGGTGCACATATACACGAGTCCTCGGCACACTGTTTGGAATGCCTAATGAGTGGAGCATCACCATCAGACAACACACACACACACACACACACATACACACAAAAGAAACTGTGCTCCTACAATTACTAATTCATGGATTTCTTTCCCAGGGTGTTGCTTGATTATTTGTAGTGAATAACCTTTTGTTTGGTTGAGACAAAACAAAAAGTTGACCCGCTGACATGTGTGATTTTGAATAGTGTCATATCGGCAGTAGTGTAGTGGAGGGTATACGCAGGTATACGGCGTATACCCACTTATTTTTCAGGCGGCATTGCGAATATCCACTTCTAACGGCCGGGTAGTGGAGGGTATACGCAGGTATACGGCGTATAACCACTTATTTTTCAGGCGACATTGCATATATATCCACTTCTAACGGCTGCCTCCATTCGTTTCCACTGTTGTCAATGTGTTAGTGTGTGAGTCAGGACAGTGAACGCCCCCCTAATGGCTGTGCCGTTCTGCCAGCTACGCTCTATCGACCAATTAGATAGCTCGAAACAATTTTGATAGTAACCGGCGGTTTTTTCTCCCGGCGGATAAATGCTGGTCCAAGCCATGGTCCAAGCGCTTCCCGAGCGCTTCCGAGCACATTTTGTTTCCTATGACGCGAAGGCATGATAAGATAAGATATGAAGCGAACTAGTCAGACAAAAATCTGCTTTGTGAATAAAAAAGCATGCGTTGCTACATCGCCGTTGCTGTTAGCAAGCAGCCCAGCACCCGCACCTGCTCCGTCTCCCAGTCCCAGCCCAGTCGGAGTCGGAGAGGATGTCGATGCAGAAAGTGATGCCGCTGCTCCTTCAACTACAACTTTATATAAAGACGTCAACCACGGTGAGCACTTTAATAGCAGCAGGGACCTTGTAAATCATGTTTATAACATATATTAAAACAATGAAAAATGTTACACTTAAAATGTTAAGTGTAGCCTACCTGGCCCAAGAAAATGCATCCCTCACCACAAGACAGCCTGTTTTCAATATAATAGTCATCCCTCAATTGCTTCTATTGTTTTGGGATCTAACATTAGCCTACCTGTACGTTCCAATTCATTTCGTGAGTCTGTTTGAAAATATGTCACTGAACAGAATTCAGGAGGCTAATTGTAATTAAATAGTTACATTTATAGCCTGTATTTCATTCACTGGCCAGACCTGTGGACAGCCATGTTACCTGGTTACGATATAAAAACAAAAAATTGGGTAAGTTTAGGTTGTTAGTTTGGCAGCTTCTATAACAGTTGACATGTGAAAATATTTATTTATTACTGTGTGTGTGTGTGTGTGTGTGTGTGTGTGTGTGTGTGTGTGTGTGTGTGTGTGTGTGTGTGTGTGTGTGTGTGTGTGTGTGTGTGTGTGTGTGTGTGTGTGTGTGTGTGTGTGTGTGTGTGTGTGTGTGTGTGTGTGTTCACTGCACATACAGATGTGAATACTATTGTTATGTGAATCTTATTGTTTAGCATGCTTCAATTTGGATTTGTTGTTTATAGTCTATATTGTTTTGAACATGTTGTTGGATTCTTTGAATTAGGTTATTTATGATGATTTATCTGTTAACAGGTACTATGCCTGATGTTTATAAATAGTATTCAGCTATAGAAACCAAATAATTTATTTCATTTTCAGTTTTAGGACTGCATTTTTGATGTGTGGAAGAGGATGTGTTTTTTATTTAAGGTGAAATATGAACAAAGCTGCATTGCCACACAGTATGATAAATAATATTTCCTGTTATCCCTCTCTGCTGTTGTCATATCAGTACTTAACCTCTTAAGTATTTTTTTTACATGATGTTCAAAAATCAGTTTGCTGCAGTACACCCAGAGCAATCTTTCCTAAAGTTGGTTTGTGAATGCTTTTTATTTTATTTTTTTTAAATCAGTTTGTTAAAAATAAACTAATCTCTGACTGAAACACCATTTTTGCCTCATCTTGAATATATCTTATATTCATGCATTAATTTATGCCTGTGTTGGACCACTACTCGCAAGGGGCTGTGAGGCAGCGCAATTATGGGAAATGTAGGACCGGCAAAAGCGGCTGCGCGCGCAATACCCACTTCTCCAGGCACCACTACACCACTGCATATCGGGGTAGTTTTACTGTGATAGTTGTCAAAAGGTGACAGCACACAGTTTTCCAACTACAGCGAAAGCCACAGCATAATCGGCCGGCTTTCCATAGCATAGTGCCACTGACAATGTAGCCATGGTAACAAGGTAGCAAAGAGGCAGGAGCTTTAAAGTTGCTGCCTGTGATCAATGATTAGGCTTAATTTCTAGCATGGGTGTTGAGAGTAAAACTACAGTTATCACAAAGGATGTATCCATATAAATGTATCTAAACCTGTCCAAAGTAATGCAATTACACGTACTAGATTGAATTATCTTGAGACATGATTGTAATTTGTTGTTATTTACTTCCTTTTTTCAAGTAAAGTTTTTGGAAGAGTTCTGGGTTAATAAGATTTATAGAATGCATTGTATTTTAACCGATGTGAACTTTTTGCATGGCTGCTTGCTGTGTCTTTCCGACAGCAGCTTGTCATGCTCAATTTGTTCAACTCCCATGTAGTGAAGTACTGAGCATGTCACTGCCACTGTCTGTAGCATGTCTCCTGAGGGCACACAGACACACACACACACACACATAGGCACACAAACAAATACACACACACACACACACACACAGATGCGCACGCACACACACACAAACACACATGCACACACACACACACAGACGCACACACACACATTCACACACACACACACACACACACACACACAGACGCACACACACACACACACACACACACACACACACACACACACACACACACACACACACACGGAACGTTGCCATCCTGGACAAAAGGCATTAAGACACAACTGAGCAAATCCACACAAAAAACAAATCCACACCAAAATCACATAAAACACCGCAAAACACACGCAAACTAAAGCTTTTTTTTACACTTGTGTCTGCAGAGTTTTTTTGTACCTCTCAAAAGAAAATAGGCTCTAAACTGTTTTACACTTTGGGCACGGCAAATTATAATGCAAATATATGACAGCGCCGCTTGAACAGTTGCCCATAGGTTGACAAGAACAAACGGGATATGGAGATTGTGCCTCATTCTGTTTCACCTAGAAAAAAAGCCAAGGGCAAATGGAAATGGGTTGTAGTGGGGCGTATCGGCCCCAACATAACCCTGCCAGGGAACTTTGCTCTCCTCTTTAATTAATGAGTGCCACTGTTTGTGAATGTAAATATGCAACTAAGCAGACACCCTGTGCAGCCAAGTGGAGAGTGCCTGACTGCGGGGATATGCATACATTTTGACTGTCTATTAAGTTTGAGTCGTTTGAGACAATTTTCAGTCAGACTGTGCATGACACTGACTCTTTGTTATAGCGACACAGTGTGTCAGACGGGCGGGTTCATCAACAGCACATATCTAAGATGTTCTACTTACAGTTCTAGTTTGGGAAATATTGGGTTTTTGATTTGTATTTACTGGAGCAGAAAGTGGTGGCTTGTCTCATTTTGGAACCATTAACTGTAGATTTTACCAGGAGAAAGGAGCTGTAGCTAACACATTAGCCGATATAGCGAAATGAAAGAGTCAATGGCAAAAAAAAAGCTGTTTTTTGCCTACTTTTGAATATTTGCTGGAGGACCTTCTTCTCACATGCCGAAAATCAAAAAACTTATCAGGCCTTCCATGCATAGTGATGGTGATGATGGGAGGAGTTTAATGAATAGCCAAGTATAAGACTCACTTTCCTGCTGAATTAAAGTCGTAACACACAAGTTGATCATAAGTATAAGGACCTAGAGTAGCCTATACTATACATAAATCAACATTTTTATTCACCATTGTGAAATTATTATTATTATTAGTGTGTTAAAATATCCACTAGTATGTTATCCTGTGTGTCTGGGTGTGTGTCTGGGTGTGTGTCTGGGTGTGTGTGTGTGTGTGTGTGTGTGTGTGTGTGTGTGTGTGTGTGTGTGTGTGTGTGTGTGTGTGTGTGTGTGTGCCTGTGTGTGTCTGCATGTGTGTGTGTGTGATTGAGACCTATGGATCTCTAGATGTCCCTAGACAGAAGTTGAATGGGCGTATTAACATTGTTAAAGATATCCAACGAGCTGTGCTGATGAAGACTTTCTCTGCCTCTGTGCTTTGGTCAGCAGAAAAATCAAACTGTGGGCCTTGAATTTAATGTGTCAAAATGAGCCTGAATTATGGATCATCAGTACTAAGGGCTTTTAATGCGCGGCAGTATACTGGGCCAAATGAAAAGTGATCGGCTCTCTCTATGGGACTCTTACAGTATTTAATGACTTGCAAAACATTGTCGGTGGCCCCCTTCAGAAGCAACTTAGTTTTTAATCGGGGCATGAGAGGGGCCCAGGGGGTGAAAATAGCTTTTAGATTATAGCTGAGTTCATAGTGTTTTTGGGCTTGCATTGATGAACTTTTAGCCGAGATCTGTGAGTTACTTACTGTGAGTGTGTGTGTGTGTGTGTGTGTGTGTGTGTGTGTGTGTGTGTGTGTGTGTGTGTGTGTGTGTGTGTGTGTGTGTGTGTGTGTGTGTGTGTGTGTGTGTGTGTGTGCGCGTGTGTGTGTTGGCGTGTGGGTTTGTGTGTGTGTGTTTTCAAACCACACGTCTCTAGGACAGCGCCATAAAAAAATATGCCTCATTATAACCCATGTAAATAAGGGGGGTTGCTTTCTGCAAGGCTAATAATATTTGCTGAAGTTTCTACAAAAACAATAGACCCCCTGTGCTGTATCCCTGTGAAAAAAAAGATTTATTTATAAAATGACGATTATACAACTGTGAAGTCAAGGAAGCCAGAAGCCAATTCTTTCATCCAGAAAATGACCCTGTATGGTCAAAAAGGTACAGTATACTGATGGGGTCAACCGCTCTGTCGGGGTGTTCTAATGGGCTTAACAAGGGCTTGAGGTAGGTAACAATTAACAGTGGGGGAGAAAGGTGTTTTTACAAGTCAGCAAGTCTGTGAGCCTCAGCCTGCTAATGAGCCCCCAAACCCCCCCAAATTTTTTTTTTTAAATAAATACATAAAAAACTCACCATCTATCACTCAACTTTTTTTTAGGGTAGGCTATACCTGCTGGGAATAGATCCCCCATTACCAATGTTCTCATTTGGCCTATAGCAAGCAAGGGGCCACTTTAATGAGGTTGTGTACACTATATATGGTTGCCCCATTACCTCTCTTTTTAAAAAAACAAAACAGTTGACAGTTGTTGACGTGCAACAGGTTCGTCATATACCATGCTGCCCAAACAAATTCCCATTTCTAAAGGTAAACAGTGCAGCATTGTCATTACACATCCAACATTCCAGTGACAGTGGGTGAAAGGGAGGGAGCTATTATTAAGGTTGTGCTATGACATTGAGTGACATTTACTCACAGCCAATCATCACAGCCCACTAATGGCTCATATCTCAGTCAATAATAATTATTTACATTTTTTCTGAAAAACGTTAGGCGGAAACACCCCCCGAAACACAAACATTCCCCCTTAAATCAATATTGTCTGAAGTAATGAGGTGTCAATCCCATCTCTCCATCTGGCAGCCTGAGAGGGGAACATATTCAACTCTTTCCGTTGGCACATATACATCCTCTGAATGTCAACTAGCTTTGCATTGTTGAAAACTGGGTGATCATCTAATTAGATCCAGTGTAATAGACACATTGGGGATTGGGCAACACCCCCAGAACACCCCCCCCCCCTCTTTCTCCTTGTGCTAGTCAAGGCTGTCTTGCCTGTTACTTCATCCAGCCTCCTTTTGGCTAAATCATGTCCTCTCACACACATTTTCTTTTCCATTGGCAGATAAATGCCTGTGTGAGGAACTTTTTCCCTCAACTCAACTGTCACAGAGTTGCTCTTCAAAGTATTTTGCAAAACTGAGAAATAGAAAACTTTAAATTTAAGTTGGAGATCGTTGATGAATGTCTCCTCTCAATCTGTTACCTGTGCGTACTGTGTTGCTGCAAAAAAAAAAAAAAAAAAGTAGTAGTGGACCCCCTTTGTTTACATTCCCGTTGTTTACATACCAGTTTACTGAGCCTAGGCCGTGTATTAACATCAGATTTATTTTCAGTGCACACACAGTACGGACAGGTAGCAGATTGTGAGGAGACATTCACTGATTTGACAAAAAGAGATTGTGTCAACAACAGACATTCTCCAGGAATTGCTTACCCCACCTTTAAACAATGTAAATGACATAGAATGACAAGGGAACACCCACTTAATTCTGGGCTTGATTTCTAACTATGTTAATATTGCTACCAGTAGCATGTGCTGCACTGACAGGCATATCATTCAGCCCACGACCTGTGTCGACTATTACAACCGCTGCATCTTGTGTGACTGATGTGGAGTGTGGGGTGTGGTTGACAGCTCCACTTATCTTCATGGCTGCGTTCGAAACGGCCTACTACATTCCTTCCTCCTTCATACTCAACATGTACAGTATATACTACATACTGTCTACTTAACGATTGAGTGTGTATACGAGGTTCGTCGGAACGTTTACAATGAAGTATACAGAAGCAATAAAGATTTATTTTTTAAACTTCTGTGTCGTTTGAAAAGACACGATGCATTGTGGGGCGGTTGAGTAGGAAACGTGACTTATCGATCCATACACAAAATCTTCCCGGAAGTAAGCACTCATCCGGACATTTGTCGCCTGCACAAACTTGCATACACAAGCACAACATACTCAAATATGTGTAGGACGTTAGTATGGCTTTTCGAACACAGCCCGTGTGTGTTGGCTCTGAGGGCAGACAGTGTGACACATGGAGGACAATGGTCGACTAAAGAATAAGTGTCACCATCTTCAAATTTGAATTTTTTCTAAGTCAATCAATGAATGCTATAGGTACATTCAGCCAACTCAGAGACACCATTGAACTCACTTACTTATACATGGGTTCAGAAAGTGATTTTTTAACGGACGAACCAATCCCCATTTCCCTGTGTGAGTGATTGAAGATCAATTGATAGATATCGTCGATTTGAGAAGACTCATTTGCCTTGTAAAAATCTCCTAAAGTTGAGCAGAACTTTGAAAGACAGTATGAAGTTAGCCTTGAAGTTTGTATTTTATTAGAACTGTGTGTGTTGAGGCAAGAGACTATTCATTATATAGTATACTTGTTCATTGTGTGCTTAAAGTATGTTTAATTAAATATCTTCTTAAATATATATCGCTACTTTATTATTGTCTAATGTATGACTTTACCATAGCATGCACATACTTTCTATTTTATTCTATTGTTATTCATATACTCATCTATTTATCTGGCCTGGTGCTTTTGTAACACATGAATTTCCCATCTGGGGATCAATACAATACACAGCTTGGTTTGGTATGCTGGTTTTTCCTTTCGCCGTGAGATAGGCCTATCCCTCGAAAACATGAGTGGAATGTTTTTAACGGTGTGGGACCTGACTAAAATTGAAATGTTACACGTGTACAATGTACGTGCACGTGTACATGTACAACACACATGTACGTATACTGTTTGGTCGTTCAGAAAAAAATTGTGCTTACAGACTTGATCTCATGTGTTTTTTTTTTAAATTAGCAGATTTAAAAATATATATTTTGTGAAATGTCAGGGGAAATGGCATAATGTAACAGCATGAATAGACAGAGAGAGCTAGAGGGGGAAAGTAAGGTCACCCCAACCTGCACACAGTCACCTGGAGGACACCTCATTGACATCCACACAAAACGCCCCGCTGTGCCTTTCAAGACAATTTGAAAACCCAAGCCCAGTGTGCGCCCATACACTGAACTGACAGCGCATGCCATGAACTTAGCAAAGTCCATGAACTTACTGTCACACACACAAGTCAGAGGCTTTATGAAAATCTAAATCGCGCCTTTCCCCAAACAACAACGTGTTTCTTATTGGTATTTTAGACTTGGGGCTTAGATGCAGATCCAGCAGCAGCAGCAACAACAACAGTGCATCTAATAATATCACAAGCCTAAAAATACACAGGTAAATCTCACTCTTCGCTCTCTCGCTAACCACAGGGACCCGGGCTCCGACGTCCACTGAGGGAGCTAGCTCGCTGACTAATGAAGTTGGGAAAAGCTTAGAGCAATTAGACACATCAAAGCTCGGAATGTGAAAATTAATTAGGCTCGGGTCTCTTTTCGGAAGGCAGCATCCGCTCATTGCAATATAGCTCATTAGCATAGCGCCATCAAAACACGCCAAGTGCCTGTGTTGATGCCGCTCCGAACACTTTGAGATTACATGTGCACGTCATGTACTTTGGACAAAGGCGAAGGGGGAAATAATGTTAACAGGCTAAATAGTGGCCAATCAGAATCTAAGGAAATTCTATGTTGTGGCAAAACATGAGGTTTCATTCCCTCAAGCTTCTTGTAGATTGATCAGCTCACTCATAAATTCATGCACAATCAAAGCAAAGCTACAATGAGTTTTACTAAGAAACTGTGGCTCACATCACTTGTAAGAAGTGTAAAAGTGTTTTTCACAAGATTTTGAGGGACCTACTGCATGGTTAAAAAATGTATCCAACCTATTCTGGAAAACGTTAAAGGTTGGGTAAGCGATTCGGATTGTTTTTCAACGCACTCATAGTACGGACAAGAAGCAGTTTGTGAGGAGATACTCACTCATTTGACGAAACATAGTTTTGTCACCAAACAATCTCCAGAATTGCTTACCCTACCTTTCATGGAAGGGGACCTCTGCACATCTCCTGGAAGCTCATTCAATGTCTTGCACAAATTGTAAAGAATGTATACAAGACAAACGTGAGACATGAGTTTATGTGGATTTTATTTGCTTGCAGATGAGGCTCCAACTTGTCGTTCTATATTCCCTCGCTGTTCCGTTTTGTTCAGCCCCCCCTATCAAAAGCGTACCTTAAACCTTGAGTGTTTGTCACATCAAAGGGACTTTTGGTCTCGTGATGTCAAAGAGAAGCGTCGACATTCACTGAACTCGGCGGCCATTTTTTTCAGAACTTCATTAGCCGGCCCAATCCCTGTGTGAAGTCACATCAAAGCCCGGCCTGGTCACATCTCATTCACACTAATGAACAGCTCTTTCAAACACAACGGCTCATTATTAACAACACCTGCCTTTTAAATGTGAGATGTATTATGTAAATGTCTGTGCAAGACAGTTGTATACATTCTCTAAACTGATTTATAACATTATTTATGAACTTCTTTTAAATGTGCTACGGGAAAAAACGGAGAATAACGGCGTGTATTTCATATTTGGTATTTCTCATCGTTCTAGCTCGTTTTACGGTGACAAAACAGGTAAATAATGCATAGCTTCACATTGATGTGTTATATGACAGTAATCAGGGGCTTCTTAACCTGTTTCCTCATGGTAATGTATGAATAATTTCCTCCTCAGCCACTCCGCTGTGAAAATTAATGTAGCCCAGTATGTTTTCCCTTCAGGCTGCACTTTGATTAATGAGCGTTGGTTGGCGCCGCGCTATACAGAAAAAAAAAAAAAAAGCATCCCAATAAAGTTAGCACAAAGTTCAACAAACCATCAATACCGAGATGAAACGGATACTGCTGTCGAGAGTTATTTGTCAAACGCAAGGTGACAGAGGGACGGGCATGCAAATGGTCATGCAAGATTCAAACGAGTTTATTTGTCACATGCTCATAGAGTATGTGCAGTGAAATGTAGGTGTGGTAGACTGCGTATTGCTGTGCTGCAAATAAAAGATATACACAATAGAATTACATAAAAATACAATATAGGTTTTAACAGAATATATATACACCGAAGAAAGATAAAGTATTGAAGTGACTGCAAGTTTTTACATAATGCACAAGTTATTGAAATGAAGAATTTTAGAAATAGATCAAATTAAAACTATACAAACAAGGAGTTGTGTTCAAGTTGTGTTGAGCAAGATTATCTTCTCCAGGGTGGAGAAGATAATCCCCTTTGAGGTGATAATGTGTCAAACTAGCGACAGGAAGTGAAACGCGGATAGATCTTTTACAAGTCGACACAGTTGAGCCCCCCGAAACCCCCCAGGAAAACAAAGTTCAGACCCAGGGTGGGAGATAAATCCCAGCTGTAGACAAAGCCTATATTTCTGTGTCCCTGCAGTTTTGCTCTAATCTGTCTCTCTCAGCCCTGTAAGCTATTAAAGGCCAGACAAAGGCAGTCCAGAGTTAAGCACCCTGCGGGGAGATCTTATTTACAGTGTAACTGCCACTCTGACTGCCTGCCACCTCTGTCTTCCTCCTTTTACCTCCTCCTTTTCCCCCTTCCTCTACCATTTGTCTTCCTCCTCCTCCTCCTCTTCTTCCTCCTCTTTTCATTCTTCACGTCCATCTGCTGCTGTGGGCTTTTAATCTCCAGCAGCCCCGAAAAATTTCCATCCGTCAGCCCCGCTTGGCCGTTTGAAAAAAAGAAAGGCCTGGTGTTCAACTCCTTGTTTCTGTCTCGGCGTTTAATAGAACTATTGTTCAGTTTGGAGGCATATCCCATTAGGTGTGTGGGCTGGGACTGAAGAGTAATACACAAGTGATAGCAGGCGGCCCCAGCCATTTTGTTTCACGCTCTCCAACCGTTAAGAAGGTATATGTCCCCCACCACCCCACTCAACTGCACATCTTCACAGCATATAGCAAAAGATAGAGATTTGATGCGGCCTGATTGTCATTCGTTCCAGTTGCTTTCATCGGATACATCCTGATAAGGTTTCTACTTTCCACTGTCTGCAGTTTGGACTTGCTAGATGTAGCCTAGCGTTCCTACGTCTGGATACAGAGCCTAGGCTGTGTATTAGCAAAAAAAATTCCAGCACACTCACGGTATGAACAGGTAGGCTAGTAGATCGTGAGAGTGTCGTAAAGCGAGACCCTTTTTACATTTGCTCCCCTCTATGAGAGGGGGTTGAAAACATAATGCTCACATTACCAAACATGTGTTCCGTTGCCTAGATACAGGGGGCGTCTCACATTACCCGATGTCTCACATTACCTCGTTCTCCCCTATAAGTTCAGTGATTTGGACAAAAAAGTGATTTCGACAACAAGTCGTTCTAAGAAATCGCGCTGACTCCACCTTTAACTCATATGCTTTGAGATACAGTAGATATGTGGAGGAAAAATAGTTCCAACCAAGGCCAGAAGCAACAAAAAACAAATCTATATTGTGACACTCAGCTTTTCTTCCAAAAAACCGTCAGCAAGAAAAACACTTCCCCGGGAAGAATCCATCATTTGCATAGTGCGCTACCTTAAAAACGGCCTGACATAAGTAATAAAAATGTATTAGCCTGCCAGGGCATTGGGGGCTATGTTGTGCTGAGTGTGTTGCCTCCCAGTGCTGAATAAGCTAAGGCTACAAAACTTCCTCCTGGGTTCACGGCATGTTTCAACCAGGAACTGATCTTAGAAGTGTTAAGACTGACAGCTTGTGTGTGGGGGTGTTATTGCTCAACGCATATTTGGCCCAGGCGCCCCATGCTTCACCCGCAGCCTAAAGGCACTCTCTGTAGCTTGTAGTGCCTTAGGTTACAAACTCTGGCAGTAAACAGAGTTTGTAACAAGGTCGTCATTGCGAGACAGTGTCGTGGTATCATCATTGACAGGTGGGAATGTTTATTTTATTTATTTTTTCGTGGGAAAGAACTTTACGTATTTAGCAACGAGCGCAGCATAGGGGAAGCATCGGCACCAAAGGAAATTAATTAATCACCACTTAAGCCTGCTTCCTCCAACATGCTCGTTATCAGTGTGTGTAAATAAGTCAATATGCATATAATGTATACCATGTTTTTTTTTCCACATTTATTGCAATAATAACTTAATAAGCAGATTTCAGGTATTGATAGGGACAAGAAACTCAGCATAACGCTTGGTTTAAATGAGGATATATTTCATGTATGTCAGGTGAATAGTGGCAAATTATAAATGTGAACCAAGGTCATCAACCACAACAACAAGAGACCTTTGGTTACAGTTTAAATTATTTTGCAATACAGTTTTTTCTCAGGGTTCCTATTTCCTATGCTTTTCTGCATCACAGTTTAATTATGATGCCAGCGGTGCAGTTTAAATTATGAACGATGTAGTATGCAAGACATTCTCAGTTATTCACAATATTAAAAAAATGGAACGTTAAACCATGCCCTAATGACTGCTTAAGCCACTCTTGACAACCAATAGCCAGTGAGCACGAGACTGCAGCACAATACCTCCAGACAGCTGTTTATCCATGGGACTTATAGCTAAGGAGACATGTCGGCATGATCAAACAAAAGCTCCAGATGAAGTCCCTCAGAAAACAGCAGCCAGGCCTAGCCACATATTCGGTATAATTATTTACATGCAAGAGATCATTGAGGGGTGATTCTTTATTTACAATGACGTCAAGGCAAACAAAAAATGCAACGCAAAAACAACAGCACAAACACAATGAACAATGCAAATGAAATACAATCAAGGACAGAACACGCTGATAAAGAGCCAAAAACCGTTGAAACATTAAACAGCGGGACAGGTAGAATGGCGGTGTAAGTACCAGATATGTTCGGCTGCCAGATATGTTCGGGTTGCACAATGATGATGCACTTCCTGTGAATTATATTCAAATAAACTTAAAACAAAAACAGTTTTACCTACCTTTTCCTGAAGCGAAAATGTATTTACTGTATTAAAACCAACATTAAGCTTACAAGTTTGGCATTCGCCTTTTATTAAATAAAACAGAGAAACAAGTTTCAGGCTGTATTGAACGCTCTCGCGAGATCTTTTGTGACACCGCGTGATCTGGGGGACAATAATTACGTATTCCACAATCCCTTGCTATTCCGAACGATAGCTTATCTATTTTTTCTGAAAACTACACATACTTTCCTTCTACATGTATCTTTATTATTTATTATCACAGCGGCAATGAAAATCGTCGTGGATGAAAGTACAACATAGATATTTTCAATACAGCCTACATCTGAGAATGGACCATCAACGCGAAAGACGTTGCAGTGGTTAAGGACGCCACCTGGAGACGTGGGATGTAATCCCGGCGATGGAAACCTTAGTTTTCCCTGGTGGAGACGAGACGGTGTGGATCCTCTGGCAGCATCTTAAGTCTTCCTGCATCCACACTATTCGCACTTTACTTAGTATTACCATGTAATCACCTGGTCAATGATCGAATTCCTTCGTGATTTTCTCTACTTATGACATCTATTGCAGCATGTCCGTCCTGGGAGAGGGATCCCTTACTCTGTCGACTCTCCCTGAGATTTCTTCAATTTTTTTTTATTCCCGGTAAAGGGTTTTTACTGGGAGTTTTTTCTCAGCCGAGCTAAGGGTGTAAGGGCAGGGTGTCATATTGTATCATATATCATATTGTATGAAATGTAAAGCCCACTGAGAAAAATGTAATTGTGATTTTGGGCTATACAAATAAAACTGATTTGATTTTGATTTGAATATAGCCTATTTGAAATGGTTGAAGTTGGTTATAGAGTTTGGCAGATTTAAGATAACAGATGTAATGAGTTCATGGCAATTGTTTGAACGCAACCCAAATGAGCAGGCTGGAGGAGGATGCGGAATACATACCATATTTGGCCGAAATATAAATCACGCTTGAGCTGCTTTTTAAAAGAATGAATGTCCCTGCTCACCCTTCTCCCCACTGCCTGTGCGTTGGGCAAGGTCAGTCATTGTTCAAACATCAATCGCTCAAAGGCATGGCAGCTACGCTCTCCTCCTCACCCTCCTCATCCTCTCTTTGTGGTCCCCATCAACAGAGTGGACACACACACACACACACACACACACACACACACACACACACAGCACAAAAGTGCTGAGAAGACCAGGGCAAGTGTCCAGTTTTTCTTTTAAACAGAATGGATGTGGTCAAGCATGTGTGTTATTTTAAAAGCTGTGAAATGCCAGAAAAGTGAGTTTAAAAAAACATTTTGTTTAAAAAACGAACCGCAAAATTGTATTCTCGGAGATGTGGCTGGCACCTCGGACTGTCTCCTCACATAATACGCGACCAATTTGAAGAGGAATCACTTTGATGTGTGTGGAGAGGTCAATTGCTGGGTAGGGATACTGGCCGTTTCTAAAAGCCAGTTTTTTTCTCAAAATTCAACCATTGATGATGATAAAAAAAATGATCTCCAATAGAACTCATGCGAAGCCCATCTCTTACTACTATTGATAGAGACCAGCACATAACCCACACAAAGCTGAATATGATATACACCAAACACTTTAGCCCTTCTACGGCTTTGTCATTTTAATTTAAAGGCAAGTCGTGCATGGACCAAAATAAGCACACAGTCCGACTCGTTGCCAGAAATATCACAGAGGACTGCTTTGCTTTCCGTGGAGTGAGTAAAGTAGGACAATGCCACCATCTGAGACTACTTTGAACTAAAACAAACAGTACAAGTAGGAAGTTAAAAACAGATGCAAATGATGACTTGTTAAACATTCTAATGCATAATATTAACTTTCGTAAATTGGCCTTCTCTTCCGAGGACAATCTCAAATACAAAACCCAACAATCCAGTATAGGCTTAGCGATGGCAGCCGCACATAACATTTCAAAATACATCACACAAATATAGCCATGACTTTTTATAGGCTTCATTATAAAGACTCAATGTTACATACTGGAGAGGTTCATTCATATGTATATAACGACCGAGAGACATACACTTCAAACTCATTGTTGCCTCGGGACAGCTGCCCGCTTTGGATCTAAATCAAGCCCCAACCTCAGCGATTTTTACCAGCATCCAATAAGGAAGTGACCACAACTGTAGTAACCCAGAAGTGCCCCTGGGGGTGGAACCAAGACTGAGCAATTTTTCTTTGACTCACTTGTTAGACAGGCCGTTTTCAAAGTCTTATTAAACATATTTACAGCCTGGTCCACAAAACCATTTTAGTCTGTATGTTTAGGTCATATCTCAATGACAACACTGAGGGGGGTGAATTTTTTTGGACCACGCTAGTTTTTATTCTTTTGGAGATTAAAATGTATTGGCGCGATCTCTTGAGTGACAGCTCTCCGCCCGCTGTCCCTCACTTTGGCGCGGAGGTATACGTCAGCTATCTCCCTCCCCCCGACGTGAGGCGGAGTAAAAATCTCACAAAATGGCGACGCGCACATACCAGGATTATTGGATGCCGTGTGAATAACTGAGGTCAGTCCGGATGCTACATCCATATTATTTACTATCTATGATCTAAATGCAAGCAGTGCACCTGTCACTAGAGTATTACAATTTTAAGAGGCCACAACGAGCATTAGCCCAGTCTGGGCACTGTGGCCAAAACAAGGACTTCAGTCATAGTTTGTTGGGCCTACATGTAATAAAAAACCAACACATCAATTTATATGCCATAAATCCAAATGTTTAAACTAGAAAAATAAGAGAATGAAGTACAACTCAGACAAGCATACACACAGGCTACGTTCCATTGTTTTTCTATAGCTGATCATAAAAATAATGCATGCATTATGCTACAATTGGGACTCAGAAGTGAAAGACCCAAGGCTCTCTCTCTCTCTCTCTCTCTCTCTCTCTCTCTCTCTCTCTCTCTCTCTCTCTCATCCTGTATTTTCAGAACAGAGGGTTGATGACCTGAATCTGAAATCTGACAACTCCAACTCCTTGATTTATCAGTTTTTTAGTCGAGATGACCCTCTCCACTGTTCATAAGTGGATAAGCATGGATACCTGAAAAGCTGAAACAGTCTCTGTAGGTCATACTGCTTTTGTTTGACAATCTCTCAATCCTCTCTTCGGAGCAGTTTTAAAATTCAGTGCAGATAACTTTTACACTTCAATTAGCAAATAGATAGCTCAATCACGACTAGGTCGGTGTGTGTGCTCAGCCAGTCAAGTGGTACCTTCATGCTGGAAGATTGCTTTCAAACTGACATTGGGGTGGAAGGGCGGTTGATCAATATGGTGTTTTTTTTCCCAGCATTTTGTTGGAATTAACAGCATAAAATATTAACAACATTATTTCAACAAAGCACATTCATCCGATTTTCATAAAGGCACGTTCTGCATGGCATTCCTCGGCTGACCCAATGATCAATACGGACTATATTGTTTTATATTATTACACTTGGGAGGCCACTAGAAAAATCTATGAGCCCTGTGTGACAAAGGGTTATGTACTGCCTTCACACAATGATTATCTCAAATGTCTGTAATTGTCCAGGGATTATGCGTCCCAAATGTGTGATATATTATGCTGTATAGTTGACTGTATACATTCATCCCGGCTAAAGCAACTGGGTAATGAAGTTGCTGTTTCTAAGGGCATATCTGGCTAAAGGAAAAATCCATCACCATTTTAAAAGATGGATGACGATGTAGAGTCACTGGGATATATTTTTATTTCTGAAGATGTTGCTGCTGAGTTTTTTAAATGTCATTTGTCCAATGACGTGTGTGTGCCTGAAATAAATAAAAATATTTTCTTATTAACAGACACATATCCTAAAACTTTGAACTCTCAAAAATACCACAGACCCTGTGTTACAATCCCTATACTTTGTATTTGCTTTTTAGTATGGTACAAAACAGATTTAGGATGTCCCAATTACTGTGGTCAGATTTAGCATGCTTGAAAACAAAATACAGATGCCTACTACATCCGGTTCGAGATTTTTAGTGTTGAAATCAGCATGCTACATGACCCACAATCCAGAGCGCACCGGAAATGACGTCACATAGACGGACCCTCAGTATGAAAAGAAGATCAAGGCGCAATGTTATGATGAAATAAGTCACAGTATGTCCCAATTGTACACCTATTCTGCATGCTAACTAGATACTTTTTTATTTATTTGTAGAATAGAAAAAAGAAAGCGTGTGAGATTTGGAACGCAGCCAGAGTATGCTTCCATGCCTGCTCACGTGGCCAGACACGAGGGTGTATCTCGTGGTGACATCTCCCCCCCCCCCCCCAACTAGAATGACCAAAGACATTATCGACCGTCTCTGTCTCATGATACAAACTCATGTGCTAGGAGGGTTGACAGGGGGTCAGTGACAGGAGGAGAAGGGTGAATGTATAATTGCTATGGGATAGATTGAGGGACATGAAGGGGGGATGACTCCAAAGGGCCGTTATACTAGCTTGTCAAGCAGACGTGGCATGCATGCGTGGCCAACGTTTGCAATATCACGTTGTTACCCTCCTGTCATACAATGCCCCACAGACCCTGGCTCGCTTGCTTGCTTTCAGACTGGCGCTCGCTGTGAAAAGGGACTTCAGTTAGGCGGATTAGCTGTGATGACTGCGCCTTCTCTCACATCCTTCTGTGGCCTCTTACAAGAGTAATTACAGTTTTTTTCCAGTACAACATCCTCCTCTTAAGAAGATAAAAAAAAAAGAAATTCAACAATCCATCTCATCCCCCATCCGGGATGCTTGACTTTGGGACTGATACAAAATAAATAAATCAAAGTGTGTTACAGACGGGAGGGGAAGGGAGTGCGGGGGGTTTGGCAACAACTTCACATCTCCAGACTTTTGTTGGTTAATAGGTTGCATTAAGCCCATCAAGTGGTGTGGTGCGTGATAAGCAGTCTCGCGGGCCCTCAGTATAGAGGCCTGAAGAAGCTCTTGTAATGAATGGTTGGAGTACTGCTGATGCACGGCAATCATTAACAGCCTGATAATTACTCTGGATACCCTCGGTGGATTGTGTGTAGTGTGTAGTGTGTAGTGTGTGTGTGTGTGTGTGTGTGTGTGTGTGTGTGTGTGTGTGTGTGTGTGTGTGTGTGTGTGTGTGTGTGTGTGTGTGTAAGTGTGAGACGTAGATAGAGCCATTACGATGTGTGAGGCCTCAGAGAGAAACAGATAAGTGCCTGTGTTTGTGTGTATTTTGCTTCTGCTGGTTTGCAAAATGTGTGTTGTTTGTGTGTGTGTGTGTGTGTGTGTGTGTGTGTGTGTGTGTGTGGCCTAGAAACGTCCTAGTCTGGCTTTGTATTCCTATTCTATGCTGCTTACAATTTCAAGTATGAGCAATGAGCATATCCTCTGCCTGCTTACTGCGGAGGTATTTGAAAAACTGTCTCTGGCATAATGCTGCTGGTAAGAAGAAAACAGTGATGACCTGATTAAGGAGGCATGATGGATCGCTTGAGTATTTAGGCTTTCTGTGGGGAATGACAACATTTCCCCCGCAGATTTCCCTTACCGTTCATCCGACGCAATAGGCGACAGCAAAACAGTATACAGTGTCCTCACTTTGAGTTCAAATGTCTTTTTCTTAAAACACTCACTCAAGTCACATTTTGACAGAGTTCCCCAAAATGGGCACGATCAAGACAAATGTTTGGATCTCCTATTGTATTGTTAGTGTCTAGACTGACTTGTTTATTCAGTGGGTTTCATCATTATTCACTTGCTTTTTTATAGCCTATATCGCTGGTCGAGTGATGCCTCTATGGCAATGGACCCATCGCCCTAATATGAAGAAAAAAACACAATGATTTTCCAATGTGGGTCTAACATGGTTTGAAATGATATAATGTGGCGCCCTTTCTAAGGGAATGCAAAAAATAAAGCCCACATAAGGACTTAGATGAAAACCCTGTATATTCCATGAAGACATAGGCTACATAGCCAGCCACCCACTCTGATATTTCTTTTGACCACCTTCAGCTTTCATTATGGCACAAACAGGGATTAAACAGCAGGCCCTAGGCATGATGGGAGCGTCACTTCATCCACTTCTCTTCTCACCCTGATGCACCCATCACTCTGGAGCAGTCCACTTAGTGCTATATTCCAATCACAATGTACAAAGGAGAGATTCTAGCAAGCATTAGCTGTCTCCCTTTCTTTCTTTCTGAAGGTCAGCACATTGTATCTAAACCCATGATTCAAAACGCAATAAACCGACCCATGGATGTAGGCAGTGCTTAAATAGAAGTAAGCTAAGGGCTAACGTCAATCCTGCGTGAAATAAGGCCTAAGCCTATTTCTTACTGTCCGACCTTCACAAATATGGCACAAGTCAGATTACCAGTACGCTAGGCCTAGCTGTAGTCGGTTTAAAGGAGTCCCACCCCCTCCTAAACACATAGGCTAGATGTAGTGGACTCAATCACGGCAGAGAAATAAACTAGACTTGATTTATATATCTAGATTGTCTTGGTTTTAGTTGAAAGATCTTTGCCGTTTTAGGAAACACATTGGCCAGGATTTGTGTACACTATGTAATATCAAAGCCAAAACAATATGCAATAGGCAGTCATATATTACACAGAACTCCCTTCACAGACACCTTAAGTTCAGATCAACAGTGCTACAATGGTGCCTTGTTTTATCATTCCGGGCCGCTTGTTTCTTGGCCTTGGTCCAGAGTGGTGTTTCAGTGATTGAGAGCCCCCAAACATTTCCTGGCCCAAGCCCTGCCTTATAGTTTAGTCTACGGGGGGGGCTAATTGAATAGTGCGACAGGCTGCAATAGCGTTGGACTGCAGGAATGCTGAGCTACGAGGGAATATGGAGAAGGTTTTTCAGCCAGCCGCAATTAAACAGAGAAATGATGTGTGAAATAGCAGTGAGGGAGGGAGGAAGGGAGGGGTGGGGGGATGTGTTAGTGAAGTGAGAGTAAAATCACAATGACTATAAGGGGTTAGCATGAAAATGAAATGTATCACATTTGGGAAGAGACAGTTGAGGTACAGAAACAGAGGCGATGGTAAAAAATAGATTGAAGAAAAAAAAAAGAGAAGAGCAAGACTTTGAAAGTGGCCCATGCTGCGATTGCCAACGCTCCAAGCCCAAAAACGCAGAGTTAAGCCTGTTCTGTGTTCAACACTTCACTCTAATCTTTTCCATCAGGATGTCCCACCATACTTCAAACTCTGACATTCTCCAAGACCTGAAGTGGAAAAAAAATCAGTAACTGCCACTCCTTCAATTCTGACGGAACGGGGGGGGTTCAAAAACTTGTATTTTATTGCGAATCAATATTTCCTCAAAAGCTGAAATGCCTAGTTGTCAAGTATACTGCACTGCTGCAGCTCCAAGCCTTTTTTGTTGACTAGGGAGAAAAAATAAATCTCTCACACGGTAGCATTAACTGGATAGACCCACGTGATGTCAAGTGGGGTTTTTTTTCGGTTCCTTCTTTGTTTTTAACTTTAACTTTGTTTTACCTCTAAACTGAAAAATGAATCTATTTTTTTGTCTGTTTGGAGATATCATTCATTATGATGGTTTGAGGATTGCTTAACATAATAATCTGCTCCACATGTGGGAGAGCCCATAGCTCAGCAAGAAGCTGATTATGAAAATAGTTTGTTCCGGTCCTTTAATATCTGAAGCACACTAGCGTTGTCCTTATCCGCTGTTCTAACAAGTAACTTAATCATCTTTGCTGAGTTGTCTTTGATCTGTATAAGTCTCACATGGACACCTAAATATAATAGCAGATCACCTCTTTGCTTTCACAAGTCAGTAAAAAGAAAATAATAATAATACATACAGGCAACACTGTAGCACATCTTTTATCAACCCTTGAAACCAATTAAATTACCCTCTTTCTATTTCCCCTTGGTATTGGCTGTTCTGAGCCCTTTACATAATAAAATACTAATATATATAGTGCTATCCTTTGCGTTCAGAAGAGCATCACTCATTCTTTAGATCTTTATCATTATAGCTTATGACATGTATTGACCGCATGTGACAAAAAAGAGGAGACCTAAGAGACATAGAAAAAAATGTTACTCTTTAATTTTTTTTGTACGTTATTTGGAGACATGTGGTTTATTAGCAAATAAAACATTTACATGCATTTTGAACCATAAAAGCCTCTTATCCTATGTTCTTACTCAAAACAGGCACACATTAAGGCTTTTATTAGCCATTCTGCTCCAATTGATCTATTATATCTCCATCGGAACACTTTTGGAAAATGGTAAGCTTAACCAAACTGTGTATTACTGGTTTTTATAAAGAAAATAACGGGGCAGTTTATTTTACAAAATGTTATGGTTTCAAGTGTCAGGGTGGGAAAAAAGGTTGCACTAGGCTTGATAGTGCGGTTAGACATATTTGGAGTTGCTGAGACTTTTTAACACTTGAAGGTGGAGTGGCTGTGTTGTTGTCAAATTTCTACTGACGCCATGTTGTCGGAAGAAATGCTTAAGACGTGAGCCTTTTTAAAAAGGCAGGAGGAAGTGATTTTTGCGCCTTCCCTGCATCTCTTAACGCACACACACACGCTTGTTGAGAGTTCATCCAGGGCTCCTATCGGAAGCCACAGCTGGATATCTACTGAGAGGGGCTTTACATACACACACACACGCACACACACACACAAGGGGCCAGTGATGCAGGGATTTAGGAGTTGATAGAAGGCGAGAAGGTTTTAAAAAAGGCACAGTGCTGGAGCCCCTTGAAGTTCTCTCAAATGTCAGTGACCAGAGCAATGTTAAGGTCCCTGGATGAGTTCTGCATGAAGTGTAGTGTAGCTGAGCTCATAGCACCATACATGTGGGCCCTAATGAGAGCAGCTCAGTGGGGCTGCACTGTGGACAATCACACTCAAATTGGGTCTTCAGACTTTTGGAAAAAATGTTAGCACACGAGTGAGAGGCAACTTTTTAGCTGTAAATCAACCGTTCTGTTTAAGTACGATGAAGGAGGGAAGTTTCTTTTCAATACGGATACGCACACACACACACACACACACACACACACACACACACACTTGAATCCATGTGTATGGGCTTTTTCCATTTTTTCACTTTCAGAATAAAGTTTGAAATCTGGAGATAAAAGTGGAAATACAACTTTGTGGATAAAGACGAAAATAAATGTTGAGAATATCTTAAAAGCTACAGACTGCCGTGAAGCTGGAAAGTTGTTGACGGATTCAAACATTCGCTATCAACAACTCGTAAGTAAAACGTTATTAAAAGACAAACGATGCATTCTTGCTATTGACGTAGTGATTGTATGTGACCTCATTTTAGCAAAACATAACGTTTTTGTTGCTTCATCGATACCGAAGGTTTGAATCTGTCAGGGGTCTTCACATGTCAAGTTCATTCTTGACACTGTATTTCGTCTTTATTCCTAACATTGTTATTTTGTCTTGATTTATTCAATTGTATTTCCTCGACATTTCGTCTTGCTTCCCGAGATACAAAAAAGAAAAAAAAAACAATGATTCTGTCCCATGGCCCTGATAACCTTATGTAGCTTGTTGCTAATTGTTTCAAAGAACAAAAGAAAAACATGCAATAAAATAAAAGACTAAGATAAACGGAGGGCTGTGGAATACCAGTATAGATCCATGACCTCTGTATGCAGGAGCTCTCTCTCTCTTTCCCTCTGTCTGTCTCTCTCTCTGTCTGTCTCTCTCTCTCTCTCTCTCTCCCCTCTCTCTCTCTCTCTCCCCCATCTAAATCCTGCCAGAGGAGTTTAATTTACTGCTCAGAGTTCCCCCTTCTACACAATTTCTTTAAAAGTACATTTTATGAGACTGCAATTCCATTTCATGAGGGGGAGAGGGGGGAACCTGTACAGTAAATCCTATTTGCGAAGCGGTCGTATGCAGTCACATTAACATGACAAAAGTGCCAGTCTGCAGCCCTGTGCTTTCGCTCTGGCCCCATATTATCGCCTGCTGAAGCCTTTTATAGGATAGCGGGCGAGCCAATACCGCGTCCATCAAGAAAGTTGTAGTGGCTATATACTGCCCGGGCATAAGTGTCTACGGGAGGGGAGATTATAAAAGGGGGCTCAGCTACACAAACAGCGGTACAAAACCTAATATGAATCAATAATACCACAGCACTGCTCGCTCCCCAACAAGCACCTTACAGCTTAAATGTTTCTGCAAAGTTCACAAGAATCAAAGCACCCCAGAAGAGATTGAAAAGAGTGTATAGCACTTCTTTTGAAATCAGTATCCTAAAAAAAAATATGTGTGTTCTCTATATTCTATCTACAATCAGCACCAATATACCTCGGAGCTCCTGTAATATGGCTATTCTTGCAGTGTCAGATTTATTGTTAACACAAGTTTTCAACTTGTAAATCGACATTCACACCCTGCTCCTGCAGGCACCAGCTAGGATGTGGATCTATTTTCTCTCTTTTCTTCGAGTTTCTCACACCCAGACACACACCACAGGCAGATTGAACCAATCCCATATTTGCAGGTCTTTTGATTAATCTTAGGCAGAAACTTTGTGTTAGTAATTGGTTAATTTATTTGTATTTACCCTTTATTTGACGGTGGAGTATAAGCAGTTCCGGAGGAAAAAAACACAGTGAATATCTCCTCACAATCCGCTAATTGTCCGTACTGTGGTGTTAATACACAGCTTAAACAAGCATGTTAACCTGCTACGGTGGGCCATCTTTGTCTAGATTACCTTTGTTTACGTACCAGTTTACAGAGGCTGTGTATTTGTATAAGCACACTCACACTAGGGATAAGAAGTAGATGTTGAGGAAATTTGACAAAAAGTGATTTTGTTAACAAACATTCTGTCCTTCTCCTCTGTATGTGTTGTATGTTGATGGCTAATCAGACCTCTCTACTTAAGCCTGTGGACTCCAGTCATTCGGGGCCAGAGTGTACTACGCACCAGAGCGTTGCCTCCGTTTTTCACCTTTCCTGCTCGCCTGCCTGCGGGTTTCTGGATATCCACTTGCCTCTGCTCGCCACGCCATTCAGCCGTCCAGTGTCCTGCCAGCCTGTTACGGATCCCTGCCTGATATAAACATTGCTCTAAACTTACTACCTGGGTTTCTGTTTGCTTTTGGGTCAATCCCGAGCTATCACAACACATTCTCTAGAATCACTTACCCCACCTTTAACAGGATGAGTCCTATTGAGATTAAGAATCTCTTTTACAATGGAAAAAATACTTTGACAGTTCCTTTGGTTTGGCTTATAAAACATCAGCAAACAGTGGAAAGAAAACAATCATCACAATATCCTAATGTACAGAATGATGTTGTCATTAGTCTTTTTGGTTTTGGCAGACCAATAGTCCACAGCCCAAAAATATTACATTTTCTACACAGCGAGAGGAAAAGAAAGAGGACATGCTCACGGCTACACATCAAATTGCTGAGGCTTGAAACAATAACCCAATTATCAAAATAGTCGCAGTTGAACTTTTTTTTCTTTTGATCGACTAATCGATTAATGTTTGCCGCTCCGGATGAAACATTGTTTTTCTATTAAACAGAATTAATTGCACGACAATCGAAAAACACTCTCATCGTCGGGCACACACTAATTATGAGCTTTCTCGTCGGAACAGACAGGGATCAATGATCAAATTAGTAATTACTCTTTGAAAAAAATACAATTGAAAGTTAGAAAGAAAAAAAATTCTAAGAACTATTTAGGGAAAAGACAGGCACAGTTGTTGTTGTTTTTTTTCTTTTTTTTTTTTTTTCTTTCGGCAAGTTCCAGATGGGGAGCCTGGGAGTTTGTTCGCCTGGTGCCATATGCTCCTGTTTCAAAGGCCCATTTCTTGTCATTAATGAGCCGTGATTGATTGTATCATCAGTCTCCCTGTGAGTGTGACAGGTATACTGGATGGAAGCTATACACAAAAAAGGTTTTAAAGTGACCTCTCAACTATATTTTTTGATTTTTTTTTTCATATTCATTTTAAATTAAAAGATAAATAAAAAATCTAATGAAAATTAAAACACTATGATATTTACAACTCACCGGTTGAATCTCATGTGTTAAATCCATAGGAATTAGTAGAATAAAAAGGATAAAAGTAATGTGGTTTACAGGAGGTACTGTGCCTGTCTATTTCTGGGCTGATTTTTTTTTTTAAATTGATGTAAAAAAAAATATATATATATAGGTCTATACTTATTTTTAACTCTACCGTATGAAACATTTATTCAAACTGAAAATGAAAGTCAGCTCCTACTGGTGGGCAAACACATTCGCTCAGTGCTTGAGATCACTGTAAACAGCCTGACCAGTCCAATAAAATCAGAAAAAAATATATTCTTGGCAACCATAAAAACTGGCGGCTTTGACAAGGGAACAATCCTTGCTGTTGGTAATGTGTGAAGTGTTAAAATGCGTTTGGAAGCTTGCCATACAAAACTGTTGAAAAGCGCTGTGTAGAAAAAAAATACCTGACAAGTAAGTCAGACAATAATCAATCATCGAAATCTGATGATTATGCGTGTATAACGCTTATTCACGGCAACCCTCCTTGCGTTATTGCTTTGAAGAAAGAATAGAGAGAAGGCGCAGAATACAGAGACAAACACGGCACCCTAAGCCGAGAATCGAAAAGTTCACAAACTGCTGTCGATGCAAGTTTACAATGGTAACCTTCCAACGTGTGACAGTATTTACATAAAGGATTCAGGCTCGCTTGGAATATTAATTATTGATGTGGAAGTGTAATGAATGATTTATAACCGAAAGCCAATCAGAAGCTGCTTGTCTCCCAGTGCCACCTGAGGGATATTATATATTTATAACTCAAGGACATGCTGTCATTGTTTAGGCCTATATAGCCCACCTACTCCCGGGTTACACCAGAGCAGTGATTTTGTTTCTCTCGCTCTCTCTCCATTGTACTTTTGCCTTCAAAGGCAGCTGCTATTGGCTGTTCAGCAGAAAAGCGCCCTCAGGGGACGTCTTTGTGGCCTTCCCTTTCTCTATAGTGTTCTCTTGTAGGGTGCACACGTACAAAACTAGAATGCCAACACTCTCTTCATCCTTCCAAAGTTGCACTGACTACAGATTTTTCCTGAACCATTATTTTAAATCGAAAAAGAAATAAGATTTGATGTTTACCTCTTCAGCGATGACCTTTACTACTGAGGAGCTTGGTGTCATTTTAAAAAAATATATATTTTCTTACCTTTAGCTATACATGTTTCAATGTGAAATGGTTCAATTTTATCAGACAACAGGTCAAGGACACACAAGTTTATGGGCAGCGTTCTGTTAAGAGACCCAGCGAGGACAAACAGTTGTATTGGGGCACAGCAACATTCAAGGAGGATACAAAAAAACTACACTAAAGCGTTACCCAAATGTTTCTGTTAATCTGGATGAGAACGAACGCTTGGCTCGAGAATGCATTAAGCACAGTACCATTAACGCTGCGTTTAGAGGCATAGCAAATATGCAAAGTGGTTTTGATGAATGTCTTCTATTAACACAGAGAGAGAGAGAGCGTAAAGCAAGGTAATGTGTTGACGTGGGCTGGCTGGAAATACATTTGCTTGCTTCAAAGTGACTCAGTCACCCATGGGAGAGGAGCAAAATGATTGGGCCAAATTGATCGTCGCCGGGAATTAACCCCACTCTGATTGGCGCTATTGTAATTAGAGGTCAGGCGGGTGACTGTAATACATGATGCACAATTGATAATTAGGAGTCCTGCAATATGCAGAGTAAATGAATTCCTATCAACGAGTTGCCACACAATGCACAGGTTCATAGGTTGTTAATAAGGCTAGCCTCTTCCTGCACGAGGCAAACGGCTGAAGTGCACAGATGATTACCTCCAAACATAATTGTATGTGAATTAATTTCCAAAGAATCCACATGAATAAACCGTCGTCCTTCTATGTAAAGATTGGTATTGTCATTAAATTATGCTGCATTAAAATATGCATACACTGTAAAAAATGGGATAACTTGCAGTTGTTGGACCCATTAAAGTATTCAAGTTAGTCGGACTCAGGAATAACGGTTTAGAATGTGTAACTAACAATACAGCGTCTGACCAGCAAACTTCTCACTATAGTTGCCTTAAAACGTATTTTAAAAACACTACAACAAGGATTTTTGAGTCGCAACAAAGCAGACATCTTTTTGTTGGAAACCCCATAGATTCCATTTCAGGGGTGGGGCATGCCCCCCAAAAAGCCTAGTGTTTCTTTAGTCAAGGAACAGGTGTTCATTGTAACATGGTTGATCAACTTCAATCATTTAAACTCCAGACATGGATTATGCCTAAACGTATCCCAAACTTGAATTCACTGTGAGCCTTGGATACTGGAATGATCATACTGTCATTTTAACAAAGGGATACAGCACTGTATCATACCTTTATTGATAAATGTATGGTATGCTGTATGTTGACAAGATGCCCACTACACGTTGACCATTGCTCAAAAAGTCCCCTCTCATGCCCTGTGTATTATCCTCCTACTCCCGTACAACCACATGTACAGCAGCCTAAATGTTGAGTGTCATGAATGTGTTTGTGTTAAGGGTTTCAGAGTTAGGACTCAATAAGGAAACCAGCAGCTTCATAGAGGAGTTTAGTTCAGTGTATTTTTACTACTTGCGCCTAGCCACATCAAGAATCAACTTTATTTTGTCATGCCACATGTCACAGAGCAACGGAAATCTGTTTACAGTTACACCCCGCCAAATTACATTACATTGCATTACTATACATTGAAGGAGCAACACACATATGCCGCGCTCTGAGAGTTTTGCTTGAATATTACACACCAGATGGGCCTCTTGAGAAGCTGCTTCTGAGAAGAAAACCATAAGCACATAGGATGACACACTAAGGCATCAACACATCAATCATTTTTTCTCAGAAGAATTTCTCTCCCATTCATGAATCAATAATTCTCCCCCCATCCTCCACATAGTCACACAGTAAACTGAAACACTGCACGGGTCTCAGCGGTGCAGTGGAGTTCAAAGGCTTTGCATATCCGCGGGAATTATGCAAGCTACTCTCTCATGGCTAAGCCCTCCCCTCAGTCTCACGATGGTGCTCAAACCTATTCTAAAAGGGATCCACGCTGAAGTGGGGGCCCCATTTGAAGTGGTTTTGGCAGCTTTCTCGTACCCATTGCAGGCTATAGGCGGATCCCATTGTTGAAGAGCCGGCCAACAGTCCTTGCTCTGTTTTGTTTGGACATGCATGCGGACATGATTTGGCTCTTCCCTCTTCCCGCTTCTCATTTCAGACGCCCGACAGCATTTTGTTTCCGATGGGCAGAGTGACAAGCCATTAAAGTGGATACGACAGACAAAATGTGTTAATTGTGCATGAATGAAAGTTGAGAGCGCAGGCGAAATTTTTTTTGATGTGACGTTTGTGTGGTGGTAACATCAAAATATATACACTCAACAAAAATATAAACGCAACACTTTTGTTTTTGCTCCCATTTTTCATGAGATGGACTTAAAGATCTGAAATTCATTCCAGATACACAATTGTACCATTTCTCTCAAACATTGTTCACAAATATGTCTAAATGTGTGATAGTGAGCACTTCTGCTTTGCTGAGATAATCCATCCCACCTCACAGGTGTGCCACATCAAGATGCTGATCTGACATCATGATTAGTGCACAGGTGGGCCTTAGACTGTCCACAATAAAAGGCCACTCTGAAATGTGCATTTTTTTGCTTTATTGGGGGTCTGGGGACTCAGAACCAGTCAGTATCTGGTGTGACCACCATTTGCCTCATGCAGTGCAACACATCTTCTTCGCATAGAGTTTATCAGATTGTCAATTGTGGCCTGTGGAATGTTGTTCCACTCCTCTTCAATGGCTGTGCGAAGTCTTGCTGGAGACGGATTTGGTTCACATTCCTGCTGTCAGCATGCCAATTGCACGCTCCCTCAATGCTTGTGGCATCTGTGGCATTTTGCTGTGAGACAAAACTGCACATTTCAGGGTGGCCTTTTATTGTGGACAGTCTAAGGCACACCTGTGCACTAATCATGATGTCAGATCAGCATCTTGATGTGGCACACCTGTGAGGTGGGATGGATTATCTCAGCAAAGCAGAAGTGCTCACTATCACACATTTAGACATATTTGTGAACAATGTTTGAGAGAAATGGTAATATTGTGTATCTGGAATGAATTTTAGATCTTTGAGTTCATCTCATGAAAAATGGGAGCAAAAGCAAAAGTGTTGCGTTTATATTTTTGTTGAGTGTAGTATTATGTTGAGCAAATGAAGTGATGTGCATGATCAGAAATGGTGACTGTAATTGCACAAAGGGGATAGTTTTTTAAAGTGAAGCCTGCCCTAGAAAACACCAAATGTTAACAAAGTGGAAAGCCAAATGTGAAATTGCAGAGCATTCATGATAATCTAAGTACATGCTTTCACAGTCAGCATAAACGTCATGGCCTGTGATACATGCCTTGAACATTAAATCCCCTTTCTCAAGCCAGCATGGCAGCGGTTATGTAACCTTAGCGATTTGAAATTACTTATTTTATAACATTTGAGTGGACTTGTGGTGCTTATGATTTAGCATACTACTTTGAATTTGGAAGTGTACAAGTGAGGGTAACTAGCTACCACTCATTATATCTAAGGGCATGGAAATGATTAAGGAAATCAATTAAACTTACATTAAGTGAACATTTTTTACTGTACACCTGTCCAAACAAACAAGAAGGATGCACGCTGATTCTTAAGCAAAATATATTCCCTCTCATCAACCACAGCTGCTTCTGCATTTATCTCCTTCCCATCTCGCCTGGGAAATTTGACATTTAATATTTAAACTATTGTATATTTAAACTATATTTAAATTTGAGGGGGCTCCATTAGCTCAGTTGGTAGGGCGTCCCCCCCATGGGCCTTGGCCAGCAGCGGACCCGGGTTCAATTCTAGCCTGCGGTCGTTCTCTGCATGTCACTCCCCTCTCTGCCCCATTTCAACTCTGTCTCTACACTATCAATAAAGCATGAAAATGCCAAAAAATATCTAGAAATAAAATAAAAATGTAATTGCAATATGATTCATTTCATTTGAGGGGGAGTGGGGTACATTTCATTTGGTGAACAAATTATCTTCATCGATAGTTGGGAGGAATCGTGAATTGATGCAATCACACACAACTGTTATGGACTGCACTGTCATTTATCATTTGCATGTGAACACAACAGCACATTTGCATTGTGATGTGTCCAATACCTTTGATAATGTTCAAGTGCAGTGTGATGATTAGGCTTAGTATTTGCCTCTCCTTTTAGAAAAAAAAAACATTGTTTGGATTATCATGGTTTACAGAGCCGGTGGGGGGCTGCCCACTTTACCCTGGCATATGTTATCGGCAGTAGCAGCTGCATGGCACCAAGTAGAGAATATCCCTCGTCTACTGATCCAGTCCTCTACTCCCTTTATTTCCATCCCAGTCATTCCCCTGCCCACCTGACGTGCCCAGCGGAGGGGCTAACCATGCTATGAACATGGCTGATTCGCGCCGTTGGCAACACACAAACCCTTTTCCCATTTCCCTGGAAGAGTTTCGTGCAACACTGATGTGCCATGCAATCTTGTTGTGGACTGGCTGATGGCTGCACTTACTTCCACTGCTTTTTGCCAACATGGAATGGACAAACCCCTCAGTGCTTTAGATTGAGTGCCAAGTGTTCCCACCACTATCCCCCTTCAATGGCCGTGTGGGGTAGGGTGCCAGAAATTGCCCGGGTTCCGCTTTCAGAACACGCCAATCAGTTGTTCCATTGTGGGTAGCTGCCATGCCACTTGCGAGTGACTAAGACATTTTTTTATCAAATGTATGTTATTCGGGCTGGGTGTTTCTTATATTCTTTAAAAATAGCAACCCAACTTGTGCCGACTTCCTCAGGCCGGGAAGAGATGCAGACAGATAAACGGATAGCAGTGAGACTCATTAACAATTAGAAAACCGTATGCAAGGCTCACAAAAGTGTGCTGTCTCTAATGCCATCTCTGAGATTGTTCAGAATGCGTTTTTTTTTCACTATTCACACACTCATCATTATGCCATACTTGTCTGAATATACAGAATCCCCCCTCTATTTACTAATTGGTGAACACACAGCAACTGCTACCAATGGGGGATTTCAACACAATGTGGTGGTAACAATTTGCAATTATGCTGTATTGAACAAGTATAGCCGCTCCAAGTTATACACTTGTCCATGTAAGTAACACTCCAGCCATAAAACAAATCAGATTGTTGTGAGTAAATGGGGCATTTCTTTCCAGAGCATGGTCTCCCATTTCATCAGATTTCTTATTAAGAAAAAATAACTTTACATCAAGGTTTAACAAATGAAGCAAGATGAAATAGCAACTATTCTTGTTTGATTTACTCAACTTCTTCTCCCAGAAAATATGCACAGGATAGACATAAAAAAAAAAATATATATATATATACGTAACTATACATGGAACTGAATGGGAACTCAGGGGACCTTATGGTAGAAAGGAAGTCATTGTGTTCTCGCCTGATAAATCAAGCACGCATTCAGACTTTGTAAGCAGCAATACGTTGTTCTATTAGCTTTGTTCAACAGGATATAATGTATTCGGGGGAATAAGGGGGGGGAAAAGGGGTCCAGTAGGGGAAAGGATATACAGTAGGAGTGAGTGAGGAAGAGGATGGACTAGGAAAAAGTTAAAGGAGGAAGGTCCAGAGTGTCTGCAGAGAAGCACCAGAGCCATCGGGGAGCCAGTCTGTACAAGGCGGCAATTAGACTTGATGAAGTGCCTTCCCTGAACACAGCCCTTCGTTTCCCACTAGTGCGCGCCATGCCAGCACCACATACATCTTTCCAAGCCTTCCAAAAAAAGATCTCATTAACCACCAGTAGATGGGACCGTCACTTATCTTTATCAAACATATGCACAAGTGGCCCCTTGTGATTCTTCCCTCTATATCTCTCTCAGAGACTCAAGACGCATTGTCTTAAAGGCAAATCCGTTTAATTTAAGCAGCGTAAAGGTAGATGGGGAGGTTAGGCCTATGAAATGGAGCAACTTTCTTCACTACTCAGCAAATGGCAGTGTTTTTTTCTTTTTCTCTGGCGGTGGGGGGTGGGAGGGAGATCAATGACACAGTAATGGGCATAATTAGCACTATAAAGTCAAGGCGAGAACCATGACGATATGGAAATGAATGCTGATTTCAACGTCCTAATTCACTCCTTGAAGCATTATTCCTTCTACATGTTCCGGCAAACCTGTTAAGTAGGTTAAGTGTCCTTTATATTATTTGGAGACTGGGTTTTGGTTTGGATTAGCAAATTCCTAAAAATGAATGGAGCTGATAGAGAAACTCAAAGTGGAGTCGCTCTACTGCTAGCTCACCAACATAAAAAACTTTAAGACCACATGAGCAGGTGGAAAATGTCCAAAGTGTACATGACTGACAGCAAAATCAACTGAAAGTCTTTAAATTCCCCTCACATCCATATCTAAGCATGCAGAGGTTTTTACAAGGGTGGACGACCTGCTTAAATTCAATTTCCATCCTCAAGAAAATGATCTCCATCCACATAAAGCTACTCAACGTGTTCAGAATGGTTGATTAACATATAAGCCAAAAGAGAAATGTCTCCCGCTGGTCGCTCAGTCAAAGGCCAAATGAACGTAAGTGTGAAGAGACGAGGTAACCATCTTTACACTTTGTCAGATCCCACCTTGCTTCTTTGAGTCATACTATCAGGACATTTTTGTTATCATTTCCAGGTAAGTTTTGCCATTCAAGCAGCTGGTCATTACAGTAAACACAGATCTAGGCCACTCAAAAGTCATTTTAAAAGTTTGGCCTTTTTATTAAGTGAAACAACAGGAGAAAATTGACACGTCCAGGTTATTTCTTGACCAACGCAAAACAACACTAACCATGACAATTCAATGAAGTCTGCAAAACACTAGCAAGCCACTTGGTCTAAATGAATTACTTGAAACATATGCACAGAATATAGGTACTTCTTTAAATGCTGAGTAGATAGCAGTAAACATGAAGTCCCCTGACGCTGTGTTACTTTTGACCTAATGAAACAATAGCTTTTCATTTTGGGAAATACAATATTTGACTTCTGGTGGAGTTAAATGAGAATATTAAAGTCACTTTACATTTAACATAAGGCTTCAGGCCTCGCATAAGCTTAGTTTAATTAAGCAACGACTGGAAAAGGGGGGGAACATTTAACATGGCTATTTAACATGGATCAAATAAAATAAAAATCTACATGGGCTGCTTTACAAGGGGTTTATGCACCTCACTATTTATTTGACTGTGACTGGTAACTTCATGGAGTCTCAGCCATGGTTGCCTCTCAGCTGCTCACGGCCAAGACATTAAATAGCATATTATCATTTTGACAGTAGTATTGATCTCTTCTCCTCTCATCATAGAGCCACAGAAGCGTGGCAAATTATCCCAACCAAGTTTTTTTTTTCTCTGTACAATTTCCCAAAAGACAAATGTATCACTTTTAAGCTCATATGAACTGTCTACTTAGGTTGTTCTGAAATAGCTGCTAAAGCTATTGGCTAAAATAACCTAACACTGACTTAACCTGCATCCGCCCACTGTAATAATCATACAGCCTTCATCTCCTCCATGTTACTACCCGCATCTCTCCTCACTCTCAATCTCCCTGGCTGTGTTCGAAAAAACCATTCTAACATCCTACTCAAAGTCATTTTGATGTCAATTTGAGTATGTTGTGGTCGTGTATGCGAGTTTCTGTAGGCGAGAAATGCCTGGATGAGTACTAACTTCCGGCGAGATTTTGTGTATGGATCGATTGGCTACGTTTCCTACTCAACCGCTCCGCAATGCATGTGTCTTTTCGAACGACATGGAAGTTTTTTTTTTTATTCTTTATTGCTTCCGTATACTTCAGCGTAAACGGTCCGACGAACCTCACATACACAATCAATCGTTAAGTAGACACTGACAGTATGGAGTATTTACAGCACATGTTGAGAATATAGGAGGAAGGACGTTGGTATGGCTTTTCGAACACAGCCCCTGTCTCCCTTTACTCTCCGGTTCACATTGGGTCCACCTCTCCTCTTCTTGTCACTCACAGGCTGGTATACTACAACAGGTGCCCCTACAGATGCCTCAACATCTCCAGCACTGATCTCCTCCAGCGGTAGAGAGAGAGGGGGGTGACCCATGTGGGAATGGGCCCCGGCTAATCACTGCCTGAAACCACTCACACAAGGCTCACAGGGCCCAGAGATAAAGACAGCCGCTAGCTTTACTCAGCTTTAGCCCATGCTGCAGTCTCTGTCTCGGAACTGACAAGTAAAAGACGGCTTCTGAGTTGAAAAATCACCGCTGGCCCAAACCTATACTGTGAGCTATATGCCTTTTCGAACTCACAATCTGGATACGTACAAAGGAATGTCATCTTCTGAGCCGGCACGGTTATAATAATTGATGTTTCATTGTTTTTTAATGTTTATTATCGTTATTATTTTTATCTCTTTTTTTTTTTTACCGCAGTCAAACTCTCGAGAGGCGTTTGTGTGATAAACGATGAACAGCAAAAGGCCTAGAGAGCAAAGCTGCTGTGTGCATGGTTGCACCGCATCCACAATTAGCCATTTCATTAGCATCCATTAACATTTCAGTTTTTATTGTGTATATGGGAGCAAACAGTTGGAGGAGGTGAGGGCACTATTCTGCATTTTTACCCAGTGACCCGTGAATACACATGAATGCACTCTGGTGGCACGCTAATAGCAGCTCCTGTTTATGCATTATGATCATTCAACGTAGCAGACTGGGGGTCGTTTAACTATGGAGTAAGTTTTACAAAGTAGAGTTGAGAACATTGGGATGCTTACGCATGCGCTGTGGTGAGTTGATGCATAGAGTGTATTAAGAATGTTTAAAGGTTATAGCAAAAAGTTCAGAAAATAACATTTTACACACACCTTTCTTGTCAAATTAAAACACACTTTCCAGGCACAGTCTCTTGGTAATGGCGGACTACATTTAGTGCCTACAGTAGACCAGTTTATAGAGTTTTGTGATGAAATTGACCCAGAAGGAGCTATCACAAATATATTTCCATGACAACATAAACAATGTAAGTTTACTTCTGTAAACACAGGGTTTTGTAAATGAAAATCAACCTGGCACTCCACCATGTTTTTTTGTTTATTCGATCCAACATCTTCAAGTCTATCTGTCTATCTAGTAAGTACATTTTGTCAGTTGTACACAGAGGGCACATTGAAATGTGTCTTTTCGCATATCCCATAGTCTTTCCACTTCAGAGGGGGTCATAGCACAGGGTCAGCCATAGTACAGTGCCCCTGGTACACTACTACAGTAGTTTTTTCAAATAACACCCTCGTCCGGTGCCGGGGATCCCACTAGCAACATCATGGTTACTAGTGGTCCCCTCTTACCCGGGGCCAAACCTACCACCCCTTTTATAAAAACCGTTCAACTGTAACAGTTAAAGCGGCTACGAGTAACATTTAAATATCTTTTAAACAGCCTCATGTTTCCTCTGCTAATCATAAATTACCTTTAACAGCAAACGAGACCATCAGTACAAAGAAAGACGTTTTTAAATAGTTTTTATTACTGCATTTGGTCTGGTCGCACACCCATTGTCTGATTTTCGGTTCGCTCGTGCAGGCTCTATGGTCACATATCCATATTGGTCGCAGATTTCAGTGTGGCGCAGCAACGTGAATTGAGAAGCCTATCCCTCCAGGTGAGGGAAGGGGAGCGGGAGCCTTGTTTGAGACAGTTATTTGTCGTCATAATGACTGATAACGGGGCTGAACCATCAAAGAAAAAATGTGATGAAGAAAAGCTAAAAGGGAGAGTGATATAGGCTACGGGCGGGACGAGGGCGTTGCCAAGCAACGTGTATACAATTTCACAAGAGCAAAACTAGACTGCAGTGTTTACTCCTAAATGAATGAGCGGTTGGTACTAACACAAAGTTTGCTTTGCTTCACCATCATCAGATAACCATTATCTGAAATAGTCATTATTTACAACAACATAAACACATTACCTCATCGTGATCCATACTAACTGCCGTCTCTCGTTCATTCGCTTTCTGTGAGGAGTCGGAAACGTAATCTTTCAGCTCCGTGAGAGAGAGTAGTTAGGTGACACTGCTGCATCAACTCATTGCAATCAGGTGTGTGTGCCAAACTGGCATTAGTTGATGCAGTGTCAAAACCACTCTTACAGAGCCGAAAAGAGTCCTCACACTTTCAACACACGGACATGCACTATATTGCACCCTTCTCAGTTCACACTCGTGCGCCCGGCACGAGCTAGAAAACAGCTTTGCGACAGCGGGCGTCGTAAAAATACTACCGCTTTTGTCCAAAGGGGACGCCAACGTGCCATCTTACTCGTAGTGGCTTTAATATTACAATCGGAATGCATTTCATTGACTTTGGGTGCTAGGAGCTTGTGATGCAGTGTGTAGGAGTGGATGTTTGTGCAGGAATACTGGGGGATGTGAGTCTGTGTGTGTGTGTGTGTGTGTGTTTTTGCGTGTGTGTCGGTCGGTTCAGGGTCTCTGTGTGCATCCAGACAGTTTGAAGAGACACTCGGTCAAAGGGAGACGAGTGTGAGGAGGACCTATTCATTTCGGGTGGAAGCTTTGGTCATTACAGAAGAAGGTAAACGCTGACATTTCAGGCAGCGTGTTATTTTGACTGACTGCCTATTAGGAGGGTGTAATGCGGCGCACAAATGTATACTTCAAGCCTCAGTGCTTCAACAATGGACAAGGGAGAGCGGACGGCTCAATCCACTGCTCCTTATTTAGCAAGGTCGCTCAGGACATTATAAGGTATGGACATGGGCAAAAGCACACACACACACACACACACACACACACACATGCACTGTCTATGACATTGTTGTCAGCAGAACTCTTTACACTCTGAACAGCTAGCACCATTAAAATACCTGTCTCCTTTTACAGTATATTGCTCCGTTTATAGGAGATATGGAGGTATAAATCCATTGTTATGGTCTTTTGCCAGACCTCTAACTTTGTCGTCAAAATTTTTGATCGGTCATCATCAGCAGACCCCAGCCACATGACCGCGCCAACAGTCCACTTGGTGTCCGTGTGGTGACATTTAAAACCTTTACCGTCACCACACCAGCTGAAGAAAAGTTCACACAGACATATGTATTGGCTTCTCTGTGACCCACTGTAAAACCCAGTATCAGTTTAGCTTGAATTAATACTTGCAGTGAAATATTACCAAGAGATATTTTAACCTATCTCTTGAGATGCACCAGCCACTGTCATTTTGAAAATGGCTGCTCGTCGTCATTCAGCATACCCCTTATCTTGGTAAACCTGCCAGTCACCACCAACTTCAACTATCCGTGTTTTTTTTTTTTGGTACAGCATACTTTTTGCTATTTAGTATCTTCCAGTTAATGTGGCTCGTCGAGCAGGAAGTTATTGGCTTGGTTGTTCCTGATAAGCGTAACCCCTCTGGGTTGCGCTGCTGCTCCCATATCTCGTCTTGCTTTTTAACAGTGGGATACGGCGAGGCTGGAGCACCCTGACCTCATAAAAGGTCCTCCTTCAGAATTGTAATGGTCTAATTGGAACTTCGCGGTGCGGCCATGTCGGGCTGCTGGTAGTAGGGATTAGACCGCTGGCTCAGTTGGCTGACTCCTGATGGAACACTATGGACCCAACACAGACGCTTCCCTTGTTACCCTGGAGAGGAGAGGTACTGTGTGTGTGTGTGTGTGTGTGCGTGCGTGCGTGCGTGCTTGCGTGCGTGCGTGCGTGCATGCGTGTGTGTGTGGAGAGAGAGAGCATGGGGATGGGGAGGTGGTGGGATGGGGTAGAAGGCTACAGCCCTGCTCCAAAGCGATTTGTCTCGGCCAAAAGGTTCCCTTGTCCTTCACAGATGGCCGGGCTTGCACCCCTCCATTAGTGACAGAGAAAAGAAGAGCAAAGGGAACACAGAGGCAGAGAGGAGAGAGACACCTGTGTGCCCGCTCAACAAATAAACTCTGGCTGTGATCTACAGTATATGGACCGGATTGGTTTTGTTGTATGAAATGTAATTTGCACTCCATCACAGACAAAAAAAACACATCGTGGAATATATCCAATGCAGAATCTGGGGAGAGAGGGAAAAGTTACTGAGGCAAGCAGAATCCCTATGAGTCCTTGTGAAAGAATTAGCATTTTTCAGCCCACAGGGGGGGAACAATGACAGAGTAAGAGAGACAGGGAAAGGGACACAACGTGAAGATAACGGAGATGGTGGCGGAGAGATGGAGGGGGAATGGATTTTTCTGCAGATTTTTTTTTCAAAAACATCCGTGTTATGCCTTAAAATCCATTTTTCTTGAAACGTTAAAAAGAAAAAAACACAAAGTAGTTTGGCATTCATCAGAGTGTCTTGTTTTTCGCCCCATTCGTCTTTTTCAGAAATCCACAGGGTGGTTTTTGAAGGTTTGAAGCGTGACAGTCTTGCACAGTTCTCTATGATGTGCTATTTATTAGGGGGAACAGCAGCAGAGTAAAATAGTTCATACTGCGCGCGGGTAAGGCTGCTAGCAATTCCATGTGCAGGTCACCTCTCTCTCTCTCTCTCTAACACACCTGAACTTATTCCAGCGATGCCCTCTCGACCCCCCCCCCCCCCCCCCCCCATATGGAGCTTTCCCCCTACAGCGCCGTGACATATAGGCTGGTTCTATCAGCCGAGAGGGCAGCTGAATTAGGCATGCGACTTAAAAGGTAAGTGGTTCTGGTGGAATTCACACCGAATTGAGAAAAGAGTTGAGAGCTATTAGGGATCTATGGCAACATTAAACACTGTAAAATACAGACTTTGAAAGTAAAACACCTTCATTATGAATGTACATTTGAGTCCAGGTGGGATTTATAAAACACGTGTTAGCTATTTGTCATTTTTCGCTGTTCATAAATGACGAACAGAGTGGCACATTTCAAGAGCTATAGCTAGCAGTTAGAGCTCTGTAGATGAGTGTATGACAGAATGTTATTACCGTAACACGCCAGATATGCTGCTGTTGTTGTTGTTGCAATTATTTATACATTTTAATATAATATACAAATAGATTGCGGGTATGTTGGAACTGGACAAGGCTAATGCATTATTCCATTGTCTTATTTTTCTGGTCAAAGTTCCTATTTCAATCAATATCGCAATATTGGTCAGAATGTTTTTTTCAGACCCAAGATGATAATTCTGTTAAGATGTTGTGCGGCAAATTCACTGAAGATAAACCCCCTGCTGTGTCTTTATTTGCTAAAAAAAAGGGCTGAGTGTTGAGTATTAACTATTAACATCTGAATTCTGCACTTTGATGCTCTGATAACCTTAATTTTCCTATTCACAGGCTGAGGAAAAGTGTGCAATTTAAAGACAGGCATCTATTTCTAAAGAATATCCTCTCAGGAGTTGACTATCTCGGGGAGCTATAGCAGTGTGTTGATTGGCTTAGAGTTGACAATTCATGCACCTCAGGAAGTATAATTGGCGTGGCACAAAAGGCAAGTAGACAGCATAATCATCACTCTGATGACCGGGGTAATTTGAACTGTCTGGTTCGCTTTCTATGCACACTGTTCTTTGACAATAATAGTATAAGTGGGATCATTCTCTATCATTTGCTTAAGAGGAAGTCTATAAAAAAAGGTTGTATGAAAAAAGATTTTTTTTTGTTTGGATTATCCGTGGAACACAATGGCAAAACGGATCGGTTAAGGTCAGATATGGCTACAGTATTTGTACATTCTCACCTACGGTAGCACAACCATAAGCCACATGGTAAAGCCTTTTGGATTTTAGCAATTGTATTCATTATGAAATACACTTTACGATTTTATTTTAAACGCGGACAAAAAACAGGAAATTAGCAGGAATGGTCGCAGATGATACCACTTTCATATATAACCATTTGTTCCAGAAACTCCCCTTTTTTTAAATGGGAGATTTTAAACATGAACTTAGAAGCTGCTCCATACAGTAAGTGATGGTGAGCACAAAGGAGCATTTACAGAACAGTATCCACTTAAAAATAAAGCCCCGATTACAAACTTGACCTTATACGTGAAGAGCTAATGCAATGGAAGTGAATGACAGGGAGACATGGTCTTATGGACAATCCATAAGTAGATGATAATCGAAAAAGCTTTTTTCCCATTGGGGCTTTTAAAGGCCATCACTACCCAACCATGGAGAACAGAGATGTGCAAGACAAATCACGGTTGACACTTCTTAACTGGACAGGTCAGAGCAGCTAATGGCCTTTTCCCAGAGAGCACTGCTGCAACCACACACCCAACAAAATAAAAATATATATGGCTAGGTTCACATTCTATCTTTGTTTGTGAGCGAAGTGTGCTTTTTTTTTTTTAGAAATGAGCGAGCCATACCACTATTTACTGGTCAAGTCAAACAGATTGAATTGTGTTCTCTTAGCAAAGTGCTGTGACAGAAACAGTAGCTACCAGGGAAACAAAATGCTGTAAGTAAGCACAAAAGAAAGAGTGTTGGGGGTAAAGGCCAAACAACATGGCAGCTTTTAAAAGCCAATTGCAAAGTCATTAGGCATTGACACAAAGAGAAAAAGGGGGGTGCAGTAAGATGTAAGGTGGTGCACACCTTTTAGCCACAATTACTGTGGGCTGTGTCAGCGACTCTTATTTAGAAGTGAAAGAGTAAACAAGTGTGTCATTTGAGACGCTGCAGCCCAAAAAAGAGAGACGTAATAGCTACATAACTAAAAAAGTGAATTATAAAGTTATGCTCACAATATACTATAATTTCAAAGGGTATCATAAGAATCTGGTGGTGCCCTGTTTCATATCTTTCCCTCTATCAATCAATAAAGCATGAAAAATGCCACACAAAAAGATTAGACTTAAAAAAAGATTTAAGAATATCAAACTGGTCAAAGAAAAGGACGCCAGAACAGATGCTGCCGGCGTAGTCACTAATGGTCGTGTGGAAACATCATTCCATTCATTCATATAGAAGCCCTCGTCTATATACTGTATGTCTAGAATTTGGCAGGATTCAGGGTCAGCACAGTGGGAAGATCGGATACTTGGAATGTAAAATGAGCCCAAAGTGAGCCTGGAGAGAAACATACTGGAACATGGTGAGAACAGTAAACAGCGGGGACTCCATATTTATTATCTTTCCATCTCAGTAAGTGCCGCCATATACTCGGAGCAACATTAAGGTCAACTAAATGTTTTTTTTCAATTATTTAAAGCCACAGACATGGCTAAGGGACCAACCCAGATTCTTCTAAAGGGCAAAGGAGCCGTGCTTAAGAAGTCTGGGTGTCTGGTTTTGAGGTTTTGGTCTTGGACATAAAGCATTATTGACACTCCTTGATGCACCTGAATACTTGACAATGACAATTGTTGTGAGTGGAAAATAATTACATTCGGACTAGCAATGGCAGTTTTAACATCTTTCAATGAGACACTTGAGCTTGTTGTTTCTGATGACAATGTATTGAAGGATGTGTGTGTGTGTGTGTGTGTGTGTGTGTGTGTGTGTGTGTGTGTGTGTGTGTGTGTGTGTGTGTGTGTGTGTCTCCGATGATACTTGATGGTTGCAGCACTACTTTAGTTAGAAGTTAATTCAAATTAAGGCGTTCTGCACCGGAAACCTTTTTTAAGGCTATACTCAGCTGGTGGAAAAGGTTAGTGGAAGAAATATCCCGACTGCAGTAACATTAAGCCTGGAGAGAAACACCTGTACCTCCCTGAAGATGTATTAGAATAGTATACAGTGTGTTTGGGTGGGGTGCTCGTAAGATTGTAGCTTCAAATTCATCACGATTTCAAAACGTATGACAAAAATTATCCATTTGATCTCATTTGATATTTTGAGACAAACCAAAAAGCATGAATACAATTATTTTATAATGAGAGTAAATTCATTTCCCTTCATCAATTTAATTACTTGCATTTAGTTTGATCTGCGTAGCTCTCAATTATCTCTGGTGTCTTTCGATGTGCGCTTCATTAGTTTAATGTTACAGAGAAATCTAATCAGAATGTATAATAGAATTAATGAAGGGGTCTCCGTTTCATTTAGGCTGAATCTGATTTGACATGTTTATTTGTTTGGGGGCGGGGGGGACAGCCTGATCGCTTATTTTTCAGATGAGTACACCCTATTGACGTATAAAGAAACATCTCACATTTCTTACTTGGAAAAATGTCTCGACATAACATCAATAAATGAATAGCTCTCTAATTCTCTAATTTCCCCATCATTTGATATACTCCTTTCAGACGAACCCGAATTAACAACCGCGTAAAGTAATAATTGCCTTCTTTTTTTTCTTTTTTCTTTTTGTTAATTAAGCTGCTCCTCTGGGCAACACAATTCATTTGAAACTGTTGCAAGGGTTTAGTCTCGGAAAGTTATTCATAATTCAAGGAAACTTTCTCTCTCTCTCTCTTCTTAAACTGAAAATCTTGTCTGCAATATTATCACATTTAGCTGGTTTAGCTGCACTTGTTTGGTCAGTTGATCATAAAGAAGATAACCATTGTGATGTAATGACGACCATAAAGCCAGAACTGAAACCCCATGTACCCTTGAAACTTTGAATTGCCTTCACTTAAGAGTCAAAAGCAATGGCTGTTCTTTACCTTCCTTACTCTTTGCTGTATTGTCAATACAAGTTCACGGTGAGACACGGCTGGCAAAAGCATTTTATAAACATAGATGTCGCCACATTTGCATATTTATTCAAACATTTATGAACAATTGTAATTCAAAATAATTGTCTACATTTGAACCCATTCACTTGCAGTGTCTCTCCTTAATGGGAACCACTGACAGTGCTTGATTATCAGGTGATTTCGTTGTCAACCCACATCAGAAGACCAGAATATCCCTAATGACTATAGTTTTTAATGTCATTTCACCGAAAGCCATGCGACTTGTGCTCAAATGTGGTTGACAGGAAGGTCGGGACAGAAAGGGCTTCGGCTTGATAGCAGCACGTTGAACAATTTCAAGCCAGGCAGGGCATGAGAAAGCCTTGAGACACCTTATTACCAGCCTCACCGGCAAGCCGAGCACTTTGAAGATAGAATCCCAGGCCTTAACCTTTTATCTGACCTTCAACAATGGGTAGAGGATCTGTTTCCACTGCACACTACACCAAAGTCACACTGTCCCAAAAGGAAGAGGGCCATGCAGGCACAGATCTAATAGGAACTTGGCTCCAGTGTTGGAGTCAAGCCATAGCAGGAGGGATTAAAAAGGGGGTTAACATACACAGCTAACCAACCTTCGCCCAGCTGCTATCAACACCCTCCTTCCATGTTTAGACACAGCCCGTCTGCAAGCCAGTGTGAAGCATTTTGACAGGATTACCTCTCGCGTCAACAATGCCTGCCGTCTTTAACCCAAAAGGGCCTGGCTACTTTGTAGCAGGTGGATGGAATGGCCAAGTTTAAAGGATGGTCAACTACCCTATCTAGTATGACAAAGAGGATTACAGTGAGGCATTTCTTAAGAGCCATGGGGAAAGATGAGCTAAATATAAAAAGTCGTAAGAAGCAAAGTTCAGTCACCTCAATCTGTGATTTTTTTCTTTCTCATGTCAGATCCCTGCCTCCTTTCTCTGTATAATCTTTAACACCGCCGGAAGAACTTTAGTAAAAACTTCAGTAAATACTGTTAGTTATTTGGGAGGGTTTGTGTGTGTGTGTGTGTGTGTGATGAGCCAAGTAACAGCTTATGAAAGAGGAACTGTGCACCGCAAATGAGTAGAATGATAAGAACTGTCGCTCCTTCATTTTGGAACTTGAGACTATACTACCTCTAGGGGATGCAAAGAAAACTGTTTTTCGACAGATAATAACCGTCTTTGCCACTGTGAATATTCAGCGTACAGATCAACAGAGTGGTGGTGTAGCAATCGGGTTTTAACTATGGTTCTACATAAAGCCAAGGAAAAATTAGGCAGCCAATGGATTTTTTGTTTCACTTCAGGTGGTATCTAAAACGGCAGCCCAGAAAAGGGGGCTTTATCCATTCTGTTCTGCATTCCCTTAACTGTTTCTTCCTTAATGGCAGCAGCAGACTTGATTAACTTGAGTAGCGTCAGCCATTGTTTTTGAAACATGAGTCGCAGGAGTATCTTAGCAACACAGACAGTGCTTTTGATTGGTCATCGAGAACAGCTCGCAGCAACACTAATACATCGCTTCTTATTGGTCAACGAGAGAGAGAGAGACAGAAGCAGCAGTCGGAGCGGTACAGTTTCATCATAGGCTGAAAACAAATTGCCCCGACTTTGATTTTAAAAATATACAGAACAAAGTGTGTCCCTTCAGTACATTTTTATCAGTTCAGTCAGGAATGGTAGCCTGGCACCGCCCGCCTACTACTTCGGCTCAATTTTCATTTCCCTTCAGTAGTCAGTCTGGGTGTGCAGTATATTCTTAGGTTTTCTCCTGACAGATTTCTGCCGGTCCAATCAGCAAACAGAAGGAGTGGCTCAGAAGCCGGCGCATGACATGTTTGGTTGGCAGATCCAGAGCGGCACTGGGCAGATCCAATAGTTTTAAACTTCAACAGACACCCGCCTTCAAGTGAGTTAACGTTTGTCAATTAAGCGATTCCAGACCTTCTGTACAAATGAAATGAAGTACGATGGTCTGGTAGAACCAGGCTACAGGAATGGGTCTTTAGTTTCCAAATACGGGACAATTCCGTATTTTTAAGGGACGGTTGGCAACCCTACGTGTAGTGTTGACATGATAGCATCGTTGCCATCGACACGGTGATTGTGAACAAGTTATATCAGTTTCAAATGTGGGATTGACATCCAAATATGGAGGACTATTACCGCTCATAGCTTTTCGTGAAGTTTGTTAATTATGTTTCGTTAGACTTGAAAGAAAGGTGGCTGTGGCAGTTATTAGTGTTAAAGCTTGCAAAATGATGGGTGTTATTTTTTAAATTTCTACTAGTATTCTACGCCTCAGTTTTAAAATACATTTCAAACCTTTTAAGAGAATAAAAACAGAGAGTTTATCCGCAGGGCACACATTCAAGATCACGTTAGTGTGGGATGCAGCGCTGTCCTTGGCATTAGGTTATTTCAGATGAATGGTGAAAAAAGGCAGATATGTGTTAAATAAACTAGAGAGCAACCTTTCCTTTTTTTCGCTTGAAGCAGACGAATAACTGCAAACAGCCTCATGGCATTGCCGGGTTGAATAGAAAGACACTTTTGTCTCTGGGCGTACACACACACACACACACACACACACACACACACACACACACACACACACACACACACACACACACACACACACACACACACACACACACACACACACACACACACACACACACACACACACACACACACACACACACACACACACACACACACACACACACACCATGCAGGCCTAGTTGTGTCAGTCATTGCTTGGCCCATTGCATTCATGCTTCAGCAGCGTTTAACAAGTATTCACGTTTCAATGAATAGACATACCATTGAATCACTTCTGCCACCCTATAATCTGTATTTTGCTTTAAAACAACCGACACCTATTTAATATAATATAAAATGTTCTTCATAGCACATACACTATACATTTATGCATTTGAAAAGGACAAATATACATTGATTGTTAACTTGATTGGAGCCGCCATGCATGAACCAATTGTGTCCACCAGTTTGTCCTTGCTTTACCACAGCACCGTAGATTATTCCGCTTCACTCCCCCCTCTCTAAAGCAGGGCCACGGTGGCTCGGCGGTGGGGTGTGTGTGTGTGTGTCTTGAAAATCTGAACATGACCGAGGAAGATGTGGAGTAATCCAGGGTTAACGTGCGCGGTCACTTGAAAATCCTGCTCAGATTGCAAAAGCAGCATGGGTGTCCATCCACCTATTACACTGTCTGTCTGTCTGTCTGTCTGTCTGTCTGTCTAACTTTGAGGGCGAGCTGCCAAACACTGTAAGAGCGCCTGTATATCAGGTCCCTTTTTAACAGCACAATGGAGTCTGAATATAGATGACAGCTCGGTACACAGGTAAGAACATACTCTGCTGCACAGCTGTGGCTCTCTCAACCCACGCCTTATACATTCCATTTTGTTTGGAAGTATCACGTTGAACAACCACCTTTTTTACCTCGGTTCCACAGCAAGCAGCACTAGGTATGAGGGACTAAGGAGCTTTGTAAGCCCTTAATATATTTATATTCTAAGAGCGTTAAGAAGGGGGAAAAAAACCTTGACACTTAATTACAATTAAGGGAATGAGTCTCCTCAATCTCACACCAGACCTTTTCTTTAGCCTCGGGGTGCTTCGGTGCCTGGCGACTCCATCAGTAAAGGAAAGAGACACAAATGAGAGAATCGGGACGACAAAACAGCTCACAAAAGGCAGCTGGGCGCCCTCAGCAACCGCTGTTTTACCTGAGCCTTTGTGATCACTCACTCTCTGAAAATCACCAGTTGTGTAACTGTGTTAACTGCTTAGTGTGACGGATGGCCCACTGGGCGCCCCGAGCGCTTTTGAAAATGCATCTGTATCCAAAGGTATTTACAGTTGGTGCAGGAAATATTCTGATCCCTTCCCCCCGTAGGTATCAACACCTAGCAGTGCAAATGCATTCAGTTACACAAGATAAGAAGATTGATAGCAACTGTTTGGGAATGTAAAGTGTTGTAGTGGGTTAGTTAAGCTTAGCACAAGGGCCTGAGACAGAGGGCAAACAGAGCCATTTAAAGGTTACAAAGATTTTAACAATTAGCCTTATAGTTTTGCCCCTTTTTAAATTGACCTTGTTACTGGCCGTTGTGTGCTAAGCTAAAAGGCCTTATATTTTACTGACACATATGTTAGCTGAAGTTACAGTTTCATGAAACTGTGCGCTACCAGGCAAGTGGGTATACTTACCTAAATGTCAAACTATTTCGTAGTAAGCAGCTGTATTTGGCTAAGTTGGAAGTACTTTACTGTATATACTATTGGCAGTCTATTAGTGTACGACAAATCCTCATCATATGTTAAAGGCTGACACATTTTTTTGTATGTAAAAATCAAAATCTAGCAAAATAACTATAGCTGTTAGATAAATGCCGTTGTATACATAATTAATTTCCCCTTTGAAATGTAGTGTGCTGAAGTACCTTCAATCACACTCCCTTTTCCACCACTGGGTATATACCTGACACCCATACTACCAAAGACAAAACGGATGCAGGTTCACCGCTTTGTTCAAGGACGCCCACCCAGAGAGAAACAACATCCTCTTTGTAGGTCTCAAAACCTGTGAGACTTGAGCGTCTCTGGATAGCAGGGCCAAAATAACCTAGAATATTTTGGGTTGGCCCGGGGGGTTAATACATCTATGTGCTACTTTTTGTTAATTTTTTTATTTATTAAGAGCCATCGGTGGCAAACATGGAGGGAATCGGAGCTAGTGGCCTGCAGTCCCTGGCCTAGTCTGTTGGGTACTGGCCGCAGGCGTATACACCTCCATCCACAAAGTCACAGGGAACACACACACACCGGGCGAGCGCTTGATGTTCCGAATGACTGGAGAGAACAAGAGCAACACAGAGTGGGCTGTGCCAATACATTCATCATACTCCGGTATGGACCCCCCCTCACCCCACACCACCCCATCTCCCCCATGGGCCGAGTTCACTGTTTACAACCTCCCACAGTATGTTGTGGAGTGCACTGATGTGAATTTAATGCAAAACACAGACTGTGGCAGAGCAGAGCATATTGACTCCGATGCCTTTTGCTGTTGCTCGTGTTGCTATATTTATGGCTAGTTTGCTTCTTGAGCATTAGGCTATGCTATTTTGGCGAAGGAACAAAACAATAAGGGGTTAATTAATCAGCAAGCATAGCAAGCATATTTTATAATATTGTATTTTACGACAGTTGCCCACCCCCTTTTTCTTTTTCCATTGCATACATCCTGGCAGAGACTGCTACTAGTTAATGAATAATCTATTTTAGTCATACACACTTTTATATTGTCCCCATTACAGTGGTATTATTTCAAACTGCGTCACTTGCCTATATGGGGCATAAAAGAGAATGTCTAAGCCAATTTTCTGTGGTAGAGGAGCCTCAGGAACATGTCTCTGTTAGATAAGTTAATTACCTTCTATCCTACGGCTGCACACCAGCTTCCTGCCCCCCCCCCCATCCTCCGACATACAGGGGGATCGAAAACAACACTCCTACATGATCGAGACCAGCTATATGCTAATGCTAATTAACTCACTCGCTACTATCTTATGGTGTCAGATGCACCTGGTGGGCTAATCACACACCCATCAACGGCATGGTTCACCTTTGCAGCATGCGTCACATCAGGCCTAATTCAATTCTCAGAGGAAAGGGTTTAAGAAAGGCAGGGAAGGCGGTATTGAAGGCATTCTTCTCAGTGGGGAAGGTGTGTGTGTGTGTGTGTGTGTGTGTGTGTGTGTGTGTGTGTGTGTGTGTGTGTGTGTGTGTGTGTGTGCGTGTGCTCGTGCGTGTGTGCAGGGGAAAGTGGTCAGCATTGTGTGTTTCCGTAATGCTCAAAAATAGCAATGAATCTTTAACATGTGTTGTTAAGGTTTTTTTTTTCTTCTTTCTTTTGTGACTTATGAGCTCGGCTTGGCAGAAGTACAATAGCAAAGTGGAACAATTAACGTTGATTGCACGAATCATTTTCAAAATAACAACACGTGTATCCCATTGCACAGCATAATGCATCAACAGGCTGCCACATCGCATGCTAACCACTGTTTGTTGTCTCGACACGCTTAATGAAAAACATTCACGTGGCAACAATTTGCACATGCAGGAACACTAGATTAAAACAATTTAGTGGTAAATCAACATTGAGCCTAATATTTGATTTTATATATTCCTGAGTCATTGTGCTATACATTTAGACATACACAAGATATGTTGACTGGCTGCAATAGATGCATATAACACACTCTAAGCAGAAATAGGTGTGTTTGTCAACATGTTCCTCCTGTGTCAACGTGTGTGTGTGTGTGTGTGTGTGTGTGTGTGTGTGTGTGTGTGTGTGTGTGTGTGTGTGTGTGTGTGTGTGTGTGTGTGTGTTCGCATCTAGAACAAATGTAAATTTTGCTCTTTGGCTATAATTTGTTTTACAAAAAGCAATTCTTGGAAGGCTGAGTGGTTGCTTAGCTGCAAGCCAAGGATGCAAATGTTTTTTGTTTTTCTTAAAGAAAAGAAGCACATTTGTTTAGTTTTATTTACCTTGATGGAATACACTTTTCAATGAAGACTGTGTGCCCCAGAGCAGCCATTTGCATCCAGTGGAAGAACTCCCCTGCCAGTATTTTTATTTTGCAACAAAGTTTGCTTGAGAGGCCAAAAAAGACACAAATGGATGAACAAAGTTTTTTTTTTTTTTTTTGCTAAACCATCATAAAGAAAAAGACGGGGCATAAGCCTGGCAATTTCTTGTTGTTGTTGTTGTTGTACAGCAACACACTGATCCAACTATGCAGCCAGAGCCTGATACAGCTTATTTTTCCATTGTTCTCCACAAATATCAATGATGACACGCGCTGTCTTAGTGCCATAAATATTTGCAGGGCACCAAATCTGTGTAAATCCTTTTAGGAAATGAACCAGTGGGGCTGAGTGCAGCAGACGGTATTGGGAAATTGGAAAGTAGTGAGCGAGAGCACTAAAGTAGTTTGGCTCGCTCGTCCTTTTCATGGGATTTGTTGACAAAGAGAAAAGTGCAGAATAATACTGGGGCTTTATCCTTTTAAGTGTGCGTTGGTCAGCCAGTCTTACAAACGCCACCAACCAAAGTGAAAGAAAGGAGGGTGTCACGTAGGAGGCATAGTTGCTGTGGTCATTAAGAGTCGTTATGGAAACGCCTTGGCCAGCTGTTTGTGGGAGTCTGTGGCGTAAGTGTCTGAGTGTTGGACACAAGTAGGCTACTTTGTGCAGAGAGAGTCCATTTTTTTCATATAAAAAATAGAGAAAAAAGCAGAATTAGTCCTTGACATGAAAAGTTTGTCAACCCTTTGGTTTTGCTTTTCTGGACACTTTTCTCTGCAGAATGTTTTTTTTTTATCGCTAAACAATCCAGCAGCACAACACAGCATGAGCCAGACTGTAGGATTTCCTTTCTTTTTTAAAGATAGTATTTTGGCGTTTTTCAAGCTATACTGGACAGTGTGGAGAGACAGAGATGAAATGGGGCAGAGAGAGGGGGAATGACATGCAGGGAGACGGATATTGATAATAGACATATTTGTCAGGGTAATATTCGAAAGCACAGTAGGAATTGCTCCAAATGTAAAGTGTGTGTCCCACCCCCACCCCCCCCCCCCCCCGTGTCTTGTTGATTTGTTTACGGATGCGGCGAGATCTTGATGCTCCTCCTTCCCTTGGTATCTTGCTGGCTCTAATGACTAATAAACCCCTATTATGTCGCGCTATTATGTGGCGCTCAAAGTCAAAGGGAGACGCTAAGACCAGCAAAACAAACAAGCCTTAATAAACACCAGTAAATGCAACCTTTAAAAAAGTCACGAGTGCAAAAAGCTTGAGGAGCATACAGGGAGACTGTGTTTATTTTACCACTTTAATTTCCCCCAAAAAATTGCTTTTTCTATGAAGGTCTTTCAGCGAGTTTAGCAAGTCAAACTCTCTGCTTCTTCAATGTATCATTACCCCCCTCTGCTGGCCGACGGAGGGAAAAACAAAACCCAGTGAGATCCACTGAGGCCAGTATGAGAAATCTTCACCTCCTCATTGTTATGACCACACTCTCTGCCTCAGTGTTAAACGAGGTGAAACAGCACACGACTTTTGCTGCGGATTTTATTAGTCGAGCTGCTGTGACTCATCGCCAAGTCGGAGGCTGTTGCAGGAGTTGCTTCGGTGTGCGATCTGTCTCTCGTCATGGGTATGTCTACTCTCTCTCTCTCTCCCTCGCTCTCCGTCTCTCTCTCTCTTCTTCTCAACGTCTCTCACTCCTTCATTCACAATTGAATTTATGTATTAGTTCTGCTGCCGTGTTGTGCCATTGTGCTTTGGAGGAATTGAAATGAAGGTAACAACATATATTAACAGACAAGTCTACTGCTAACATCAACCAGTGTTATCAGGCAATAGTGCAATATCTGAAAAATATTGTTCCCAAATGCTTACTTACCTTGTCTCTACCTTGAGTTCTAGCTAGTCTCTGCATCCAACATTTTCCCCAGTCCATTGCTGCTTTCCCTGTGGCTTCTCTGTCTCCCTCTGTCACACATGCCCCCCACTTGCGCCAGTGCAGATGGCCGTAAAAAGTCTCATAACTAACTTTTGCACCCACTCCTACCACGCCTAGCTAGCTGGACTAAAGCACAATGCGCACCTGGTATTAATGTGCATTCCGTATCATGGTGTAAATGCACGCAGAGTACACTGCATGTGAATTTGGTCTTGTTTGCAATGCAACTGTCCATTTAAGGTAAGTATGTCCCTTGTTCAGATCGGATATCCGGTTAAAAGATCAATGACTTAACCTGTGTCATTATGGTAGGCCTATGTTGTGAAAGGTCATTCTATTAAGGCAGGATGATGTGTAGAGGCCTGGGTTCCTAAACAGCTGAAGTCTCTTTAGAAATGGTGCTAAACAATGAACAAGCTTGTGGCTAATGAGTGACTCATGAATCTTGGCTTTGAAAGAACTACACGGTATAGCATTTGTCAGCATTTGACACGTATGCACACACCCCTCTACCCTCCATTCTCCTGCCTTTGTCGTGGCACACTGGTTAATTTTCGGCCAAATGTGTTGCCATTTCCCGGCAGGCTTTTCCTCTGCTACGGGCTCCTTCTTTCAGGAATCACACACAGGGTTTTGCCACTGCTGAGGAAGCAACCGCGGTAATCCTCGGGCTCAACTTGATAAAAAAAGAGCCTCTAAAGACATAACTCTCTGCGGTGCTGGCAACTCACTCCCCGCTACTTAGCCTACGCTAGGGGAAGAGAGGGAGACGAAGAGAGAGGGAGAGACGGAGAAAGAGAGAGAGAGAGAGAGGGACACACCTCCCTCTCTCACCTGCCTGTTTCTCTTAATCCTATGTACTTCACTTCACTCAACTTGCCTTCTTCTTTATCAGCACTTAATGTTCAGCTCGGCTCAGCCCAGCACCTTAACTCCCCTATAGAGCTGTTAAGCGGAAGTGCCTTACTTCCGGGGCATGGGGCCTATCGGCTCGAAAAATTACAACGGTAGTCAATGGAAAGAAATGTATTATTTTCTGGTCCCAGTCATGAAATGCCTTCGATTACACATATGTTTTGTATGGATTTAGATGGTATTTTTTTGTGCAAAGAATGGAACAATTTAGCGAGTAGAAGCTGGATACGGTCAGGTTTTGTGCAGAGCACTTTTGTGGACTACAGCTCTTCGCTGCTCTTGACACTTATGCTATACATCACCACCACTCGCACCCGCTTAGCTCAGGAACATGGCTGTGTCTTTAATGCACTTTACCGCCTTCTTTCAATGACAAGACAAAAGTCTTCAGCGTGGCGAAAACCTCTACACAAGTGGACATGTGGAGAGTTTCAATTTCTCGAGTGGGGAGATTGTTGGCGTTGTCCACGCCAGCCATTAGCATTAGCACTGTCAGTCGAGAAGTGGAGGGAATGTGTTGAGGTGACGTCACAGAGGCGACAAGACTTGTAGTTGTTCTCGTAACATTTTTTCAAAAGCCGTTAGACGAATAATCAAACAACATACCGTCAAACTCTTCACATGAAAAATTATCATTTAGACCCATACAAAACATATATGTAATCCAGGGCATTTAATGACTGGGACCAGAAAATAGTAGATTACTTTCCATAGACTCCCATTAATTTTTTTTCAGCCGATAGGCCCCATGCCCCGTAATTCCGCCACTTCCGCTTAACAGCTCTATAGCAACAAATGTTCCCTCTCTCTCCGACCCATATCAACACTCACATCTCTGCAAGGCCGTGTGCAAGAAAAAATTAAAAGTGAAGGCAGGGATGAAATAATAGGATGGAGAGGTGGAGAGTGGTGGAGGACAATGTAAAAGCATGAGAGATGCGGGGAAACATCAGATGGTGACAGAGAGAGAGAGAGAGAGAGAGAGAGAGAGAGAGAGAGAACATTCCAAGTTATATGGTTGATCTCAGAGGAGTAGCTGGCACGTTGTCAGTGGATCTTTATACACTTGTGCTGTGCAGAGGAGAAGATGGGAGTTGCTTGCAGCTGAAATGGTGGTACCTTATCAAATCCTCCCTGATTACAGATAGACTCCTACCTCCTGAAGTGGCTTGTGTGTAGGGGCGTAGCACCAAATTCTGGTACCCTATTCAAAAAGTCCTGATGGGCCCCCTGAAAGACGGTCTTACAATACACACGGCTCTGAGCCAGACAACTCCACAATATTTAATTTGATGAATGACCAAATCATTACTTTTAGCAGTGTTACTCACAAAAAATGTCTTAATGAAGGTGGTCACTGGCCAGTGTCACAGGAGGCGCTGCGTGGGGCGCCGCGGCAAAAATGTTGGGGGTATTTTGCTCAAAGATGCCAACGCGCACTATAAAAATAAACAACTGTTTATTTGAATAAGAAAATACAACACACACTGACCTTACAGTTGTGCATGGCCATCACTCTCAAGTATTCATCAGACTTTTCTCTGCACTGTCTGAGCTGATAGATAGGTTGTGTTGCCACAGTGATGTGGAGTCTTAAACTGTTCTAGCTTTGCCAGCACTTATTTCTGTACAGCTAAATATCCCCATAGAAACATCGCTGCGTTTATTTTCACCACCAGTTCAATTCATTGTCGGCTTGCTCCTGCTTATTCTCCCACACACATGCCTTAGTCATGCGCAGGCCCCTGATCTCCTTGCAAGGGTCAGGGGAGAAAAAAGCCAGTCAATTATTTCTTTTTTTGGAATGGCATTGTTCAGGGCCTTCAAAGATCGGGGCCCCACATTTAACTTGTTAAAAAAAAATATTTTTTTTGATGGGCCCCCCTCTGCCTTGGGCCCCCCCCACGACTGTCGCACTTTCCCCCGCAGTCCGTCGGCCCTGCTTGTGTGTGTGTGTGTGTGTGTGTATTTAGTTTGGTTGTTTTTTTTACGAGCGCATAAAGAATTGTGCATTAGGTAGTGGAGCATGAAACAACCGTTATAATTCAACATAGAATTGCAGTAAGTCTGAATTCAATGTGCCTCTCTAAGTTGGATGGACGCAATAGGTTGATTATGTCTGGACATTCTGAAACTCTTTACCAAACACAGGCACACTCTGGTGTATGATTTATAGAGTTTAACTGTGGGGAATGCTAAAGGCCTGGGGGAAGTGAGATGGTCTGAAGGCAAGGGTAACAACAACATGCTTCTAGCCTGGCTATCGGCAAACTGCAGCTCAATTTGATTTAAGATTGAACGTCTGGAATCAACGTTGTCATTTCCCACTTTGAAGAGGCGTGATCAACGGACGTAAATCAAAATGCCTCAGTACGTATTGGGTAGACCTTCAACCAATCAGAAACACTGATCGCCGTTGATTCACTGTCATAATTATGTTAAGCCCGCCTCTCTAGTGTGCCTGGGGAGAATGCCTGTTTGTGATTGGTGACAAACGCTTTGGAGGACGTAAACTGGGCAAAACATTGTTTGGGTCCACACGGGATGGGTTTTTTAAGGGGGGATTTTTAAGGGCACGGCTCTGCTGCTGACCCAGTGTCTCACCTGTCTGTCTCGTCTCCTGTCGTTTCTATGTTTTTTGTTGTTTTTAAGTGATCGTGCCCGCATTCTCTCTGTGTCAAAATGAAGTTCAGCGACGGCATATTACTTTGGCTGGCTGTGTGCATTCTCAGTAGTTTAATCGCCGAAGTATGGAGTTTATACGAAAAAGCCGGCATCCTCACCTACACGCGGGTCCAGCTGTTGTCACTCAGGCACTCAATCAAGCCGGAGGACTCTGGTCTGGAGCTGCTGAACAAGTATCCGCAACTCAAAAACATCGGGACACGAAAATGGACTAAAATAAAGAAAAGAGGATCCAGAGGCGGCGTGAGAGAACGACTAATGAGGCGCGGCAGCAGATATCCTCTACCGGTAATAACTCTTTCTAATGTTCGCTCTTTGAGCAACAAGATGGATGAACTGATCGCTAAAGTTCAATATGACAATGAGTACCGACAGGGTAACCTTATCTGTTTTACGGAAAGCTGGTTGAAAGAGGAGATGCCAGACCCCAATTTACCAGGTTACACAATAATTTGGGCTGACAGAGACACTAATTTGTCACGAAAATCTATTGGCGGTGGCTTGTGTGTCTACATGGACACTCGCTGGGCTACCCACACATGATTATGAAATCCTGGTTGTCTCTTTTCTCCCCTTTTACCTCCCGAGGGAGTTTGGCCAGATTACAATCATATTGGCCTACGTACCTGGGCCGGACTTTGTGGGAGCTGCAGCCAGGATAGCCGAGAGTTATAACATCGCTCTGTCCCGTGCAGTTAACCAACCCGTCCTGTTGCTCGGGGACTTTAACTCTTGTGACCTGTCCGACCATCTGCCCACTTTACATCAATACGTGGACTGTCCCACCCGCCTGGCACGTACCCTGGATAAGTGTTATGGCAACATACCTGACGCCTATAAATCCATCTGTAGGCCTGCCTTGGGGAAATCTGACCATAACGTTGTCCATCTACTTCCACGTTACAGGGCTAAGTTGAGACGGAAAACACAGTGACCAAGGAAATTCACTCGAACTAAAACTGTTAGAATATTTCCTAATAACAATGTATGGATGTCTAGTGATCTTAAGGAATGCATTTGTGAGAAAAAACAGTAATGGTAATACTGAATTACTTAAGGAAAAAAAATGTGAACTAAGATCTAAACTGAGTAAAGCAAAAACAGAATATAAGGATAAAGTTGAATGTCATTATTTCTCAGGAAATGCCAAGAAAGCATGGGAAGGTTTAAATGTGATGATGGGCAGGGAGACTAAAAAAAAGTGTACCCCCTTGTCACACCCCTCTCCATCTTTTGCAAATGATTTAAATGTCTTCTTCAGTCGTTTTGACAAGAATGATTTCAGTGCTGAACGTGGTAGTGTGTGTAGTTCCATTCCTGGATATGTCCCTATTACACTGAATGAACATGAGATTGTAGCCAGCCTGTCTAGTGTTAAGCCCAACTCGGCCCCGGGGCCGGATGGCCTGAGAGGGAGAGTTTTAAAAGAAAATGTTTATGAACTTAAAGGTATTGTGCTGGAGTTATTTCAGTGCTTGCTTAATTCTTTAACAATGCCCAGATTATGGAAAATGTCTCATATTGTGCCTATCCCTAAAAAACCTGGAACTACTGAATTAAAAGATTACAGGCCCATTGCACTTACTTCTATCTTAGGAAAATGTTTTGAGAGAGTTATAAGCAGACAAATCACAGCATCGGTTTCTAACAGCTTAGATCATCATCAGTTTGCTTACAAAAGCCATAGGGGAACCGATGACGCAACCATCAGTATGTTCCACACTCTCTCATAGCACCTTCAAGCCCCCTCCCACTTTGCTAGGGCCTTGTTTATCGATTTTACTTCCGCCTTTAACAGCATGCAGATCTTGCTGCAAAGACTTATCGAGATAAGAGTAAACGGTGGTATTATCAACCTTGTTAGGGACTTCCTCTCTGACCGTCCTCAACAGGTTCTGGTTAATAATACTCGGTCCGACATCACTGTACTTAATACTGGCGCCCCGCAAGGGACCATTTTATCCCCACTACTTTTTTCCATATATACAAACTAATTCCAATTAGATCTGGAAAACTTTCGTTTGTTTAAATATGCTGACGATATGGCCCTGGTTGCCTTATTAAAGAAGGGGGACACAGTCGGAGAGGGAGCATATAGAGCATATGTGGCATCTCTTCAGAAGTGGTGTGATGCAAGTTCCTTAGAGATGAATGTCACAAAAACACAGGAACTTGTTTTTCATGAAAAGGACCATGTGCAGCCCCTTACAATTAGGGGACAAGTTGTAGAGGTAGTAGACAGTTTCAAATATGTAGGTACATTTATTGATTGCAATCTAAATTTTAGTGAAAACACAGACTATATTTTTAAAACCTGTAACCAACGTCTCCATCTACTGCGCAAACTCAACTCATTCAGAGTGAGCAAGCATATTATGGAAACAGTTTATAAGAACCTTATTGAGGGCATTTTAACTTTTAATATGGCAATGTGGTATGATAACCTAAACGTAAAAGGAAGAAGCAAGCTACAGAGAATAATAAACCTTGCCTCAAAAATCATAGGGACAAAACAGAAACAATTAAGTTGTATGTACGAGGAAGTGCTGAGGAAAAAAGCTGTTAAAATAGCAAACGATCCGTCCCATCCACTCCATAGGGAGTTTGAACTTCGTCCCTCGGGTAGACGTTACAGAGTGCCAATGGCAAATCGTAACATTTTTAAAAATTCCTTCACTCCTAAAGCGATTGGGGTACTGAACTCCATGTCCCGCTGATGTGTATACTGCCACTGCTGCCCTGCTTCTTGCCCTGAAGATGTCTGTGTGTAAATGTTGTTGTTGTTGTTGTTGTTGTTGTTGTTGTTGTGTTGTCCTGCTTGCTGTTTTTTTTATATGAGACCAAAGACAAATCTCCACACCGTGGACAATAAAGAATAAACTAACTAACTAACTAACTAGTCTGCAGAGTTAAATCAATTGGCCGTTGACCCCAGGCTAACATGCTTCGGTCAAACTTTCCAATTAAAGAACATTGTAATCTGCCTTTTTTAGAGGCCCTGCAGATGTCATCATCTTGCAGGCGATGAAGGGGTCCCGACCCAAAGGTTGGGTACAGTGGAATCATGAGCTTTAAAAACAGACCATCCCTTCTGACATCCTCACATGCTCGATAATGCAAAAAAATCTCTGACATGATATATGCCAAATATATTTCATTTTCAGTGTTTCTTTGCTTGCTAATATCTCATTCCATCGAGCCAATTCTGTGGATTTTCCCTGCAGTTGCATGCTGTACTGCTGCGCCCAGCTGCAAACCCAAATCTCCAAATTCCCCCCCCCCCCCCATTACCCATGTGACATTGACTTAATCTGTCCCCATAGCTGGTGTGCTGCACAATAATATGAATTATGAATAATTAATTGTATTACAGCAGTTACTTTCTCGCATTTCTGAATATAACAGGCCTGGAATGAAGTTGTTTTGTTCTGAGCATGAGCGCTCTCTGTGTTACCTCGCTACCTCTGTCTATTCTCATTGAGAGGCGGGCAGCCACAGTGGAGGCGGATGACTCAGACAGGCCCTACTTAAACATTTAAAAAGGAGGGAGGCCCACTTCAAAGGAATGGCCTCACACAATCACTGTAGCCCTTTCCTTTTCAATTAGCACACAGTCTGCCGGGCTTGGCATGCTGCTCACCTAAAGGCTGGGGCCAAGGACGTGAAATATTGATGGCCCCCTTCTCGGGAGTGGAGTGGAACGCTTTGTGCTTTGTTCCCCTGGGTTAGTTTATGTGTTTAAGATATATGTTTATTTTTTCTTCTGATGGCAGACAGCTGAGTGGGTGATTTGTTTGTGTGATTGAAGTGGGCGTGCAGTGAGGCACTAGTAGTGGATCTCACAGAATTCAGTAAAAAAAAAAAAAGTCTTATCAAATACTTCTCTATTCTAACTCGGCGGAACATTAATCTTTTACAACCATAACACAACAAAACATTCTTTGTTGGATGGGTTACACCCCCTGTCTGCCTGTCTGCTGTCTGTCTGTCTGTCTGTCTGTCTGTCTGTCCTCAGCCTGATACTGATGCTCGTTTATTATCTGCGATCTTCTGCGGATCCATATAGAGGTATGTCACCTTTGGCTGCGAATCTAATCTCAGAGAGGGTAACTTTTTGTAGAGAATCAAAGCCCCCCTCTGCCTGTAACCACTAGTAAACAAGACCCTCATTATTTCAAACTGTGTGATCCTCCAATCATCAGGGACATAGAACAGACATCTGCATTAGGTAATTACACTAGCTTGTGTGCTCGACAAATGCACGGGCTCTTAACATCTGAAAAAGGATAAAACTAACAAAACTTTCAGCTTTTATCTCCATCTTAAGCTTAAAGGACAAAAGTGCCTTATTAATTTGGGGCTGTGTTCCGGGGGAGGTCTGCAATTAATTTTTGCTGTGATGATATTCCGAGTGATTTATTTTGCTCTTCACTAACAAATGAATAAAGCTGGGGGTGTTTATTCATCTAGAAGGCAACCAAGGAGCTCCTCTTCTTTTTACTTTGAATGATAAAGGAGAGGTAGGGTGAACAATAATAACTTGGAAAGGATCTCGTGTACATCTTCAAACAACTTGGACATACAGTGCTGATATGTAGCAGACAGTAAGGAGATATTCAATTATTTTGACAAGCGTTTTCAAGAATCACTGACTCCACCTTAAAGCTGGGGTATGTGATTTCTGATTGGTCAAAGTTAACATGAGCTGTACACTTTGACTCTCTGTTCTTATTGGCTGTTGGGACTGTCAATTCACTTTGGCACAACGTTGTTGGTGTAGAGCGTGTCAGGGAGGGACCATTAGGGGAGGGACCAAAGAGTTCGAATCTCTATCCCAAGTGCCATTTTCTCCCCAAATCCTCCACCCCAGCTTTAAGTTTGATACACTTTGCAGAAATGTGGTCATGATGAGGCGGGCTTTTCTCTGAATTTTATGACCCACAAGTATTTTGAACCAATCGTGGCAGTTCTCTGCTCTGACGTTCTATAAAAACAATCACTGTTGCCATGGAGATATATTTATATGGCCACGACCACACAGTCCAGTCAAACGGCCTAACATTGAAAAGGCTGCTTTTATTACCAAGTTTTATAATATTAATGAATATTTTTCAATCAGATGTTTGGTTAAAATGTATTGAGACACCCAACTATGTTATCATTGTTGAGTTTTAACTATTTTAGAGCAGGTTTCCAGAGGCTTTTAGGCTCAGGGGTGCTATACTTAGTCATTCCATGTCACAGGCCCTAACGGGGCATAGAAGCGATGCGCTGATATCCTTAATTGATGGATTAGAAGCATATAATTCCCAACAGAGAAAGAGGATGATCAAGAGAAGGCTGGAGCATGCTTCAGTAAGCAGAGGGAACAGAGCTTGAACATGACCTGCAACGCTTCATTGAATAGCAGAAGATTCCCAGGATGTTTTATTCAAATGAGGTAGGGTGAAGAGAAGAAGAAGGGAGAACATGAGACCAAGAGCAGCGCTAGGTAATGATTTGGACGACAAAATGAGCAATGAGCGGGAGAGACTGTGTGTAGGAAACGGGCGGCGACACTATGAGAGGTGGTGATAGAACAAATGGTCATGTTGATGGATGACTTATTGGGGGGGGGGGGTAAAAGTGATGAAGAGATGAAGCCCGGGTAGAGGATAAATACCAGCACACCACTTCTACATCAAGAGTGATAGGTAGATCCATAGAGGAGAGGTGGATGGATGGGTGGAGGAGAGAAGAGAGAGAGAGACCTCTAGAGGAAAGCAGCAGATTCCCCCTGTCTGAAGACTAACCCCTTTCATCTGGCCCACACAGTGCCAGATCAATCCCAACGCCCGCCCATCATTAGGGCATCAAAGGCATGCTGTCTGCACACAGCTAATCCCCTTTAAATGGGCCTTTCTCAAGAAGCAAAGCTGCCATTACATCCGCAATGCACTGTTGGATGATCTACACTTTTTCTTTTTTTTTCGGGGGGGGAGGTTTATTGGATAGTGTTAGAGAGACACAGATGAAATCTACAACTCGTGAAGCTAAAGCGGTCATCAAAGCAAGAGAAGGTGGCCGAAATGTGACCCAATTCATATGTCAGGGTAAGAAGTGGTACATCTTTCGCGTAGTTTCTTCACTCTAAATGCTTGCAAATGTGAGTATTTTTCCTCGAAAAAAGGCCATCTGGGTGTTTGATAATCTCAATTTTTAGCTCAGGACGCCGCAGCTCACATTGATTAATGTTCTCACAGTGGCCTAGGGGACATGTAAAACAAAGGTCAGCCGCGTTGACTGCGAATAAAATCATTTCCATCCAAATGGAGCCGCTTTTCTTGCGTTATTGTCAAGAGGCTCCCCCCCTTCCCTTTACTTCAGTCTTTTCCTTATTCTGTACTCTGTACTGTGTGTGTGTGTGTGTGTGTGTGTGTGTGTGTGTGTGTGTGTGTGTGTGTGTGTTACTGTTCCTCCCCGAAAACCATGAATAATTAATTCAAGCCACAGATTTTTCATTTTATGACTGAATATGATATTTATCTCCGCACCCCAACTCGTCACCCGCCCACCAACCTCTCTGTAAAACACTTTACGTCTCCTCACCTGAGACTCAAACCAGACTTTATAAAAGCCCTCTGCAGCTTTTTTTCTTTTTCTTTCGGGATCATCTCTTGAGCCTCCAAAATATTGTCTCAGCCCTTCTTGAGTTGCTTTGGTTTGATCTTAAAAGTGCACGTCCCCCCCCCCCCCATCCAACCCCTCGTGTCGCCAATCGGAGACAGTGACAAACTCCGACAAGAAAAGCCAAGCGATCTTGATACCTCTCTGCATTCTCCATAACGGAGCGACTTGATATGAGAGCCTTGTTATCGGAGGGCCCCTCTCGGCTCACTGCGTGTTGCATGCCATCCGTCAATAGGGAAAGCAGGAAGGGAGACACTGCAGGATGGAGAGAGATGGAGGGAGGGATGAGGGCCATGCTTCAGTTATCACAGCATTGGGATTAATGGACGTGTGGGCTTTAAATTGGCTCCCAATGACAGCATGGGCCCTCGCCGTGTTTCTATCAGGTATCGGCAGGTTTCCCCCCTCCATTACTCTGTCTCTCCCTCGCTCTCTCCACTCCCTCGCTTTTTCTCCCTCGCCCTGTAGCTGCCATTTATTCCTAAACCGTTAAACATTTCTTTTTGAAGCCCCCCTCTTGCTAACAACCACACACACACACACACACACACACACACACACACACACACATTTGTCTATACTTGTGAGGACACTCATTGACATAATGCATTCCTTAGCCCCATACCCTAACCCTCAAAACTAAAAGCCTAACCCCAACCCTTACACTAACCCTAACATAAACCTATTTCATACCTGAACCTTAAAGCCTGTTAACCCTCAGACAAACCTTTAAAGCTTGTCCCGAGAACCTGCCAAAATGTCCTCACTCCTAAGGTCTAAAACTCAAATTGGTTCTCACAAAAATAGTTATAAACACACACACACACACACACACACACACACACACACACACACACACACACATCAATCTTCTTCACTCTTTGAATCCAATACTGCACACAGCATGATGTCCAAATTAGAGAAAATTATGGAAGCCAATAAAAGTACAGAGAGCCTGATGCAGTAAGTCAACTGCATACAATGGGCTGAATGAGCATTTTCAATATTTGATAACTGAATACTATTGCTGTTCAGCAGAGTCTGTGGGAAAATATACTGGGCCAATGATTCCCACTCTGTTTCATCTGTATTGGCATATATACCCCCCCACATCCCTGTCAAATGAGCTCTAGACCCCTTCATAGACACCAACCATCATGTTCCAAATGTCTTCATCACAATTATTTATTGTTAAAAGTGGATGATAAACATACAAGTGGATATTGTTAGCTTGGTTTGGCCAACGCTGCATTCTTAAAATCACTAAGGGTGGCAGAAGCTAAATGTTTCAACTGTTTATTCTTCACGTTCAGCAGTTTAACTATTTGTCAATTATTTGTACGACTATTTATCTATTTCCTGTTATTTTTTTTAAGGTTTGCTAATAGTTGTTTTTATATATTTATTTTAATTAGTTAAGTTACTTCCTACAATCTTTCACTGCACCACTAGCATCCAAGGTCCCCATTGGGGTCCTAAAACCCCTGGGTTAGAATCCCTCTATTAGGATATAAACATGGCTTCCACAACCACTGAATAGACACAAACCATCAGGTGCAGAACCATATGATTCTATTATCTACCAAAGCTGTTCTAACACTTCTTAGAATTATTTCTTTATCTTTTAGTAAGAAGGCCTTTGTCATGTTTATGTTTATTCAGTAGTGACTTTTGGGTCAAAAAGGGTTATTCATCTGAAAGAAGCCTATGCTACTAGCAGCAGATGCTCGGAAGGAAGGAACACCACTATTGAAAAAAAACTCCCCACAGTGTCATTACTTCTCTGTTTTGTCGCTCTCAGTGATTTTACACATTGAGAGAAATGGAGGAAGATGCTTTAACATGGTAAAAAACAAACTCACAAAAGAGGCACATGCAGCCATTTTGCTGCTACTGACTTGGCTAAGTGTCACTGACACTGCACACTGCGAGACATCCTCAGTCTTCATGGAGGACCTTTGTTGATCAGCTCACTCCTCCTGTGTGTGTGCTCGTTTTGTCCCACATCCTCTCTGTCACAAAAGTCCCCTGTAGGTTTCCATTTTGCCCTTTGTAAATCCTATCAGCTCATAACACACACACACACACACACACACACACACACACACACACACCCACACACACACACACACACACACACACACACACATACACACACGGGGTAATTCCATGATATTTGGAGGTTGTTGCTTCAATTTAGCTTTTCTTTCTTTTTGTTGGAGCAGGGCATGGCATTCAGACATCCATGTTGATTCACAAACATCTGCTGCCGATGTAAAAGATGCCCAAAGGTTTGATGAAAAATTTCCAGTCCGGGCAATTTACTCTCAATGAAGTCTTCCAGGAAAAAAATGCTTCATTCTAAATAAAAGGCGAAAACCATAATTTTTTTGTAGATTATAAAAGCGTTCTAAGAAGTGAGTGATATCGTAGATTCCCTCAGGACATGTATGCTCAACCAAAAACAAAAGTGGAGTTACTGTACAAGGCTCCCACCTGACAACAGTGAATTCTCCGGAAACAACATGTCACATCTTCATCTAAGAGTGTGTGTGTGTGTGTGTGTGTGTGTGTGTGTGTGTGTGTGTGTGTGTGTGTGTGTGTGTGTGTGTGTGTGTGTGTGTGTGTGTGTGTGTGTGTGTGTGTGTGTGTGTGTGAGTGGCAACGGTTTGACAGGTAATAGAGCTGAGCGCATGGGAGTGGAAGCTGCTGTTTGCTCTGCGTGTGTAGTGTGTGTCTTGTTGTGCGAATGGGGTTGAGCTCCAGCTTTACACATGGTTTCCCCTCAGTGAAGGCCAAATGAAGAGGGGGCCCTGGGGGCAAAAAGAGACAGGAGGATGGGGAAAGAGTCTCAGATGAGAGTGAACACAGACTCATACAAACACATGTGTAGAACAACACACTGGAGGAAAAAACGGAAACATTTACATATGCACCTGTAGGCTATATTGTACGTGCTTTTTTATATTGTGATTGCAATGTTCAAAAAGCAATTTACAATGAATCAGTAATGTTTTTTTATGTGAAAGTGCCTACCAAAGCACATACTTATATAACTTTCAGTACATTTTTTTCGGGGGGTTTTCATGCATTTTGGGAGGAAAGTCTTACTCTGTTAAAAGTTCCATGCTGATGTCACATTAATGTATTTATCAATTGTGTAAGACATTGGTATAGCCTCATATATTTATATACTGTCTATATGTTTTTTTTTTGTGATGCTAATTAATTGTGTCCGTAAACAGATAACCAATATCTAATTAACCAACTAATTACCTTTTTTCAGAAAATCGACTATGAACACAATATTCTGTATTTGCTGTTTATTTTTACACGTGCCTTTACTCTCTTCTCACTTTGTTTTCCTGTGTATATTCTTTACAGCTCTTACTTACTAAGTGATTATTTTTATGACAATATGTTCATACACTAGAAGCACTTGTTAGCTTCTCTAGCCATCTAGACCTGCAGTAGATCTGCTGTCAATGCACACAGATATTAAAGGTGAAGTGAGCAATATATTTATGTTAATATACGTGTTAAATCATACAGTGATCACTTATATAGTGTGCGCACTTCATAGCATAGGTCTCTCAGTCACCCGCTCTGCGTGTAATCGGCAAAAACATTTTTCTGGGCTCCCACAACCTGATATCCAACCTGAGAGAACGCTACAAAGTTTTAAGATTTATGAGACGTGGTTTTAATCAATACGCTCAACACAACACAATAAAACAGGATTAGAAGGAAGAGCAAATTATAAGTGAGGAGCAAAAAGGAAAAACATGAACATGTTGTAATCAAAAATCTAAAAGTCCAGAACAACCACTTTGCATTTGTTGGACTTAAGTTTCATCGTATACGACTGCAAAGAAATAACAACACATCCCTCCCTCTGGTATCCATTATCTTCTAGCAAAAAAATACATTGTCCAATCGTTCTCCCTCAGCAAACAGCATCAAAATCTTCTTTATTGGCCCCCATCGTTATTTTCTCTTTTTGGATTTATTTCCCTGTGTCGACCCCTTCACACCCTCTGCTGATGATTTGTTGAGACTTCCAGGAGACAAAATAAACATGGAAATTGCACAGAGGGGAATCAGGAATTTACTTTTGATAACATCTGTTAGTAACTATTCCGCTCAGCATGCACAGTCCTTCTCCCCAATGGACCAGTCCCCCCCCCCCCCTTATTTATATGAAGAAAGGCTTATATTGTCTCGTACACCACAAGGTGCACCTAGGAACCTATTTGCTTGGCTAAACGGGGGGAACGTTTATAGCCGTCCTATACCCAGAATAGCAATTAGCCGCGGTAGACTGGGGAAAAACACAGAGCAGAGTTTGGTATGCAGAGAGCTCTGCAAAGTTAATGGACTTTTAAATCGACAGTGTGCGCCAAATTCCCTTATTAATGCCATCCCCCGGTCGCCTGCCTACGCGACCGTTTGATTTCAAAAGGTCAACTCTCAAATGTCAACATAGGAACGGTAAATAGTGTACACTATTTTGTTATGATCCAAGCTCTGTGTTCAACGTATGGTTTAGTAAAGAGGTGAAAAGGGGCCCCGCTGACATATTTAATTTTTATATTTTACCTTTTATATCATGCCATACAGGCTTTCGTGAAAGTCCTTGGCACTGAAATGCTTTACATTCGGAGGAGTTTGCACAAGTGCACTCGTATATATGTAGTATACAGACTACTGACACCCCGTTTCCACTTGGCATTAACATCTGACTTTCGTGATCCGATCACCTGAATACAGCCCTAACTACAGGTGAAAACACTCTCAAGACGCATTGAGATCAGATCACAAAAACCACATCGGAGGTGGTTTACGTCGGTTGTGTCGCTTGTGTTCGCATTCATTTGGTAGTGGAAACACCATGTGGTTTGTGTCCACATTAGGGACCTCCTACTCAACTGCTGCCCCCTGCCTGAGCGGAAATACGTTGAAAATGCATCACTGGCGTTCATGCAGCTTTTATAGAAGCCTCATGAACGTTAGTTGCATCCGCCAGTATTGCAAATGACAAGCTCTGTTTTCATTTCACTGCGTAAATCTGAAAACACGGAAATCGCTGCTATTGACTGGAGAGCTGCAAGGCAACTAGCCTACTTCCTGTTCTCATCTGCTTAAGAATAAAAGTCAACTCGCGTTTGGCTAGTAACATGCTTTTAATGTGAAGGCGCACAGGAAATATTCTTTTCGCATATGCAGTATCTTAACTGCATACAGAAAGCCGTGTAGGCTACTGGTGGTGGTGACAAGAGTGTAGCAGACGTTAGAAAAGCCGCCCGGCAAACACACATCTTTCACCAGCCAAAGAGGCGTAATAACTTACTCGCCTAAGAGTTTTTACCTTCATATTATCTATGATATTTCCCGCATTTGGCGAGTGTTAATGTAGAGCCCTCTAAGCAGTGTTGTGCATCGCTCCTCCTTGTCTAAATGAGACAGTAGCCTATCTCATCAACCTAGACTGGAAATTATCTTTGCTTGTAATGCATTTTGATAGCAAATGCGATTAAAACTGTGGCACTGTACAGCCCTGTATGTTTACTTGTTTGAACCCCACCGGTTAAAAACAGCAATGCAAACGGAAATTATGTACGTGTTGATTTAAATACAGCGCGGGTAAATGGAATCGGATCACAAGAAGACAAAGAAGCCACATTTGAAAATACAAGTGGGAACACACGGACTGAGAGCTGTCCACTTGTAACCAGATTCAAAAAGTCAGATGTTAATCCCAGGTGGAAACAGGGTCTAAGTCAGCTCACTGCAGAACTGTCATTACTTGGTCACATACAGTACACATTTGTACAGCCAGTTTAAGGAGGTTGACTTAGGTGGCCCGACTACATAATACTCCCAGTATTGTATGTAGGCTTGAAGAAAAATAATTGACAGTTGTTCAGCTTCTTTTTGAGTCATTGCTTTACATCTTCTTCCCTGTACTCCCACAATGCAATGCTCAGAGGACATAAAAGAGCCTCTAAAAGCTGTGACAGACTGGTGTTGAAACTGCCCCCAGTAACAACTCAGATGTTTGGAAGTCTCTTATTTGGATTAGATATCTAACAATGGGTGTAGCAGTCAATAATGTAACAATAGCTGATAACGTAATGACTGCCGATAATGTTGTAATCCCGTCCCTAGATAATACAGTTAGTATCAAAACCTGAAGCAACTCCTGACCCATTGACTTTGACAGACCACAGAGCAAATAATAAAACCACGGTCCATAGTTGACAGATACAGAAGGCACGTATGGAGACGCCACATCATTTTAGGGCTCGCACACAAAACCAAAAAATCTGCCCAGATCCATTTATCTGTTCTAAAAGCAGAGCTGGTGCTGTGAAGATGTGCTATTGATTGCACTGATTCAGCCGGAGGTGCAGAGGGACAGCAGAACAGAAGTTAACAGAGTAAAGAGAATTTTATAGGCAGAGGATGGGAGGAAAAGGCCTGCATTTTTTTTTTAAATGGCTTGCAGCAAGCAGACTGTATCTGTCTATTTTAATTTGCTCTCCTAATTATCTGATTACTTGCCTGTGCCCGTGGATTCCATCTCCCCCTCTCTATAAATATAGGTCTCGGATTGTTCCAAAATATCTGCTCACTAATTCTCTTTGGTTTTAAAAACCTCCACACTCAATAAAAACATTCTTTCTCTGAGATATGTGTGTCTGTGTGTTTTTTTAAAGCAGAGGAGTTTCCAGTTCCCACTTGAAATTCCTCCCGTCAGAATCTCCAGATGTTTTCCCGCTGCCCTTTTCACTTGCTTTTGTTGAAAAAAATGGCAAAAGTTTTGGTCCCGTCTTAGTATTTGAATATGTCCAACAAAATGTAAGACTTGAACATGTTTGTAACTGAAAATATAGACCCTGCTGCTGTAAACAACAACAGTGAAATGGTAACCTTTTAGGTAGCATTCTAACATCAAACAGTTTTCCCTGCCTGTTTATTTTATTCAGTTATGAGAATATACCTTAAAACATGTCACACTTGTCTTATACCCTAAAATGTATATAGTTTATTTTATTTTGTTTTAAAGGTGCACTCAGATAAATGGAGGGAGGGAAAGAGTGGAAGGTCAGGGTATGGTGAGAGATGGACATAAGGAGAGACAGAGGTAGAAAAAGAGAGATTTATTTAGGAAGCAACCTTCTGGTTATCAGGTTGAGAGGTGACGGGTCGAGTGTGTAAGTGGCGCCTGTGAGCCCTTGTCAAAGGACATGTGGGTCAACTTTGTCGCCCCTCTCCTCTGGACATGTTTTGAGGAACCTGGTTATACATACAGTATGTGGCAGATTAATGTTTGCCAGCATTTCTATCGATTTCCCCCTCCATCTGGCTCCAGTAATAATACACTGGGCACAGTCATCCATTGGTTTTGGTCTTCCAAAGCAACTAATCAAGATGAAAAGTAGATTTATTTTTTTATTTTTATAATTTTCTGAAACAATAACTGTGTATCTGTGCATCTAAATCCGAATCTGATGAAAATGGGGGCGGGTCCTGATAAGCTTTTGGCTTCCTCCGTCACCCTTCGGACAACACATTGGTGGAATTGTCCGAAAGAATAATAAATAAATAAAAGGGCCAGAATGCATTTCGCATTGAGCTTGTGTGTGTGTGTGTGTGTGCGCTCGGAGGGGAGCTGCGCGTCTACCATTGTCTAGACTGACTCATGTGCCTGCATACTGAGAGAGGAGGTGACATGCCCAAAGCTGCCCGTGTTGATAATCCTCGCTCAGTGACCGAGACACTAAAGTTAGTTACGGAAGAATTTTGTAGAGGGGAGAAGAAGAAAAAAAAAATTAAAGCCGTTTCGGGAGGGATTTGAAGATCAGCTTTTCAGCATAAAACGCTGCACAAACACAACGTAGCAATGAGTTAAGGGGATTATGATTATAAGGCCGCGCAAAGTATCGGGTACAATACTATCAACTGTATGCATACCCCCACTGTCTCTACTTTTGGGGCCTTTTTCTCACCATGCGAGAAAAACCCAAGTCCTGAACTGCTCATTATTCACTGTATGTCCAAAAGCCAGATTTACAGCACAGATACTTTCAATGTCTCTGCATGGAATGTCTGACACGCTTCTGCCTCCTGCCCACAACTTCCCCAATCCTTCTCCATCTTTCAAATGGACACACACACACCATGCCCAAGCAGCCCCCTCCATAATGCCTGGATGCCCCCTGGTTATGGGCTGTGCCACGCTATAATGTCCCCCCCCCCCCCACCCCTCCTTATCTGACACACAGTTATGCAAATATTAGGCTCCACCACCAACCCGAGCATCTGGTGACAGGAGTTTCTCTCGCTCTCTCCTGATTATGCAGTGATAGAGGCTCGCTCGGCCCTGGAATAGGCTGCTGGCGTGTAAATCGTGATTAGTCATATCTGGTGTTCGCAGTGATGTAAAAAGCCATTACTGCCTGGTTTTTGCATTGTCGTCGGGACATACTGATGGACAGTCGGAGGCCGGTGGAAAATCAGTTTTAATGCTAGTGGTTGTAACAATGGTTGTAAGCCATGCACGTGCTATGTTTGCTAAATGATGCTAAACTAGCTCAAAAAGCACTCAAACATTTTAGCTGTCTGGCAGAAAAAGCTGAGATGTGGGAAGCTTGATTAGGGAATGTCCCTGAAACTACATTGAGCTGGACAGACATTCCCTTCATTTAAATACCCATACTTTCTTCTTTCTGTAAACAACCAGGTATGCGACGGATAGAAAAGCAAGAGGCAAGATCCATGCGCAATGTTATGATGAAATAAATAAGTTAAAGTGTGTCCCCATTGTATGCCTACTGCATGCTAACTAGATTCTTTATATGTAGAATAGAAAAAAGAAAGAGTATGATTGCTTCCCTGCTCTTGTGATTGCCATAATAGGGAAAGGACGTTATCCACCCAGAGCGAGGCACAAACAACACACACACACATTCAGAGCTGTACATACTATAGATGGTCGTGGTCAAGACATCGTCACCATTAGTCTTAAACTGTTGCTCGGCTGACTTTAATTGGCTGACAGTTAGCAGTGGAACTGGAAAGACCTGTGACATGGAGACTGACACAGATCCCAATGAAAAGACAAATGCTCAAAAAAAGTTCACTGAGGATACTGCAGCGCCACACATCATTAAGGCTAACTGACAGCAAGCGACATCATTAACTTCTAGATATATGACTGGTGCTCATATATAGGATGTAGCCTATGCCTACACCTTGCTTTGGTCATATAATCCTATGTATTTATACCTAAGTAGATGGCAAATCAAGAGTACGGGAGTAGCCTAGCGTTTAATTTTTTTCGGCTACTCCATTGTCATGCCAGCAGAAGAAGCTGAAACCCTACAGTAACCCTGACATATCATATCCCTATTAAATTGTTATTGCTGAAGAGGTTGGCAAAAAAAATTAAAAATAAAGTTAACTTGGGTCTGTTTGCTACAAGTATATGTGGGTCTATCTACATCTGCCTGGTGGCAATACATATGGTGAGAGTGGATTGTTGTTTGCTAACCTTAAACAGTAAAACCTTCATTTTGAACCATGTTTCAGGTGTGTAAAACTGGAACATTGGAATGCATGAAACTCACTATAGGCACAATAGAGTGCGTATAGCAAGATCAGCAGTAGTATGTGTGAACGTGTTAATATTGGCAGCGTCCACACAACTGGCTTTAGATGATGTGGCCCGTGACTTTGCTCTGTCATGGGAAGCAGTCCGGGCTGGTAATGGGGCGCCAAGCGAGACTGTTGACAGCGAGACTGGTGGAGGCTGGCAAGGAATACATGAGAGGTAAAATAACAACCGGCTCTTTTCTGTGCGTGTGTGTCTCTCTCTCTCTCACACTCACTCACACACACACACACACACACACATAAACTCCATCTCCCTGAGGGGTAGTGATGTGACTCCTGGATGTTCTGTGCACTTCTGAGATGACAGCGCGCACACACAACATGGCCAGGCGCTGGAGTTCTGGGTTCCACATGATCAGCCACGGCGGCACACTGTTACAGCAGAAACAAGATACAGTATACAACCTGTGCACTGTGTACAGAGAGAGAGAGGGAGACAGGCCACCACTGGCACACTGCATTTCAGACTGGACCAAAGTACTGTATGTATTCTTGGCCTGCTATAGAGTCAGATGAATGAAACCTTCTGCCCACTTGCCTGTTAATAGTCAAATTCATTTTTAGAAATAAACCCTTAGGAAGAATCCATGTTGTTTTCAAAAAGGGGTCCCTACAATAACAACATATTAGGAATATACTTTTTTTAACATATAAAAGGGAAATAAAATAAAATAAAACAAACAACCAAACAGAATCCATAACAAACAAACAAGCACACACACACACACACACACACACATACACTCATGCATTATGAAAGCATACAATATTTATAGAGAGGAGGTAAATACATGGGTAAAATGAAAATATCTATGATAAACAGCAAGCTTAAGACATTTCATCACAACATGTTTGAACATGTTTAGAGATGAAGCAGGTAGAATGTTGACAGGCAAATGATTCCAATCAGACAGAGCTTTGAAAATATGCTTTCATGAGACTGTAGGACCAAAGAAAATGACTTGTGAAGAGTGTCTCAGTTGGTAAGTGGAAGAGAAAGGTACCGTCAGATGCATATTAGTTCACTTCTTGGTAAACAACATTCAACAGTACTTTAGCTGAACTCTCCGGGATTCTTTTGACCGAAAGTTGACCTCGTTACCGTTGGAAATGCAACGTGCTCCATTAGGTACAGAAAAGAAAGATAAAGTTTCGAAAAACACATTTTTTTTGTCAAGGCGATCAACATGCTCTGGCTACTGAGCTGATCAAGGCGAATCAGGTAAAAGTAAAAAATAAATCTACCTTTTTTAAATATATATATTTTTTGAGAAAGCACTAAATAGAAATAGAAATGCAGTATTTGGATCTTGGATTAAAACATCAGATGTTTTTGTGTTTGTTTTGGAAGCAACGGGTGTCACCCATTAGGGATTCTGGCATTGACTGTGGTAAAGCGTACTATTTATTAATGAGTCCCCATGATACTTGTTAGGATGTGAGCGAAATGCTGTGATGCATACTGCTAAAGGAGGCTGATTGTAGGTCCAGCTGATTATAAGGAAAGGTATGGGGGGCATACAGTATATTCTCCACATATATGATCAAGGGTTCGAAGAGACATTATGTTCGGTCCCCGATGTAAATGTGAACATTTATATCTCTATCATTTAAAAATACATCCAACCATTTATTATCAGCACAGGAGCAAGCAGACTGCATTTAATTTTGGGGAGAGGGTTAGTGGATCATGAAGGCATTTCACCATTTTCGGGAACAAATTTAAAAATGCGTCTCGAAAGTCAGGACCCAAAACGGGGGTGTTGTCATTGAAAAAAAAGTCAAACTGAAATGTTACTTTATGTTCCATCCCAAAGCCAATTTCACATCTATGCTGAAACTTCTTTTGATCTTATCTCTTTCCCCTGACTTCTTCTAATATATATTTTTTTTTCTCCCGCTTTCTCCTACTACCTCGCTCTCGCCACTTACCCAGTCAATCCTCGTGGATCTACTACTTACATTTCATCTCATGAAAGTCAGACCAATTAAGCTAACACGAATCTCTCCGAGTACAGTGCATGCATGGATTTTTTACCAGTCAAGACGAGCAACGAAGAAGAAAAAAAAAGGGCAAACTCTAATCTTACTTCATTTTCCACGTTTTATAAGATCAATTTTCCTTATCCGACATGTCAATAGCCTCTGCTGCAATACAGTCCTGCTCATTTTTCATTACATTTTTGGAAGCTTGCCCGACAACAGCGTCTGAAACTAAATAATAGTGATGGAAGGATTATTTTGTTGTCCATCTCGGGCTTGCATGCAGATAACACTTGTTGCAAATGCATGCCGACTGCGATAAAGGCACTACTGAATTATCACAGATTTTTTTTTCCACGTGACTTTGCTCATGTCCTTGTTTAGTCTGTTCTCCTGTTTGCATCTTTGACTTCACTTGTTCTTATCCAGTCTTCTACATCTCTCTCTTTTCCCTCTATTTATTTTCTATCACTAAATTGCTTGTAATTTGAAGTCCCTCCATCCCTTACAGTTCTTTTGTTAAAGAGCCATCAATAAGAAAAAGAAAAAAGCTACCATTTGACCCACGGACTGTCTGAACAATGTCGGCTGTTTTGTATTCCACAATTCAGAGTGTAATTACAGACCATAGCTTAGAATGAAAAGGGGTCCCTTTATGCTCTTAAAAGGTATATGCCTTTGTTCTTTTATTCCATTGATATTTTGCTCTGAGGCCTTTCATTTGCTTTCCCATAGAATGAACAAGTTAGCTCATTCTGAATGGTTACAGGTTAACTGTGGGTTTCTCCTGGGCAGCTTTTCTTACTGAATGCGTCACAATAAACAGACTTCTGGCTTCAAGCTTCTGTGAGGATGTGTCCCAAGGCAAAGCAGGTTTATTTATATAGCACAATTCAGACACAAGGCACAATTCAGACACAAAAGGCCATTCAAAGTGCTGTCATTGACTTATGCAATAGAGAACCAGAATTGCTAGGAGGAGCTGAGTTATTGTATCCCACACAGAACGTGGGGAGGAGCGAGCTAGAATTACACGCATACTCTTTCTTTTTTCTATTCTACATACTACAGCTGACCATACAAAAATATATAGTTAGCATGCAGTAGGCATACAATTTGGACATTCTTGCACTTATTTATTTAATCATAACATGGCGCCTTGATCTTGCTTTTTTATATCTGTC
>CM049417.1:14665000-14705000 GCA_026929865.2 Hyperoplus lanceolatus | reverse complement strand
CGTGAATAAAGTTCAAAGGGTTAAACAAAGCTGAATGCACAGAGGGAAATGAAATAAAAAAAAGGTGTATCAATTATCCAGTGGCTTCCAACAGCCACATAGAACAGACGTACTGTATGACTGGATGATGAGAAGCCAACTCAGTCAGGCAAAACAATGCTATAAAAGGAATGCTTGAAATAGAGTGACAGTATCAAATGGATGGCAGCGAGTAGACATAGACAAGCAGAGATGGAAAAAAACCTATGCCATCATAATCATTTGAAGGCTATCATTACATGAAAAACAGAATGCTGAATAAATGAATTCCAACACCATATCAGAAGTAGACAACTAATAAGGTCAGGGAACTATTGTCACTCAGAATCAATTACAAAGCAATATAAGCAAGATGTCTAAATCTAAAGGTGCGGCCACACCAAACGCGTTATGCGAGTTCATTTTGTGTCAAAAATGGTTCTACGCACATAACGCGCCTAGTCTCCCTCCCGATAATTTATTTATTTATTTAACAGGGAATGCACAGCTCATTAGCAGTCGCCTACCAGAGTTAGCTATAAGCTAATTTTCATCTGTAGTCCCTGGGCAGTAAACAGAGGATAACTGTTCTCCCACTGTGCCGATGTCCGTGTCGGGTCATTCTCCAAGCTGATTGGCTAGGAGCGTAAAAAGTTCAATATTTTGAACTCCGCGCGTGCACTTAAACTTCAGAGGACTTCTGGGAACTCTATGCATCTTTAACAAGCTAAATGCTGAAATATTTCAGAGTTGCCACTTTTGTGTTGATAACTTAGTTCAGACCAAACAATCTCGACATGGAGGTTACTGCGGGATGGACTGGCATTCTCGATTAGAAGGGGGGGATAAATAAGTAATGGGACTCGGAATGAGGCAACACATTCTGCTTGTCTCCCCAATTCAAATCAATGGTGTGTCCAATATCTCTGTCCTTGGGACGGTGGTGCACAACATATTGCTGACTGTCTGGTATGTTTTGCTGCAATGCTGGTCACTCCGGGGAGCTGGCCCGCTTTACTTTAATATGGTGGTCAAGGTCCCATACACACAAAGAGAAAAGCCAATACAAGGACTGTGGATAGACAGGGGGTCAGAGGGTCATCAGGCATTATCCCTCCCTTGATAATGCACACTTTTTCCTGCTTTGTTAAATGCTCATGGTATGCAAGCTTGCCATTTTCTATTAGTGTCGTATTGCTCACTCATTTCCTTCCACCTTGTTCTTCGTGCCTTTCAATTCCTGTCCTCGCTCCCTTGCTAAAAGAAAAAAAGCTAGCAGCCCATTGAACGGCGCTATACACAGAGGTCGGGCCTGCGTCCTATGGCTTCTCATTCCACCTCTGGAGTGGATTACTAAATGGAAATGACCTCAAGGTTCACAGGTCCACCCTGATCAGCTCACTGCTCCTTCCTTCTCTCTCTCAAAGCCTCAGTGACTCCAATAGACCCTCATATACAGTATATGCCAGCCCTGACGGTGCCCCACGTTTATTAAAATGGTGTTTTTTAATTTCGCCTCCCTTCCCCTTCAGAGAGTCTGTGCACGCCCCTTAGCTCCAGATAGCTTCAGTTGGGGTCAGAAGACTAGACGTTTGGAAGAATAAAAATCTGGAGGTGTGGAGTTGATGAATAGCTAACTATAGATTAGCTGCTACTAGCACGCCACTGAGTTGTTGTTGGTAAAGCTGGTGACAAGTTTTGACAAGAAAGAAAGAATACCTGGAGTAAAATAAGTACACATGTGACCGTATCACAGGGTATCAGTATCAGTTACATGAAAGTATTTGTTCCCACCTAAACAAATAGACCGTTATATTTGTGGGGTGGCCCCCTCCATCTGGCAACATTGCTATAATTCCACTCATGTAAAAAATATAAAAATTATCCACAGCCTTATTCCCCAGAATGTTTAATTGGAATGTTTAATATTCCCTTTCTTCATTAGCTCTGTGGCCACTTCTGCGCTTCCCTCGACCAGGGAGGGGGAAAAAAACTGATTGAGGCTTTAAAGACCCACTCCCAGTTGAATTGCAATAGCAGAGGCTTTTAATTAGATAAAGCTTTGGCTTGGTTTCAACGTATACTTTACAGCCGTGTCAGGCCTAAAAGGCTCCATGTGTCGTAAATATCAGCCCGGACATTAATAGAATTGAGATTAGGGGACAGAATGTGTGGATCAGCGTAAAAAAAAAAAAAAGTAAGGCAGGCAGCCGGCAGTGGGACAACTTCTTTGCAGTGAGCTATTTATAGCGGGCTAAGACGGCTCCATTAATATAAGGCTCAACCCTTTCTGGAAATGTAAATCACCGGGGCCACGGCATCAACGTGCATGTTATACAGCTGCAGTATGTCAGAGTTAACAGTGCAAGTCTATGTGATTTACACAGGGCTGGGTTATAAGCAGGAGGAGATTACTTTTTTTCTTCCGTGTGCTATAGCCTACTCATGGACATCTGTTTTTTTTGTAAGTCAATATGGTATCTTAGCAATTTTTTCCCCCTTCCACCTCAAGAAATGACTAAGCGTCGAAGATAAGGCATATGGCTGCTAAAAGGATACATATTTTAATTGCAGGTCTTTTCCACTGCAGGTAGCTTGAGGCCATGCCAGTGCTGTACGCAGCAGCAGACTAGAATATGCATGTCTAAAGCGGTTTTATATACGGCCACGCTTTGGCACCTGTCACTCATCTTGCTCTCCTTCAAGCCGAGGCCCTTGGTGTTGATATTATTCACAGACAAAGCAGGGCAGAGGGGGGAGATCAGATAAGGCCAAGGGCTGATCAATAACAACATGACAAAAAACTGAATCGGTTTTAAAGTCCAACATTTTTAAAACCCCACATGCTCCGACCGGTTTAATTGAGAGGCGTCTCACATCGGATCAGACAGGCTCATGATGTCTGTTCTTGTTAAATAAGTTGTCATTTCTTTCGCAATGAGCAGCTCACTCATTTATCCCCCTCCCCCACCCCCCTCCTCCCTCTCTGTCCGTCATCACTGTCTGTCTGAACACTGCTACTGTAAACCACTGCATGCCTATGTGTGTGCTGTATGACTCAGAACACACAGCTCACCAGAGGTAGAGGGAACCTTCGCATCTTTCACTCCCTGTGAGAAATAGTGGCAAAAATACAATGTAAAATATACCGTTTAAGTCCATTCTGCCATTTAACATTAAATCAATGTAAATCAGTATTTAACCTCAACAATTGCTTAAACATACACATTTATTTTCAAGGTTTAGCTCCCTGACCACAAATCATGTTGAATTTGTCTTTTTATGCTAGCCATTTTTTCAAACACAAGCTTGTACAGATTTCCTCATGTCATTTTTGTGCTCCATTAATTTCTGTGCAATATTCAGATCAATTAGCTCTTCTACTTAGTTTTCATATTGTATCAAAATCAATTGAAGCCAATGGGCTTGGAGGCAACAAAAAAAGGTGCTAAACCACTTGGTATAGGGTTCTTTAAAGTGTGTAAAGTTAAGTCTTTGCCTTCTTTTAATGAATCATTTGACCTCCTTGGGCTTTGAATAATTATTTAAATGAAATCATCTGGTGGGGTTTTAGAGGAGAACTTTCTCTTTGAGTGAACTTCCAACTCAAGTCATGGACATGTGAAACGTGACAGTGGATCCAATGCCCTGCCTTTTTTGTAAGTGGTCAGAAGCCCAATTGGTTGGGGACCGCTAGGTTTGATCTTTAACAATGCATTGCATTTTCTAAGCCTATTAAATGTCTTTATATAATGTACTAAGGTCATCTGAAAAGTAACCGTCAAATTAAGATAGTGAAGTGGTGTCTAGTGGAGTATAACAATTGAATAATGAAAAAGCACCTCAAAGTTGTACTTTTGCATGGAACCTGAGGATATTAACTTATTACTTTTTTTTTGGGCCATTGCAGCCACGCAAGCTGTTACCTCAACCGGAGTGATATATGGTCAATGTCGAGGCGTAGGCTATATAATGACTTTGCAGAGCTTTTTCTCTGAATTCTTTCACACCATATGGTGACCTCCGTACACTGGAGGCCTCGGAGGGGATGGCAAAAAAAAGGCTGCTTTCTACAGACAGAGGACAACAGAGGGAAATGTACAAACAGATGACAGCTCACTGCATGCCGATGCCCTGCCTCTAGAGGTAGTATGGTGTCAGTACGGGTAAATAGAGGAGAGATTTGTGAAGAATTGTTCATGGATTTATATCTTCAATACTTTAAAGTGAATAATAATGTGATGTATAAGTAAAAAGCTATTTAATGTTGAACAATATACACAGTTTATTGTTACACATCACAGAAAAGAAGCTACTCTGTACAGTATGCTGCCAGTGGAAGCAAGGCATGATCGGAATGAAAATCCCCCTCAACTATTAACATTTCTACTAGTGCATGGAATACAGTGATGTAACTAATGGAGACGAGAGAGGGGGAGACACAATTGTGCACGGTGCAAACAAAGCCCCTAGACCATGAATGCGGCATCTCTACGATTAGAATATAAGGACATGAAACAAAGGACAAGCAGCTGGTGTGTATAAGGCATAATGAAAAATAAAATGTTAATATGAATTTTTCATGGAGGGAACCTGTGTGACAATTGCCGACGTGTGCATTTTCCGTCCGCTATACATTATTCAGCAAGAGCGAGCGACTTAAGACCGGGGAGTTTATTTTCGAAATTTTCACTGTGGAAATCTATGAATAAATTGATAATATAATTATACATAAATAAGACAAAGATGGAGGACGGAGTCTTCATATTGTTGAAATCAACAACTCAAGGCTTGAGATTATGAAGGTCTAAATGCTTTTTGGGGACATGTTCATAGAAGCAGATTTACCTGGTGCAAAAAGCCTAAATGAAATAATGAAAATAAAACAGATCAAGAGCTGGAAACATTTGAGCGGGAAAATAAAATCCGATCATAATGCAACTAAAAAAGGCCTGAAAAAAATGACGGTCAATTTCATTCAACAACACTGGCTTTTATAACTTTTTGATTTATATATATAGGGGAGAGTGGCCTATGTTGTGCATTTTGGAAGTTGTGCCACCCCTTGTTTCTAGAAAACCGTGGAAGAAATTGGAAATGTGACCACATATTTAAGAAGAGCCATCCATTTGACTCATCCTGTAAAGAAGGGAGACACAAGGAATAAGATATAAGCACATTTAAGCTCAAAAAACTGTGTTTTGCCTTTCAAAGTAAAATTTCCATGATCAAGGTTATTTGATTATTGTGTCTGAACACTTAAAGACGAGTTTGAAAACATTTGACACATGTTTTAGTGCTTTAGTATGCTACACTTTGAGTCTATACAGTTAGCACAATGTCAGCCCTAAACTGCTGCATCATGCCTATTATCCAAAATACTGGGGATGGGGTGATTTGTGCCAAAGGGCCAAGGTGAGTTATAAGTAAGTAAGTAAAATGTATTTATAAAAGCACATTTATGACAGTTTGCACTGTCCAAAGTGCTGTACATAGTGCATTCAGAAGGTAAAATAACAATAACCAAAATAAAAGACGTAAAGCCCATACATCCACATAAACACAGATAGTAGTGCAGAGGTAAGATAGTTAATGGGGAGGAAACACCAGGGTGTACATATGGGTTTTGAGCCTTGATTTAAAGGCATAAATGTAGAGGGAATCACATTTGTCAGGTGGCAGTTGGTTCCACAAGCAATGTAAAATGTAAAAATGCATTGTTACGGTGAATACTGACAATATTAATCAGATGTGGCACACACAGCATTTTCAAAGTAACTGTAAATGAAAGCACGACCAAGCAGTTCATAGTATTTCTGGAAACTTGTGAGGTTTGACAGCCAAAACACATTTCTGTAACATTATCTGGCTTTAGAAACGTGGCATATACAGTAAATCATGTTTTTTTGTAGTGCTTGGGTCAGCGCCATGTCCAGCTGAGATATGCCTGACCTCCACTGTCTCCCTGCACCTGTTTTTCTGCATTCCCTTGTGCATGTGGGCATTCATTTATCCATCCAAGTTCAAAAGTAGTCGTCCTGCTACCATCTTCCCCCATGACAAGCAACTTACTGTGGCTCCATCAGTCTCTGCATCTATTTGTATCTACTCAGCCCATGTTGACAAAGGCTGTGCTCAAAGTATCCATATGGCAATATATCACGATATTAATTTCCGGGATATACCGTATGTATCGTATTGTCAGCTGTTATTTACCCTGAATTGCCAGGTTTAGTTTTGAATGACATAGTTTTGCCTCAATGTTATCCATTGAGTTATCATCATGATGCATTGTGATTTATGACGACCACCTAGATCTTACACAGCGACTTGTTTCTCAGCTCTGTTTTTACATTTGCAGTGAACTATGTGGAATATCCCAAGATAGCACACTATGCATCGTATTGCAATGCATTGCGATACATATCATATCGTGACCCATGTATCATGATGCGTATCGTATTGTGAAGTCCTTGCCAATAAGTAGCCCTAATGTGTGGACTGATGGTTCACCTTGGCTCTTTTTTTTTACTCCTCACCATTTCTTGCTGTCAGTCATTGCTCTTGGCACTGCGCCCGGTCTTGTTTAGCACAGAGTTGAGTTCATTTAGCAGATTAGGCGGCATAACACCCTCTCCGCCCTGGACAGGCCTCCTGCCATTGGTCTTACTGCCACTTTGAGGGGCACCAGGCTGACAGAATCTGGAGGGGGAGCGTGAAGGCTGGCACACCACCATAGAGGCTCTCCTGTGAGGGACGTCCGGGGCTTTGAGCAGGTCCTTTTGCTTGGGGCAGTTGGCTGCCACGGTGGTGTTGTTGGGCTTGTGCTGGAGAGCGCCGTCCTTGGTGGGCCTTAGAGTGCCGTCATTAAGCGAAATCCTCCTGCCTGTCAGCTGCTGGGCAAATATGTCAGATGAAGATGAATTACCATGCTTGAATTCTACTGAGCTACGGACTACAGGGGCAACTTCCTATCAGGAGCGATCCTTGTAGTCCAATTTACAGGGAATACGTATATACATACTCAGAACTGGGATTCATTTTATTATTGGTTTCCCACCTGTTTGCTGGAATTGTGGTTGTGTGTTGGAATCTCCCGGTCAGTCAAAGCGACAGCCATGGAGGATTTCCGATCTGAGTTGAGGCTCTTTGAAAAAAGATTTGAACCGTACTGCCAACATCAGAAATAAGTAGAATGTTAAGAGAATGAAAACAATTTCCAAATAATGTATTTGGTTACTTTATAACTTGGCTTCTACAGATGTCAAAGTATAGGGCTATACACATTAAAGGTGGAGTCAGTGATTCTGGAGAACGCGTGTTGTCAATATCACTTTTCGTCAAAATCAGTAAATATCTCCTCACGATCCGATAAAAAAATCTGATATTTACCTAGGCTCTGTAAAATGCAGATTGGACCGACCAACCGTAGCTAGCAACAGCTACGACAGGATTATCGCTACGAAAATACAAGCGTCATTGGTTTTTAGTAGTACTGTTAGAAGTGTGACAAAAATCCAGTCAATATTTAAACAGGTGTTAAGCCAAATATTTATCAGAGCCAAAGTTTAAGCTGATTAGCAGTTTAGCCTATATCGTTAGCATTGTTGCTAGCTACGGTGGGTTGGTTTGAGCCCTATCGTTTACATACAAGCTTTGTAAACGGGTATTATCACCAGACTTTTCTACAGCACAGACACAGTATGGAAAGGTAATGGATCATGAGGAGATATTCACTGATTTTGACAAAAAGTGATTTTGACAATAAACCCACAGAATTGCTGATTCCACCTTCAAGGCACACATTTCTATGCTGGACACAGTAGATAAAGGGAACATGTATTGCAGTATCAGTTCTTCACTTAAAGTTGTCCATCATGAAAAAGTAAAATGTAGAGTTCAGTGTACAGGATGTATAGGTATAAATTGCTGTTCTTGGGCGGACAAAAGGAGGGTCAGAGGGGTGATGATCCTCATTGGATTCTCTCTTTCACAATGTCTCATTTTATATAACTGTGACCCCCCCCCAGACCTACACAACTGTCTCTCTTTAACAAATCCTTATTTCATCACTGCCATGACCTGTCCTTGGACCTTGACAACCTCACCTCCACCCCTCTCACACTCGCTACCACCACCATCCATTCCACCTTGCTTTAAAATGAGGTCCTCCATCTCGCTAGTTGCTATGGAAACAGTCTATGGAGCACTATATGCTCGCTAACAGGTAAAAGAAAAGGAAATCAAGGAAAGGTGGAAGTGCTCTCCGTCTACTTTCTCTCTCTGCCCTTCCCCCTAGACGGCCCGGTGTCCTTCCCACAAGCCCGTGAGCTGGAAGCTGACAATCCTGATATTTTGCGGATTTGGGAAGGAGAATCCTAATATTTTTAGCCGGCTCCAGTCTGCTATGGATTTAGTTGCTTGCCAGAGCTTCTCCAAAGAGCCGAGGAAAGTCACTGAGCCCTGCTGAAATAAACACCTTGAAACAACAGACAGAAATTGGCTTCCCTTTTGGATCAATCTCTCCCTGACGGTGTTGCCCTTTTTTTTAGACTTGCTTACCCAAACTAAGGCACCAAAAGGCTTTTACAGTAAGCACCTGCAGACGGTTTCCCATAAAAGGAAGCCGTGCAGAGGGCTAATACTGACTAAAGGTGCTGAGCATTGTACAGTTTATAGAGCCCGGGAAATCTGAGGATTTGGTGGGATCTTTTACTTTCGCCAGAGTGCTGCTGTGTTCAAGTTAGAGCCACTTACTTGGAAAATGAGCAGAAAATAGACTCATGTGTTTAGTCTAATGAGGGAATGAGATGGCTATTGCACCACGTTAGTTAGGAATGAATCTGAGGGTGATAAAAGAATGCAGAAATATGACACACCCGTAGCCGTTCTCCCCGTTTGCTCTGCCTTGCATTATTTATATCATATGTGCTGTGTCAGCGACTGACAGCGACAACACTTAGACGTACTCGGGTCTAAGTACCACAATGCGATTGTTATGGGCGCCTTGACCTTATTCTCACAGCTTTCCACATAAAGTGATTTATGTTATTGCTGAGTGACCTCGACAACTTTACAGTTCTTTCCCTGTTTATGTATTCCTTCTGCCTAACAGCACAATGGGAACGGATGATTGGGGGAGAATGTGATGGATCATATCTCCTTGTTCCGATACGTGGATTGTAAAAAGATGATTTATTCCGCGTGTAATCGAGAGTATTTTTTCATCCAACTAGGGAAGGGGAAAAGGAGGATGTGTCCGCAAATGCGTGTGTGTCTGTGTCTCATTGGCTGATATTTTTGGGTTTCAAATCCAACAGTAAAAAAAAAGGGTTAGAGAAGGGTCACACGTACTTCTCCTACACTGCTAAAGTCACTCCATGCTCTGCTCATTCATTTGCCTCATGGAGCTTGTTTGCATGAGCGCGTCTTACCTTCATCCTGATGACGTCCGTCACCCAGCTGACCTGCGCCTCCCTCTTCTCACAGCAGAAATGCCTTGGGGGGATACAGAGCTCACTCAGTCACTACCACCTCTTTTGTTTCACACTCATTTTAACCTGCTGACTGGATTTGGCGAACAAAGCATTTGATGCAGTGTCTTCTAAGAGCAGATAGATGAATAAATAGACTTGACTATACGTTGGCCCTCTGTCATTACTCATAATTACATGACTATGCATAGGTGAACTGTTCCTATTCAGCAGTGATCCATACTGTAAGTAACAATTAAAGGTGGAGTCTGCAATTCTGGACAACAATTGTAGATTTGCTTTATGTCAAAGTAAGGGAATATCTCCTCACGATCAGATACCACTCTGTAAGGTGTGTGCGCGCTGAAACAAATCAGGTGTTAATACATAGAATAGGCTCTGTAAACTGGTATGTAAACAAAGAGGGCCCATTGTAGCTAGCAACATGACGGTTTACAGAGCCTAGGCTGTGTTTTAACACTGGATTACAGGTACTTAAAGGTAGCCGTTTCAGGAGGAGATATTAACCGGGTGATTTTAACCGAAAAAAGGAAAACAATTACAACATTCATGCTCCAGAATCACTGACTACACCTTTAAGGATGAAGGTTTAAATTATACCAATCATCTATTGTGTACTGTTTTGTACTTTTCTGCATGTTACAGTAGTTGTGCTATTATTAAAGCCCTTTGAAGAAAATGTGTGATTTGTGAGATCGGGCTACATAAATAAAATGGTTTATAATTGACAATGTAGCAATATATTTTTCTCTTTGGTGTACACCGTAGCACTGAAGGCATCTATCTTTCTATTGGGACCATCACACAGACATGTTAACTGCACTGATGGCCCAGCTACAAACCAACTTGGATCATTACATTGCTCTACATTCAACTTTTTCTTTTTAAACTTGTTTAACTCGTGCCACGTTATTCTTTGCACTCACCATTGTTGTTTATCAGTGTAGACCGTGAAGCCCCAGCTGTTGAAAGAAAAGGACACGGGTCAGATTTCTGAGATTTGGGTTCTGTAAAGTGAAACTGAAACAACGTCCTGTACACCAACTTTATTTGAATACAGAGGTTATGAACTGTGTTTTGGTGTGTGTGTGTGAGAGAGGACAAGTACACGTGGAATTTTAAGTACCTAACCTTTAAGAAGAAGAAAAAACTTGGCGAGAAAGAATTGTTAAAGATTGCAAGGGGTCAAAACCTTTTCATTAAAATGCAAAGAGGAAGAAAAAAAAACAAGTTTGGTACAAATGCTAGCTGCTAAACAGTGGAATTAATTAGATTAATGAGTGCAGTTTCAGCCCACATGTTTATGCATGGGCAGACCTCAATATGCTTAGGGTGCCAAAGTGTACAATACACAGAGCACATGCTGTTGCTCACCTATAAAGCCTTGAAATACATTTTGCGGGGAGATAATTATGCAAGAGATAGTCAACCTGCACACCACCAGTCTGGCAAGTGGGAGAATTTTCAGGTTTGCAGCATGTAAAAGTCTGCTGTATGTACATAACGTTCATGACATGATCACATATGGACACTTAATTGTATGATGCTGCAACCTAATTGCAGAGGACCCTCAACCCCTCAATTTTTATATGCTTAAATGAGTGTATACACACGTGTGTGTGTGTGTGTGTGTGTGTGTGTGTGTGTGTGTGTGTGTGTGTGTCTGTCTATGTGGATTAGAGGTAGTGCAAGGTGAAAAGAGCACGTTCCTAGAGAATAACACCTATGCCTGAACGCCTTCACAAGCTGTGTGTGAACGGGTGGCAGGAAGTGGGGGAAGAACAAAGGTAGAGAGAGGAGAGGAGAGCCTGCAGCCTGAAGGAGAGAGCACCACTCCTGTGAGTTAAAGCAGCTCCCATCCAAAACCCCGCAGTAGGCCGCTCACATAGACCTCTGCCTAATGAGCTACTGGAGTGATGCCTAGAACAACCCCTCTCACTCCTTGTTTCTACTTAACACTCTTGTCTTTATTCCTTTCTATTCACTCTATCGTTCCTCCCACAGCCCCTCTGCAGTATTAGTCTAAACCAGCCCCCCCTTTCACCCATCCACTAGTCACTTCTGAAGACTTTAAGCATCGCTAAAAGAAGACAATGAATGAGTATTGATGGCCTTTTTGATTTTTCAATGTTATCCAAAAGAATGTGTTATGATCCTGCTTGGGCCTCAAGCCCTTGTGTTGTTTTTCTCTTTTACCCTTGTCTATGTGCTGGTCTATTGCAGGGTTGGAGTCAGGTGTGCTGGAGTCAATCACCAGCATTCACAGCTGCCATCAATCATCAATCAACTGCTCTTCATATACCCGGCCCTACCTGCCAGACACTGCCAGATTGTAGATTATGTTTCCACACAGTCAGTCCTCTCTCTAAGCTAACCTGTTTGCAGCTCCGCTTTTTGCATTTTTCCTGGCTAACTCCTGTCTTTTCTGCCACAGCTCTCCCGGCCTGACTCCAGCCACCAGCTCCAGCCCTCGCCCGCCAGCACTTCCTCCCGGACCCCTCTGCCTGCCTGCTCTAGCCTGCTCACACTCAGCTCCCTGGACTTGCCCCGTTGCTCTCTCCCTGGAGCCCCATGACAGCCAGCTTCCCCCCGGATCACGGTCCTAACCCCCTGCTGGTTACTTCCAAAATAAATCTTCTTAAAACTGTTACTGTCTCCGCGCCTGTGTCCTCCTGATCCAGCTGTTACAGAATGACAAAGAAAGGAACTCTATGCAGTGTTTATTTTCTATACTGGGTTTATTATTTTGTAGCGTGGGAACAGAAATGTTAGGCCTACTACTATTAACCTGAGTTAAAATGACAGGCTTGATTGTAGATCTGGCCCACATTTCTTTAACCAGAATTTTAGAACGTAAAAGTCATGCCACAGAATTGTTCTCCTATTTATTATTCATAGCTGGTCGGTTTTTGTTGGTCATTTCATTTATGCCAAAATCAAAATGACAACTTGAAATGTTTTTTTGTTTGTTTTATATACCTTAACTTTTAACTGCTGCATTATATGTAATATAATTATGTGTATTTTTTGTCTGTTTTGCACTGTGTTGGAAGGGAGAAACTGTATTTTGTTTTTTTATTTGTAAGTACACCAAAAAGTATATCTCTGAGCTGTATCACTCTTTCCTTTTGTCCATCTTCCTCCCTTCTTTCTCTCTCTCTCCCTCTTGATCTCCAACTCCTTTGCTCTTAAACGATCGGCCCGCCGGACTCATTTTTCACGCTTCCCCAGACTCGGAAAAATGTGGATGTGCGGACAATTATGAGGAATTATAATTGGGTGATGTGAAATATAGGGGTTTGGTTTTTTCAAAAAGGTCTTCTTTGTTTGACCAGCTGAGGGTTTGTCATGTGCCATAAATTATAATAATAGAAGATCATTAAAATAAACCGCCAGCAGCAACGTTTTCCCATCCGCAGGAGCAAAATTTGACAATTTGTATTTGTTAAAACACAATTACATTTAATCAATTTCATTACAGTGAAAAATAAGATGGGGTCAAGGAGTGGGCTTTGCTATATCCTGGTCTTTTCTGGATAAATAGCTTACACAAACTGTTTGTGCATGCACACAATTAATGAAACGTACACTCAAAACAGACAGTAGCAATGCTAAATCATCACCAGTTCATCTTAATAACGCCCGGGGGGTGGATTTGCTGAAAAATACGCAGCAGTTGTTTTGGCACTAATGAGTCACGTTCGAACGCATTAATTATGTAGCCACAACAACCAATTTTTGTCTAGGAAAAATATAAAGAGATTGTAGTTGGGATTAATGCGATATTTCCTGCATGGAAAGGAATGACAATGTATACAAATGACCACTTAAGTTGGGCCCATAATTGCCGAATGGCTGCTGTAAAAAGGTGTAAAAAGTAAAAATAAAAATATAAAAATAGTGGCACATTGTGGAGAAGGATATAACACATTGTAGAAACATCTACATGACAGTACAACACGCCCCTCACTGATGGAAAACAAAAGAATATTGCAGCAGTTTGAAATACAAATTTTCCGGTCAAAATTCCGGTCATTTCCGATTGTTTTTTAATCGAATTGCAGCATTATTTTTTTGAAAGGATAAACACAAACAAACCTTTTATTTTGACAACTTGTTAACACATTATAATGCATTGTGTGACAATTCATCAGTGGCCGTGGAAACAACAGAGTGAAACTAAACAAGCAAAGGTATGTCTGAAGCATTCAGACACACACACCACCCAACCCTTGCCTTGTGGGTGGTGTCATATAAAATGAATGTACTGTGTGTATATTTCAAAATAAAGCTAATGGGTCAAAGAGTGATGATTGCCTCCGTCAAAACACTGCTGCCGTGTATTCTTTGATTGTGACAAACATAAATCTCTCTGAAATCATTTCTAATTTGGTCACTATCTTTTTTTCTTTTTTCACACTGACAATGGACTGTGATTCAGCTGTGGTCATTAAAACCAACAGTATTAGTCGAAAAACTCAAGTAGTGTGGCAATAAAAGAAGTGCTACTACATTGGTAAATGTAGCTTTGTTATAGAGTGTAGGTAGCTGTGAGATCTTTAGAGGTGTATTGTGCATTGTGAGTGCAGTTTACCTGGTCGGAGGTTTGAGCTTTTTCTTCAAGCCCAGGTAGCATTTGACAGAGTGGAGCAGGATGGCTTTCTCTGCTTTAGTGCACTGTGAAAACGGAAGAAAACAACACACATTGAATATTGGGAAATGAAGCAATAAAACCAAAAAAGGAAAAGGCACATTAAACTCAACTTAACTACATGAACAACAATAAAAGTAAAAGAAGAAGAAATCTCTGTGTGTGCAGCATTGCAACACCTCAATCAATCTGAATAATTACCAGCAGAAAAAAAGCCTCTTCTTCCAAGCAAACCAAGGAACAAAGTCAAAGGAGAACAAAGCTAAACTAAATCAAAGTTATAGGCTTCAATGTCTGTCTGACACCTACACATCTCAACCCACCCACCCACCCACCACAAGGCCTCCTCCTTTTTTCATCAAACATCATTTCCCAGCTAAATAACAGACCTGGTTGGCAATAATTGTAGAGGCCCAATTACAATTTTCAGTAACACTTCTAATTTCTTTTTGCGTTTACGCCATAATTAGCCGCATTTTCTTGTGCAACCTGATATTTAGAAGCCCCCCCCCTACCACACACAACACAACACAACACAACACAACACAACACAACACAACACAACACAACACAACACACACACACACAGACACACACACAAATACACACCACACCCTTTACCCACCCCACTCTTGCTGCTGGAATTACTGCACCTCCATCAATTATTCAAACTTCTTCACACTCCTTTACCAAATTCCTTGTTTCAACTGCAGAAATGTGCTGGAAAGAAAAACCCTCCGGGGACCTGGGGCCTTGTGGTTCTCTCTGAGGCACACATTGCAAGTCCACTGCTTTATTTAACCTCCTTCTTTATTCCAGAAAGTGTTGGTCTATTCTGTTGTGTAGCCTACACCCAAACACAACAATTTGGTTTTCTTAGGCTGTTCCATGACCTTTTAAAATTCTCTCATGATGATACAACTAACTCTCTGTTACACCCGGAACTTTGCGTTTGCAAGCAAAAAAACAATGGTGGCAAGTGTTTACAGTAGACGTGACAACAGATTAAAGGTGCACTATGCAGTTTTAGGTGAGGGGGATTTGTAAACAATTGCAGAGCCTGTAGTTAGTTTACAAAAAAGCAAATATTTCCTCTACATTTAACTCTTAGTATTGAATACTTTTATGATCATTTAAACTGTGTTCCAGGGATCACATTTTCCCGTGAGGGAAGTTTGTTTATTCAGTTATTAGAATATACCTTAGAAAATGTGTCACTTCTCTGACACAAACCAAAGCTACATAGTGCACCTTCAAGGCGGAAATCAAGAGTGTACTTACTTTAATATCTCTGTAGAGCAGCAGCTTCTCTGCGCGTAGTACGACATATTTGTCCTGGAATCTGTGGCCTGACAGCAGCTTGGAGGATCCATCACTGAACTTCAGATAGTCACCTTTTATAAACTGACTCTGGTCTGCTGTACAAACACACCATGGAATTGATCAAAGAGTGTAAAGAGGATGCAAGTTTATTTACTTGTTCAGAAATAATGTGTACGTTTGGTCACCCTATGCTTACTATTGCTATGCATATGGCTGACCTTAAGCAATTTCCGATCTGTTTCATTACTTATGGCAAGCAAAACTATTTAAAGACTATTTAGCTATAACTTTTAGCTACTTCTCTTGCTAAGTATAGTGCGGTGTTTAGGTGTTACAGCTGATTCACTATGGGAATATATTCACTTTAAACAAATCATAATATTCTACTGATTTAATTGAGTGGAGTTTCTCACCAATCCTTCCAATTGTATTATCACCGAATCAACATAGAATGAAAAAAAAGTCCTAAGTTAGATGCCGTTTCAGTCCTAACAACGGACAATGGCACGTGCTAAACAGCTTACATACTGTTAAATAGTTAATGTATAATAAAATATTTAATGTTCATGGGTAACATTTTAACGGTATTTTGCCATCATTCGCAAACTGACTACCTTTCCCGTCTCCCACTCTGTTGGCCCCTGCAAACTTCTTTATGACCAGGAAAGCCGAGCTAGGGCAGTCCAAAGTGCTCCACTCCAGCACCTGCTCAAGGATTTTCTCGCTGTGGTGCAACGGTCGCTCTGTGGACAAATTGAAAAAGACAATGGGGTCAGAGGGAGAAACGTGATTGGCAGGTAAATCTGAAAAAGAAAAAGCAACGGTCAAACGGAAATGGTCAAAGGAGTCAACTGTCCGAGATGAAGCCCCTGAGTCTCATTTGAATAAAAAAATGCATGAAAAAAAAAACCCATTTAAAATCCATGTCTAATTGTTGTTAACAAAAATTACAAAATGATGTTGATGTTCTCCCCATTTTTTTTTCCATCACCGAGCCATTTAGATTATCTCCAGCATATCAGGACATGATTATAAAAACACACTCATGTGCAAAATAGACCTATTATCTCTTCCTAATTGGGGAACAGGGGTACATGCTATCAGCCAAAACAGAAACAAATAAATAACTTGATAATTTGTGTAACGCCACCACACCCCCTGCTCTAATGCCTCCCTCCCTACACTCGCCTTGTTTTTCATAACACAAGGAGGTAAAAAAAAGAGCCAGAATGGCATAACTTATTCATAATAGTGGGCTTATCTTCTCTCTGGAATCTATGCAGACCAAGCCCATGGAATTACTTCTTCATTTTCCCAGCAAATATTAGCTTCCCCTCCTTTCCTGCCTATTGTCCTCGATAACAGTGTTTATCTGTAGCTGTCCTCTAAAATGTTTAATAAACGCATTTTTATGGTTTTATGAGCAAAAACATGTCACGCTACCTACCGCCTTTAAAGTAGCTTGACTGTTTACTCTCCCATAGACGTATTGTCTCGGCATGAAAAATATTCTGAACCGTCAGCAAGTTAAATTCAGTATTCAACGCACCTTCATTGTTTTAAGAGGGGACGAGGTGTCCTCTGTAACTTTGTGAGGGGGAAAAACAAACATAGGAGCGCAGTGTAAACTCTGTGTGAACTGATGAAAAGTGCAAGGGGAATGCCAGCTAAGCAACTTGGCGACGACGGCTCAACTTTGACTTCCACTTAGTCGCCCTTTATACCTGTGGGATATGATAACAAGCGGGGCGTGTGAGGCAAGGTGTGCCATCCGCGCATATTAAAGCAATAGTTCAGTATTTTGGAAGTGGGGGTTGTATGAGGTACTTATGCATAGTTATTCAGTTACTGCAGCCATTAAGGAGTTTGAGGGAGACGTAGCAGAAGTCAGCCTTGTACTGTTGCAGAGGGGGCCAGACGAAAAAAAAAAATTCTCCATTAATATGAAATGTTGTACACTAAAGTTAGGATTCTGTTCACTGCTGATTTGTGGATTAATACACTGCCCTGGCATGAGTTGGCGTAGTAATACATTGCTTGAAAAAAAGTGCGAACATAAAAAGTATCTTCAGTCCTGCAAATCAGCAGTGAAAGAATGCTACATTTTGTCTGTAGAACTGAAAAGTATATATACAGTTGAGTATTTATTTTAGGTAAGCATCTATCTATGTGGTGAAAAACCTTTTTTAAGGCCCCCTCTGCACCAGTACATTGCTGACGTCTGCTTTAGCTTTTCCCCCAAACACATTATAATGACTGCGCTGACCACCATCTCCATACGGTAACACACTAACTATGTATAAGTACCTCATACAACCTCGACTTTATTAACAGCGAACCATGCCTTTAATACAAGATGAGGTGGGTCAGCTCCCTATAGGTCCACCATGCAAGGCAGATGAAGGTAATTTATGACACGTGATGGTGGAGATGATTAATTCATAATGCATATCATCAGAGTTGACAGTGCTTGACTAATTTCTCTGTATGCGTCCATGTTTCACGGGACACTGGTTCATTAGAGCGATAGCATAATGCTTCTGATCATTACATGCTATAGGACGAAATCTTGTGTAGGGCCAGTGGATGAGGATAGCCATTTAAGCGGTGAGCTGATGCATTAATCATTAGATAAACTGCATTGGCAGGCTCATCTTAAATTCAAACTTGAAAGAATGAAGTGTAATCATGCACAACCTACCTGTCAGGTTATCGTTTAGTTGCTTTTATAATATTGTGAAACACAGTGATATTAAGACAAATTTTAAAGGCAGTTTTGTTTTCAATAAAATAGAAAAAGTTCGGAATGAGCCAAAACTATTAAAGCGAGACCATCATATCAATGTTTTATCTTCGTTGTAACAAGTGGATATTTCTTTCTGGAATTAAAAAGAAAAATTCCACAAAACACAGGACATTTTTGCGTAAATTGCTTAGCTCCTAACGCATTTTTTTGTATTAATGCTAACTTTTGGTGGGGATTTAAGGCCTCACCATTATATTAGTGACAGCAGGGACAGGCCAGGGAATGAGTGGAGACACTAATGAGGACTGACATGCAGCCAGGATCTGCGACCGGACGCCGACCAGGGACATTTTGGCAGTTGATCCCCGGCGCTGCCCCCAGCCACATTAACATTCTGCAGACAACACCAGTTCAATGGGAACACTGTGTGATACGTAAATGTGTAAAAAACAAAACGTCAAGGTGTCATAAGGTACAGCCAAAAAACTAATTGAAACAGATAACGCTTGAAGGTAAAAGGGGAATACCAGACACCCTATTGTTTGAGAGTCAAAACGTACCATCAGAACATATTCATTTTGTGACCCCCCACCCCTCAGATTGTTTTTTTTGTATTCCTGTGTTGTACTGTGTCTTGGTAACTGCATTATATAATACTGTAAAATGAATAGAAGAAAGACAAATAATTCCTGTGACCCATTGGGAACACTTTGACCTAATTTTGACCAGTACCCCGATTGGTGGAGATAATCACACTGTAAGAGCCATGGTGCATACAGAATAATAATTCATTATTCATTATCTAAAAGTTTTATGTGTGTAAAATGCATAATTTACAGCTGTTATATTATTTACATTTAATCTATAGTTATGTACAAGTATCAATATATTGTGTAATGCTGAATATTGATAGGCTTGAGGTTCCCTTTGATTGATATGATAATGATGAAATGCGCAGTTTTTACTTTGGCATTTTCAGGCTTTATTAGATAGTACAGAGTTGCAATGGCGAGACAGAGAGAGAGGGGGGATGACATGCAGTAAAGGTCCACGGGTCGGATTCGAACCCGCAACCACTGCAACGAAGGCCGGAGCCGATATGGTACACGCTCTATCCACTATGCCACCGAAGCGCCCCGATGGTATACACTTTTTCAACCTTATTCATACGGAATGCCATGACATGACATACATTGCTTTTGGAAATGCATTCCTTTTTAAACTGATTTGTGATGTTAATCAGGCATACCTAACTCTCCATACTCAATGACCTCAAAGGTGGTCCAGAGGTCATCAGCGTTAAAGCGGACGCTCCTCGTACTCAGCGCGGCCTCTGCGAGCTCCCTGGGCCGCATGTTGGGAGACATCTACAGCCGCACCAGAAAAGAGGATTAACACACACCTGAGCAATCAAACAAACATTGAAGAAAGAATTTGAACAAAGTAAGCACAGAGCCGACATGATAAGCCCCCTGGATGGATATCGCTGCCTTCAGCCATCTCCTCCCTATGAAGAGCAATTCAATTCTCAACATGCAACACTAACTGCACAGATAGCAGCCCTGTGCACGGCTCCATTGATTAAATACTTGCTTCTGTCAAGTTATTAGGTGTGCCTGCACAGAACTGAACAAAGACAATGTGCTACTTGTCTCCACAGAGAGAGAAGGAATGAGTGGAGTATTAAATTCAAACTGTGCTACTGAGCGCTCCTCTTTAAAAAGCCATCCCTATTTCATGCCGTCGCTGGTGCCCTGTGCTACGGGTCGCTAACCTACAATGCAATTACTCACACAATTAAATCAGACAGTTTTCTATGATTAGTCTGCTTTTCATTTATTTCAGCCGGTGCTAATCCCATCAGGTTATAAACAGGGGGGGCATATTCCCCAGCTCTGTTCTATCAACCTCACCGGCCTTCATTCTGCCCACACACACACACACACACACACACACACACACACAAAACAAAGGCCTTATTCCCCATGCCTTCAACCCACACTCCATCTCCCCTCACTGTTTCTTACCCTCAATCCAATCCCCATACTGCCCTGCTATTTAGTTTGGTAGAAAAATATTTAGGATGTCCCAATTCTTGTGATCAGATTTAGAATGTTCACAATAACCAGAATGTCCTACTACGTGGCGCACTGGAAGTGTCGTCACATCAACAGAGCCTCTGTATGAAAACAACCATGGATGCGACGGATATATAAGCAAGAGGCAAGATCAAGATCAATGTTATGATGAAATAGATTAGTAAAAGTATGTCCCAATTGTAGCATACTGCAGGCTAACTAGATACTTTTTTTATGATCAGCTGTAGTATGTAGAATAGAAAAAAATAAAGCGTATGCGATTTGGAACGCAGCGTATGGGAAAGCATATACTAAAACAACAGATGCACACAACACACACACACACACACACACACACACACACACACACACACACACACACACACACACACACACACACACACACACACACACTATCTCTCTCTCTATTATACCTTGATTAAACAGCAGTTCTCTGGCACTCTCTTTTCCAAGTACACCTCAAAAATCAAGTCCCCCGCTGGAGAGAACTGTGGAGGGAGAGAGAAAAGGAAAAGCGGAGAATTACAAAAACAAAGCAGCTGGATTAATTGGCTTTTCTTCTACATTGGTACTCCGCTGTGGCACCAATCTAAAAAGGAGAAACAGTGAGAGAAACGCTTAGAGGATCTATGCAAGCTAAAGGTGGTTTTCTGAGCCCCGAGGCAAACTACAGTAAATCCGAGATGTGTTGAAAAAAAAAACTACTAAATAAAGAGAACGTGTGTGTGTAAAGAAAGCTTAGGGTGCATGCTTTACCTAGACACTTGAACTGAAATGCACTCCACAGTGGTCAACTTTAAGTGGGCTGTCAGTTTAAAACATGTTCTGAAGATCAACCTAGACACATGTTCAGGGGGCTATTGTGGGAACAGGTGAAAATAAATGTGTACAAGTAAATTGCCAGATTGAACCTAGCAGAGATTCCTATTGAGAGAGAGAGAGAGAGAGAGAGAGAGAGAGAGAGAGAGAGAGATAAGAGATGGGTTCACTCACTGTAACATTATTTGTGTTGGAAAAGACACATTTTTTCCCAATGTTCGAACTGTTGCTTTTCTACAAATCATGTGTCACATTTTTTTTTAAAAATCATAGTCATTTCATTTGTGCTTATTTATTTCTGAAAGCTACATGAGCTAATTAATGTTACCAAAACACAATGTTAAAATATTAATACTGGATGAAGTACCAAAAGCTTTTCCGGCAGTCAAACCTTACATACAACCGTCAATACACTCACTTGCTTTCATGCAGAGAATCAGAGGAGAAAATTGATATCACTCTCATGTCTATCTGTTTAGTATGACGCTAGAGTCAGGAGGCTTACAGGGGTTAGCTAGCTTAGCTCCCTCCAAACATGAATAAATAAATATATAAATAAATAAAATAAAAAGCAACAGCACGTCTTAAGCTCAGTGATTAACATATTGATCCTGTTTTTTTTTCTTTAAAAGCCAAAGACTCACAGAGATGTAAAAATGACAAGTTGTGGTTTTTAAGGGAGGAAAAAAAAGCTAACTTCTGCTACATGCTATTCAAGCTTGTTTTTTTAACAAATCTGCTTCTACATAGAAAACAAACTGGATTCAATGAGATTATAACCGTCAATAAGCTTTAGAGGTTTGACAGCATGTCTTCTGAACTCTTTAAACATATTTTTGTCATTACACCATTTCTATATTGCGGTTCAATACATAGACAATGAAAAAGAAAAGTACTTATTTCTGCAAAATGAAACCCATGTGAATTTCAAATAAAGACTAAAGGGCCTTTTCTGCTTGACATTCAGGAGGTCAAAGTCTTCGTCTATTTAATACATGGCTACATTTCTCCCATTTGTATTGTCTGTTTCATGTTACAAAAACGTTTATCTCTAGTTAGGCGACAAAGGGAACATTTAGCTTTTTAGGTTAAGGGACCAACTCTAGATTTTCAAGAGAGAAAATAAACAACAAAGTTTCTTTCCCCCCGGCTATGTGGATATAACAGTAACTTTTCCTTTGTCGTATTTGAGTTTGGGTGAACTGTGGTCCGTTATTGGAAAAGTATCCAAGATAAGAGGGAGGGACTCACTTCTGACTCCAGTGGCCTTCAAAGGACACAGAAATAACACTCATTTAAACCAATGGAGCGCAAGCTGTAATTGTGAAAATGTCACCCACAAATATAGGGCCTTGTGCGTTTTGCTAAGTACACTTTCCCCTCTTTATTGTTATGTGTAGCAGACCAGGCACACTTTAGAAAAATACAGTGGCATAAAGTGGAAAAAAGGCAGGAAACAAAGAGGCTGAAGAAACGATCAAACTGCAAGAAAAATAAGTGTTAAACGGCTTTTACAGCAACCACGTTCTAAAATGTCATGTCCTATTCCAAATGAATGGAATTTTCTAATCTTTAAAACCAAAGTCAAACTCTCTCTTGCGCTCGCACCCTGGCTGTAAATGGAGGTATTGATTTTAAAGTGCCACTTCTAACTTACAAGGTGTGACATTGCCTTACACATCATTATAGCCCTGATTTACTTACTCCCTCCAGTCTAGTCTAGCCACACTATCCACTTATAGGGTCAAGGCCTCTCCTTGTCATTCTCTAGCTTTTGAAAAAGAAACCGATGAGGTCAGAACCTCACCAACAACCTGAAGAAGCCAGCTTGTGTTCGGCATGTTCCTGTGTCTTCAATCCCATTAGTATTTTCCTCCCAACGTACAGAGTGTAAATGGACCAGATTCTAGAATATGTGTTTTTAACAAAGCTAGAAACGTGGCTCTAGGGATGGCAATGCACTGTAGGTCGGACTAAAATATCTATACAGTTATAGATGGATTACCATGAAACTTGACATTCCGTGGACGTTCCAACTGACTTTGATGGTCCTTTTCTATGAAAACTACTTGATGAAATGGGAGAACTTTGGTAATACTTTATCTTTTTGAATCAGCGCCATATTGAAATATTAGTTTATAACCGCAAACCTAAAAAGCAAATGATTTTATCCATCATCTTAGGCTATGCTTTGAACACACTGCATGGTTACATTGAATGCTAAAACATCAGCATAAACATAGTCAATATGAGCATAAAATCATCCCTTTAGCATTCATTTAAAAGTACTATGCCTCAGTTCAGCCTCAAAGAGCTGATAGTGTAGTCTGTCAGGTAGTTCAAGAAGCAGGATCTCTAGCTGGATGAATAGTGATGGTTTGACAGATGCCGTCAACTCAAATAGATTTCTAACAACCTAAACCTAAAAAGCTTCACTTTTGTATTTCATTGTTTTAAAGCTTACATAATGAAAAAGCTACTTTAAAGTATGTGGATGGGAAATTACATTTTAACCAAATTTTCTTTGGTATTCCCTAACCTATAAAAGACAGACAAAAAAGCAATGGAATGATGAGATATATTTGGCATTTGAAGTAATAACCTCTAATTGTCCTTTACTTGAAGCCTCTAGAGTCAAACAAGTGAGTGAAATGTTGTCACACAACTGATCATAATCATGGTCCAGACAATGAAAATGTCACCAAGCGAGTGTGTCCTCCAGTATGTAAAAAAAGGAGATGATTTGTCTAACATTTTAATGACTTTAGGCAATGTTTAACTTTTGCAAAAATGTTAAATCATCCCGAAAATAAGCGTACCCATTATCTCAACAAGACACAATTTCAGCATGCTGTCTTTGCAATTACACTGAAATGATTGTTCTTAAGAAATAAATAAAAAGCTAGCAACTTTTCTATGAGTTTTCAAAGGTCAAAAAAAGCCTTAAATCCTCCAATCCGTGTCCATAACCAGAAATGCCTGTCCCACATTTTTCACCTCAGACCAGCTTTTATATTAGCGCCTGCTTTCCACTGGGTAACCCTATCCACCCCACAGCAGTAGGCATGTTCTGAAAACGTGTAGAGAGGGAGGAGGGTGTGTGTGTGTGTGCACAAACAACTTCTTTCAGATTTCAACAACAACAGCGGCATGTGATTTCATTTTTTCACCTCCTGTTATCTGAAGCGAATGTTTTCCAGGGCTGCGGCGTCCAGGCATATAGTACCTGTCGTAAAAGGTTAACAGGAACAAAGGCCTTTTTTTACCCCTCACTCCCGCTTCCCCCTTAGAAGAAACAGGGAACTTGTTGAAAACGAAGGGTTGCTGATGTGAGAGACCTTGCTAGCATGCAGGGAAATCAATACACAAGCACACACACATCTACACACACAAATAGAACACTCATGGGGATTTCCATTTTGGGTTGTTGTGCGGAGTGGACTTACTATGGCGTCCTTCTTCTCATTCCAGCGTGTGATGAAACTATTTTCTCTCTCCATCTGCTGGACCCGCTCTTCATTGACCTGTTGGGGAAAAAAACACACATCAATTCAAAGCCAGCCAATGAGGAACGTTCAGGCCACTTAAGAGACATTAACCTTGCGTTTCAAATAGCATACTCTCTCTTTTCTATTCTTTATACTACATCTGACGAATTAATCTAGTATGTTAGCATGCAGTATGCTTCAATTGTGGACGTACCTTTACTTAATTATTTTCCTCATAACATTGCGCCTTGATTTTGCCTCTTGCTTTCATATCATTCCGGTTGTTTTCATACTGAGGCTACATTGATGTGATGTCACTTCCGGTGCACACTGGATTGTGGATCAAAATTGCTCAAATAGCATGCTGTTTTCAACACTAAAAATCTCGACCTGATGTAGCAAGCATCCGGGTATTTTTGAGCATGCTAAATCTGACCACCAATCTTTTTCTACCATGCTAATTAGCAGAGAGTATGGGTATTGGAATGCAAGTTAATTTGCTAAATCAACTCATGAAACCTTTTGTGAAGGTTATATTCAATTCAGCACTAAGATATGACATGAGGAAGAGTGTGTTAAACCAGTGAAAAGGTATCATAAGAACACTGCAGAATTGGGTTGCTCAGTTCAACACTTCTTAAAACTAATTCTGAAGAAAGAAGTTGGCTGGGAGTGTTTGACAGAGCTCAGCGCCAAGTGAATACTCTTTTCCTCTCACAAAGCTGTGTGCAAAATGATATTTTTTCAGAGAGAACAATTTGCTTTGTTCCAGTTATATGAACGGCAGGGAAGATTGGGTGGGGGGGAGGGAGGAAACCTCACAAACTCATGGTGTGTATGTGTGTTGAGGCCAGATAATGGGAACCCACCGTCGACGACAATCCGGCACAGAACTGGGCGCTTTAATTAGTGAGATGCCTCACTCGTTTTTTTTTATTTTTATGTCACAGCGTGGTGTATTCACCGCTATTGGGTTCATGATTGGTTGAGCTTAATGGGCTATTTGTCATGCGAATGATGGCGTTTCCAAACCGATTTGGGAGTGAATGCGCCTCCTTTCACGTTCGGAAACAAGAGGGGATCCAGGCGTTCCACTGGGAATTAGCAAATGTATCCCATAATGCCAGGCTGCTCGCCAAGGATAACATTGATCCCCCCTCCCGCGCGCGAACATACACACATCAGCAAAGTCAAGCCTATTGTGTAGCGTGGGCAACAACAATTCTGCTCCCGAGATGGTTGAAGTACGAGAGTGCAAATGGAGTCATGCCTTGCAGCTCGGTTTAGATATGCAATATGGTAATATATTATGAATGCTTTCAAAAAAAATTCTCTCATCTGTGAATGATTAGAAAAAATCTTTCTAAACGTAGCACGGCGACTAGATTAGAATGTACTTCATCCATGCCTGCACTTGGTATTAGCAGAAATATCTCAGGGAGGATTTGGCCAATAGATAACACACTTGCTGTTCAAAGAATATGTGTGTATATTTTCAAATGTGGATGGAAGTGATAGAGTTCACTTCATGCGTACAATTCTATTTGTCCTACTGTCATTCGGCATGATTAAGAAAGGAATAGAACTCACTTTTTTTTGGCAGGAGAACTGTTTTCAAATTCCAAAATAAGTCTGTAATAAGGGCACTGCATTATTTTTTATGTATTATTATTCAGCCATGGAAAACAGATTCCACAGTAAGGAAGTTTGTCGATCGGTAGGAAATGATCCCCAATGATGTCATTGCAAGCTGTTAATCAGTCACTAAGGGACTATGGAGTTGCATTATGGGAAATGTAGGAATCAGTGTTTTTGGAGCAGGACCAATTCAGTCAGAACATCTCTGTTTGTTCTGCACTCATTTTGATTTTTTTTGTTGTTTTTTAAATCTGTGTTTGCACATCCCTGAAACTCTTAAACATTAAATAGTAAATGGAGGGAAAGTCAAAAGCGAAAAATAATCTGTATTTTTGTTTGATCAAGTTCTGCTCTCCTTACGTTATGAAGGCCACTCCTCACATAGAGAACAAAACTCACATAAACTTGGCCTTGTCTCGCCTCAAGCCAAACATGTCCTAAACAAGATTCCTTCTTTTTTTTATGATCCTGGGTGACCTGCTTTTTCAATATAATGTCTGGGTTTTCTGGAGTTGCGCCACCGTCGTGTGCTAAACACAGATGACAAATATATCAAGTTTATATATTTCACTTTTGGTTTGAACAGCATTATATCTCATTAAACACCTAGTTAAGCAACTGTAGGTAACATGAAGGATTCCTGGAATATAGTTGCCTATTTGTCAGTGATATTACTTTTTTAATGTGTGATATAGTTTTACTAGAGTAAATATGCAATTTCTGCTTATGCAACAAAAATCCAATGTTAACTAACTTATAGGCGGAAGACCACATATTATGTGAAACATGCTCATCTGAGCCCAAGTGTCGTCTCACCAACGTCAACTCTGTCAAATGGTGAAAAAAATGTAAATAGATCAAACATGGCTGACTCACATTGAATAGGGTAATGTAGTTGCTGATGAGGTCATGGACCACACTGGTCTCCTGTGTGGTTTGGCCCTGGGTCTGGTACAAGCAGGAGGAGAACACACACGCCAGCTTCTCACTGGGCATCTGGTTGAGATGGGAACACTGATCAACCCTGAGATGCACAACCAAAAAGCTGGTTAGAGTAAGTTCAAGCATGCGCGCACGCGCACAAGCACACACACACACACACACACACACACACACACAGAGAGATCACTTCTTTAAAATGTTTTTTAACCTGTTTATCAATCCCCTGTATTTCTAATGCCCACACATAATGAAATGTTAGGCCTCAACTAGAGGTGGCAGAACCAACATTGTTGTGGTGTGGGGCCTAGGATTCAAGCTGTGATGCTAACTGGAATATGTCTGGCTCTGCCCCCCTGTGTGTTCTTCTGACACTGTTGTGTTTCATAGTGGTTTTATTCCCACACCATGTTACCACTAATTAGTATAGTTCCATTCCATAACAGTTAAGTGGGATAAAGGCTCTACTTGCATCCAGTGATTTATTTACTGAAACATGTCTGCACATAAACTGTTCAATGCAATACCCTAAAGGCAAAAGACTAAAAAAAAAAAAAAACTTTTAAGCCTGATAAATACACCTTTTAAAGGAATAGTTACATTTGTATTTAAAGCAATTTGCCCACTCTCCTGCTCAAGAAAAGATGAAAGAAACCCTTCCTGTAACTGAGCATGCATTTTTGATATAGAAATAGACAAAGGTTGTCCGTCCATCCAGGTTAGCTTAGCTCAAACACTGGTAGTCAAGGGGAGCAGGTCAAAATATATACTTTATAACAGCACTAAACGCTTCTGTGTGCTGTGCATATTTTTTACCAAATATATTGTTTGCCAAAAGTGAAAAAACATTAAGAGACAAAAATAGGAGCACTTAGGCCATAGACTGTGTCTGTGTAATTACCGGAGTGTTTGCTAATGAGTTACTCAATCTGTCTTACTTGCAAAATGTCAACAAACGGAACAAACAATATGGGATTGATTAATCATTTTCAACCCGAGGTCACTGTCGCTTCAGTGACATAAACAAAAAAACAGGAGCAAAATAAACAGCTTGTTATTTGAAGGGGCCTGCGTCAGTTTCCACTCCAAGTACAGTGAGGTAGCTCTGACTAAAACTTGAGATCTGGAGATATAGAGATGCTAGAGATGTTCAATAATTGTGTTGCTATTGCATTGAGTTATAATTCTAGTTTGACCAAAGTAGTGGCCGTGCATAGGAGACAAAGGGAAGCGATTATTCCTACTGTAGTTCAAGTCATTTAATGTAAGTATCAGTGTTGAAATAAATACACAGATGAACTCTCTCTCTCTTTGATGGAAGGACATTTGAAACCATTGGTTGAGAATAGTAATGTTATCTTTAATGCATGTTGCATGTCATAAGCCTATGTGATTTTTTAAAATCTGAAAAGCAAAAAATGCATATATCTTAATAAAGAGTGCAACATGTCACTCAAAATGTAGCATTACAGTCAACACAGAATGTAGCAGAATTCTCAAAAGTACAGGTAACTGATGCTATAGCTTATTTCTCTTTCGTTCTCAAAACACCTGTCTTCAGGTATTTCTTCCTCAACAAATTACATTGTATCCTGACATCGGCCTTGACATTGAAAAAGCCTAACTTATCAACACAGTGTGTGTGTGTGTGTGTGTGTGTGTGTGTGTGTGTGTGTACCTGTACAGGTGTTGGAGCAGAGCTTCAAGGGTTGACCTGTTTATCTTTGGCAGGCTCTGGATGAAAGTGGAATACTTCTTCACTCTCTGCTTCTCGTCCTTCTCATCTACAAGACACACAAAGAAGAGAACTGCTGTAGAAACCATGCCAACCTGAGACACAACCATGGAACGACATGGGGCATGAGGAAAAAAAAATCATTATCTTTATTACCAAAAATATCTTGAACACTGTAATGCTACCACTCTCTCTTATTCTCTCATTCGCTCAGCCCTGGATCCCCCTGAATTCATATTAAAAACGGCAGTTAGATTCAGGGCCATTCAGAGCAGACTGGGCTTTTTTGGGAGGCTGGGCTTAAAGAGACAGGCTCTAAAACAGACTGTTTTAGACAGAGGCTGAACAGAGGAGATTCAGCAACGGCACTGTGCAAATATAATATTTTTTTTTTGGGCACTTCACCATGATAACAGTTTCTAGTAGAAACTCAAATTACAATTTTGAACCTCGAAATATGCAGAATATGTGACCTTTAAAAGGTGGTAAGCAATTCTGGTTTATATTTGTTGACAAAACCCCAGATTTGTCTCTTATAACACACATCCAGTAGGGACAGGTAGCAGAAAGAAAGGAGATAGTATTCACTGATGTTGACTAAAAAGCAATATTGTCAACAAACAATTCTCCAGAATCGCTTACCTCCACCTGTAAATACCAGCATCAAATGTGTGTTCCCCTTTAGACATAAGGCTGACGTACATACCCAGAGCCGACACCCAGTAAGGGTAGAGCTCCTTGGTCAACAGTGCGTCCTCTGCCTGGGATAGGAATGTCTTGAGTGTGTCTGTCACATCCTCCAGCTGCTGCTCCTTCTTCCTCAGCTTGACGTTGCGTGCGTCCTGGATGAACTGACCCAGGAGCAGGGCCACTCTGCCTGGGTCCCCCGCTCTCTGGTACACCCCCTCCTGGCACAGACCTGGGTTAGGGATATGGACATATGGGATGGTTAGACAGATATGAAATGGACCGCTTCCTATACACCCCGAGGCTGCTCAGGGGAAATTGTTTCGCCTCATTACTTTGACTTCTGCATGTACTTTTTTTTTCATATATTCACTGTCGTAATACACTAGAATGTGTAGTCGTGGCTGCAACAGCAAATTAAATACACAAAGATTTCTTATGTAGCTCAATACAGTTATAGGGCAATAACCACCCCTTGTGGATGTTGAGCTCTTGGATTTGAACAGCGTTACATAAGAACATCTGAATCTAAATTGCCATGTGGAATAAAATTGTCGCTGCAAGGTATATTAACCTTCTGCACCACTTCACAGTTCAGAGTTAACTTTTTATGCCGGTTCCCTCATTGCATTGCATTGCACACCGGTAGGTTTATACTGTAATGATACTGTATTATTCCCCTTTTGCATATCATACATTACTTGAAAGCAATGGAAGCTATAATTAAAGGCCCAGCTTGTAAAGGGAATTACAGTTTTTGCGAGTTGGTTGGTATAGAATGCGATTTTCATGAGTATGTTCAAATTAGTGCATAATCGCTTGGAAATCAAAGTTCTTGTATATTTCATTACCTTAGAATGAGCATTGTATATCTTTAAATGAGCGACCACGTTGCACTGCAATGTTTCTACTGTAGCACAGAATGGACAAACTTAACAACCTTACACATTTTTTATATAAAGTGCGTGTCCTGGGGAAGTGCAACTTTTGGAATACTTTGACAAACATCTTCTCCTAATCAGTTGATATTGTGGAAAGACTTCAGGCAGTGGTGGATGATGCTATCTTTAGTAACTAGCTTCTTGTCCTTAAAGGTCACCGTAGCATCTATAAATGATTCGAACGGAGGGGTAAAGACAGAGCCCTGCAATCTAGAGTGTTAACCACTAGACGCTGGCAAAATATACCTTAACTACGTACTGCACCTTTAAGTTTCAAACTAGTAATTTTGAAGATCCTGCAGTGGTTGTGCAGTGAAAAGACTGCATGAGTCATCTCCTCCATAATAATAGTCATGCAAAAGCCATTTAACATAATGTAGCTCACCATATTGAGTGACAAAAGCAATGCAACTGTCGATTATAATAGGGACCCCGTTTTTAGTCAGCTGTTGGTCACTGAGCGCCTTGCCATCTGTGCCAGCGGCGAGCGTGATGGCAGAGTGCCACAGTGCAAAGTCCATCTTGTTGAAGCCGTGAATGTAAACTGTTCTATTAAATAGAGAGAGAGAATGAGAGAGAAAGAGAATGAGAGAATGAGAGAGAGAGAGGGGAGGGGAGGGGAACAACAATGTCATTGTTAATGAAGTACACCACATTTTTTAGAATTGACAGAAACCAAATGGTGTTACACATTTGAACACCAAAAGTTGTCCAGTGCCTTTGGAGAAGTGCTGCTTTTGCTAAGTCATTAAATCGACAAGCGGCAAAGATTAAAGGAATCCAGAAAGCGCCTCTGCAGAACACACGTCTATAAAACAAGCACCAAGCTTTATTCCCCCTACGAGGTGTGATCAACAAAAAACACACACAAACGCAGAGCAATTAGCAAGAGTAAACACAAAGTCTGGTCGCATTATTCTAAAGAGTGGAGCCTGAAAGTGTTAGCTTGCCTCACCTCGTCCCTTCTAACCGAAGCGGGGGCCGTGTCTAGATGGCTTTAATTACCTCCCATACTTACAGTAGAGTAAAGTGCATTCGGACTAACAAGACAGAATCAAAGCCGACAGCCGTTGCATAATGCATAGTGTTGTTGAATCCCAAATGCGTCACCAATTAAGCACACTTTTTATTTCTCCGGGCGACTGACATACCTTCCGCCCTCCACCATCAGCAGAACCTGGATCTTGTCCTCGCCCTCCGTATGAGTGGAGACAGCTGCGGAGAAGAGGGTGACAGCTTTTTAAGAAAATTGGCTCATAGACTTTGTACATTCAAAGAGCAACATTACCATTAAGTTACTATGAAAGGGATATAAGTGTATTTAATAATTCAGGTTTCAAGGTGTATACTTAACCTCTTTAAACAATTGTTAAAATCAACTTTTTGATTTATGTTTGTCATGGATTTATTTGATGCACTAGTTGGACTGAATCTTTGTATAATGCCTTGTTTAGGATTACAATTTATTGTACTGTTACCCCTATACAATTTATTTTTCTCCTAATTCTGTAATTCATTAGTAATGTACAAGCACAAGAAGTGTTTTTAAACAACAGTTTACGTTTGACATTTGCAGTTCTCAAGTGAAACGTTAGCCGTGGAACATTCAAATCAATGTTTTTCTATTACACTGAAAGGTTTTCTTAAGTGTCCATTTGCTTTTTAAGTCCATAATGGCCAAACAACAGACTGCACACCACGTCTAGACATGTATCTGTCTAGTCGTCTCAAAAGTATGTACAAAAGGAAAGAAAAGTAATGGACCAGTGCAGTACAGTGGAAAGTAATGCCAAATGCATCCGTTAATACCATTTCCCTGTAGTAGTAATAGGGGAACAAGGATACAGTCTTTTTTTGTGTCACTAATTTAAAAGGTGTTTTGAACAAGAGAGGGAAGTGGGGGTATAAACAGCAGTGTCAATGGTCGTCCAGCTCTGCATTACTGTTTGGTCTGAATCCAAATTAAGATGGCACCGAGGGGTAGGATTTAACACGCCCTGAGGAAGAAAGGAAATCTTTTAAAAACAAGTGCAAGGATACGGAGAAGAAATAGGGCTAAGGGACTCAGAAGCTCTGCCATAATCTCTTCTGTGAGTTTCAAACAGCTGCTTGGATGGGGGCTGCGACAATCACAATCTTTCACACACACACACACACACACACACACACACACACACACACACACACACACACACACACACGACACAAACAAAAAAGTACAAAGAAGATATGAGTCACAAATCTCCTAGCAACGACATCTGGCACTTTCATCTGACTCGAGTTCCCCACTGGCTGTGCTCAAACAACCGATACATTTAAAAGAATGTTGAAAACTTTGCTTAAACTAATGTGTAATTAAAGATTGTATAACGTGTGAACAACACATACTGGTTTAAACTAAGCTAACTGGCTAGCTGATGGTAGTAGCTTCATATTAACCAATCAGATATGAATATATTTGAATCAAACTATTAAATGTAAGAAATGCTATGGAATAGTATATTTTATTAACTGTAAAACAATTACTGCGACATTTTTAGTGAACAAGATAATTATCTGCACTAACAGGGAATTTTTCATTTAATTGTTGGCACGACAATAAAAACAATATTCCATACAACAACAGTCCTTTGTAAAGGGCCTTTGTATGTTGAACTAAACAGCCCGAAAATAATTAATCCCCAAAAGTCTCTCTTAACAAATAATTAGCTTTTATTTTCCTTTGGCAGATTTTTCAAGGGCACGGCATTTCATTTTGGATCCAAACAACGAGAGAATAAACGCAGAGAAACTTCAGAGATTGATATTGACTTGACTGAGGCTTTATTAACAGTGTTATCAGGTAAATGCAAAAACACTTGTCACCGCTGTTTGAACAAACACACACAGCAAACCCTTTTTTATATCCATTTTACAGCTCTGTGGGGATTTTTATTCTGTTTTGCTATTATTTAATACGCTAGTGTGATAAGGAATAGTATGTCTGCAGCCTTGTTCTCTACATAATTTGTACCGTCAGTCTTGTAAGAGATGTTCATGTTGTTTTTTCCACCTCTAAACATGCATCAAGAGCATTAAGTGTTTGTTTGTTTGTTTGTTTTGAAGGGTATTATACCATGACCCTCATCATTTTTACGATTCTTGTGGCCAACATTTGTAGAGACCTGAGTTTGTTTGTAGCCTACCGTTTATTAGCTGCTCAGAACGGACAACAGAAAGTGTGCATGTGTGTTTGATGGTATCCAGCTCATAATGTTGCTGCACACACACGTGCACGTCATTAACGTTGTCGGTCGGCACCTTTTATAATAGGTCCATGGTCGGCATCAAATTGCACTATAAGACCATGCTACTAGAATTAAAAAAATATCCACGGGGAAGCTTTAATCAGGCAATTTATGTCATACAAATCAAAATCAATCAAACATGGAGGTACATGGTTTTCCCAGATGAGTGTTGTTCACTGTTGAGTTTTAACACCAAGCCGAACTGGATTAGTTGTTTAACCTTAATGTTTTTACTTATTGTGTAGCTGTAGACTCACACTAGAAAATAAAAGCCTTAAGAGAGGTCCACCGGGGAAATGTGCCCCGAATAGGTCGAAAGTGAATTTGCTTTTCTTGCTTGGAAAGCGTTCATTTGAGTCCAGATTCAGATAGGGAGGGGTCTTATCCGTGTGTCATTTTCTCCCTTATTTTTACTTTGGTTGTTTGTGCGGAAGAAATCTGGAAACAAAGACATCACGGAAAGATCAATCGTCTCTTCAGCGCACAGCCATTTTCAGAGGTAGTGGGGAAAGGAATGTGTATAGCTTTTGTTTTTTTAGTTTTTATTGATATAGAACTTTTGAAAAACAAAGTGACAAAGTGCTTCATAGCCAAGTCAAATGAACAGTGAACAATTGACAGAGATCAATAAAGTAAATTGGTGGTAAAACGTGTCTTTTTCATAGGCTTGAGACAAACAGACAATAAATAACAGTTAAGCCAAGTATTAGACTGCATCACACGCAAGTCTGAACTGTTGCACAAAATGGTAGACATGTGCTGATTTTGTATTGAAAAGTGTATTTAGTAAATCCCTGGGTTGTTTGAAATGTTTGTTTGTTTGCAAATGATACAAATGCAATAAAAATAGTTGTTGAAGAAATGGGATGGCATGGCTGTGGTTCCGCCCAAGGTGAGAACAGAGGGCGGCACTCTGGAGCAATCTGATCCACGCTGTGCAGTAAAGGGATTAGAAAGATCCATTGATTCTCCCCCTCCTCCTGTTCACTCATGCTGCAGAAATCCATCAAGAATGTGTGTGAACGTCCACTGTGACTGGCAGCTCCTCCACCCACTATCCTTTAAATAACTGTTGTGTCAGTCATTTGGAGATGTTGGCTAAATGCATGTTTGTGGGCAGTTGAAAGAAGGTAACTATGGCACCCGTCATACTGGGATTATTACAGATGTGTATCAGGCAGAAATGTTGCTTGATCTTTAAGATATAGCTTTCATACCACATGTTTTGTGAAACACTCAAATAAATCCAAATCATATTTGTCCGATGCAATTTTGACATTGGATTACGTAATCTTAGCAATTACTGAATTTGTGCCAAAGTGAGACACTGGAGGCAAAAACATTGCTTTTTCAAGCACCGGTCCCTTGAATTACAAAATGCTGTAAACTAAGAATGCTTTCAAAAACACAAGTCGTAATCGTTTATTTTCATAAATTCACAACATGCAGTGAATGAACAGTGGATAAATCTAAATCCAGCAGAGCCATCAGCTCAGAAATGGCAGAAACCAGTGGGACTCAAGCAGATCCATCTACTGATCTCAGCATTGAGGACACCATTAATCCTGACCAAATATTCAACTCCATTTGCAGAAACTTGCAAGAACCTCCGCCATGCTTCACTGTTGCCTGCAGACACTAATTTTTGTACCGCTCTCCAGCCCTTCGGAGGTTCATAACACAGGTCTCCCAGTCATTCAGGTTTGCAGTAATTGCCAGTTAAAATTTTTAGTATCCCGCTGGTTTTATTCAATCAGGAGACAGAGCGCTATAAAGACGCGTGTCTCTGTGCCCATGAACGATGACTCACGGCTCGCTGTGTGTTCATGTGGTGGTGACGAGAGCAATATAGCGATTATTGCAAATATCTTGTCGTGATATTATTGTTATTGAGGGCCACATTTCGTCCAAGTATGGTATCATGAGTTACTTGTATTGTCCCAACCCTATTAACCTGCAGTGCCTCGCCTTAGAGCAACATATTTTCTGTGTGATCTTCTCACTCAGTCCCCTCCAAGACCTTTTTTTTTTTTTTTTTTTTTTTAATAATAGAAGAAGAAGCTGGACATTTAGAGCAGGGATCCAAAATAAATGTGTAATGGAGTGTGAAGCAGAAATGTCTTCTGACAGTGATTGCTTGCTTGGCTCCTCGGACATCCTTAAGTAGTTCTAAATGCAGGTTGTTGGAGGGAGTTATGGATTGGTGTTTTTTTTGGGAGATTGGTGAGAGGCAATTTTAAGTCATTGCATTGGACGGCCGACAGTACTGATATGGTCCTGTTTGGGCTTTGAGATTAAAGGGAAAAAAAGTGGTTAACTGCGTATTTAAGGCTAGACTGAAGCTCTTTAACCGTGGCATAATGGGACGTAGGAGAGTTAACAGATTAACAAGAAAGGAGTTACAAAATGAGTTAATTTCCGAGCTCCTGTGTGGGGAATTGTACTATGTTGTTTTGAGGTCTAGAAATTCAAGTCCTCATTACAGCTTTTTTCTTTGAGTGAGTTTGTTGCATTATGGGTTTTGTAAGCTAACCGCTTACTCTGCAAATGTTAACAAATAACCCATCCCTGAAACTGCAGAGTACACCTATAACACCTTTACAAGAGAAAAAAGGCCTTGAGGAAGTGCAACTCTGACAGGTGAATTTACAAAATGACAGCGCTGACCTTTGAGAGACTTGCAGAGCTAAAAATTGAGAACACTGTTATATTAGCTGTTTGCAAACATACACCCTGTGTTCCAAATCACATACTCTTTCTTTTTGTATATACATACTAAAGCTGACCATAAAAATAATCTAGTTAGCATGCAGTATAGGTACACAAACAATCGGGACATACTTTTACTTATTTATTTTATCTTGACATTGCGCCTTGATCTTCCTTTTTGCTTATATATCCGACTCATCGCTGGTTGTTTTCATACGGAGGATCCATCGGCCAAATGGCATGCTGATTTCAAAACAAAAAATCTTGACCGGATGTAGTAGGCTATCAGGAATTTTTCAGCATACTAAATCTGACCACAAGAATTGGGACATCCTAAATATTATTTTTATTTCTACCATACAAAACAGCAGAACGTATGGGGATTGGAACACAGGGACTATGTGGTTTCACAAGAGGGATAGCGACATGATTTCACAAATCCTTAGTGTGCTTACTGAGCTCTTGTAGCTGTTTGAGTTGAAGCACTTCCTCCTCCGCCCCCTGCTCTCCTGAGCTGAAGTGCAGGGCAGAGCCTTCCAGTGTGAACCAGCCCGTCCTCCAGTGGTACAGGTCATGGCCTTCTTTATAGAACAGCCGGCCAATGACATCGCTGTCCCTCTGCACCTGAGCCTCCACTCCGGATGTGAAGAAGCACTGCCATATACCGTGCACACAAAACAAACAAAGTGAAAGAAATGTGTTTGTGATTAAAACCCACGTAAAACCCAAATCCACAAAATCCTTGGCATGATCCCAAAACATTTGTTTTTTTTCTCACGACTCCGATACCAACAATCTCAACTTTTAAAGCACTTACATCAACTAAACTTTTACCATTCTTAGCACTATTCTGATGGTTATTGACGAAGGATTTGTTCATGTGTCATTAATGGTCTAATTTATGGTACTTTTTGTTTTTAAAAACATGCTGAAATTACATTGTTATCAATGTCATATCAAATTGTAAATGTAATGTAGGGAGTAAGGTGCATGATAGAAGGCATTTGAAAAGACGAAATAGTCATATTTGTAAATACAAATTAAAATATTTGTCATTTGAGTTTGACAGAATTTTACAGAAATTTGGTTTAGATGAAGCAGGGAATGAAGCAGGGATGAAGCTCTGTTTTGTTGACACAATGAGTATTTTGAAAACCAATCATGGCAGTTCTATAAAAACCATGGATGTTGCCATGGAGACCGCTTGGTACACCACGCCCACAGAGTCCTGTCTAATGGTCCAGTAAAAACGTTGAACACTCATTTTAAATCAGATTTCTGTTAAAAGCTTATTGAGACACCCAACTATTTTGATGTTTACTATTTGAGAGCAGGTTTCCAGAGGCTTCAAAGGAATCTTCTAGTAGGGATAAAAACAAAAAAAACCTTTGCTCAGATTGTGTTCCCCTGCTGAATTATTTTCCAAGCACACATCGAGGAAAAATATGTGCTTGCCCCGCTGTTCTGCGAGTCAAATTGAAATACGGAGGTGTTGAAGGCCTGTGCTACAGATGGGAGAGAACATATGGAATGATGCTGCCCATACCTCCCACTATCTAAGACTGGGATTGTGTGGGATTAAAGAGATAAAGAAAGGAGAAAGGGGACTTGTTTATGTAGGGTGTTATTACCTGATGCTGTCAGTGTGTGTGTCTGTGTGTTTGTGTGTGGGGGAGAAGAGATAGTAAGACCACTTGTCTTATTGGAAGCAGCAGCATGGGGCATTCAGGACAATGTGTACAACCGTTTGTGTTGCAGAGAAGCGGAGCCGATGACAAAAAAGAGCAGTGGAGCGAAGTGCTGTGGTTCTGTGGCAAATCACTTTTTTGTCAAATCGGTGAATATCTCCTCTCAATCTCAAGCTTTCTGTCCGTACTGTGTGTGCTGAAAAAAAATCCTAGGCTCTATAAACTGGTGTGAAACCAAAGGGAATGGATACAAAGGCGGCCCAACGTTAATTTACAGAGCCTAGGCTGTTTATTATCACACACATTATCGACAGGTAGCAGATTGTGATTAAACACTCACTGATTTGACAAAAAAGTGGGTGAGAGGTGATGAATAGAAGTGTGTGTCACCTTTGTCAGCGCTTGGATCCAGTCGCGTTGTGTTTCCTGGGTTTCAGCTCCGACAGTCAGCACTCTCTCTGTCTGCAGGTATAGCTCCACCGTCAACACAGCCCTGCATCACACACACAGCACACAGTAACTTATTAAAGGGGAAGTAAGTGATATATTCCTTTTAAGCTAACTTCCTGTCAGTGACTGCAGTTAGCAGTTCCCTCACTCGTCACCACCACATGAACACACAGCGAACCGTGAGTCATCGTTCATGGGCACAGAGACACGCGTCTTTATAGCGCTCTGTCTCCTGATTGGATAAAACCAGCGGGATACTCAAAATTTTAACTGGCAATTACTGCAAACCTGAATGACTGGGAGACCTGTGTTATAAACTGTGCACACTGTTAAAGTGATTGCTGTATGATTATAGAGAGATTTTACACTTATATTAACAAAAGAAATATCAGTTACTTCTCCTTTAAAACATTCAAACACATACAGTACAGGAAAAAAAAAACCTGTTCAAAATGCCCAGTATAACCATAGTCTAATGTGCTCTCTGAGCTTTTGGGGGTCAAGTGCCTTGCTCAAGGGCACCTCGAGGTAAGTATAAACAAGTGGGTAATTGGTGCTCTTTCACTCTCCCGGCCACTTTTTCTGACCTTCAGGTACTGCGCATTTGCATAAAACATAATTTATGAATCTAATGAAGATAATATGCACACACACAAACACACACACACACACACACACACACACACACACACACACACACACACACACAATTTTTCTACATGCCAAACATTAAAAAGGGAAATTGTACTGTAGCTGTAGACATGGACAACTTCAACAATAATTGGATTAATTGGATAATTTTAAACTCCTTAGCAGCAGACTGTGTTCTGCACACAATTAAAAATATTACATTTTCGCAAAACATCCGGTCCGGTGTGGCGGCATCTGATGGTTTTTATTGTGATATATTATTTTTAGAGTGCTAAATAACTGGTTTGCTATTTGGTAATCTAGACATGTGTCCTTTATACATGTTTCAGCTAAATTTGATGTTCAATACACATTCTATATATACATGTTTTATGCTTACGAAATGTCTGTCTATTTACGTGAAGATGCTCTTCTTTATAGATATACAGAAGCTCTTTATATGCTCTTCTTTATAGATATACAGAAGCTCTGCTTACGGCGAACTATGATCAGATGTAGTTCAGATATTCAGATGTTTTCCTTGAACCTAGAGTCGAAAATATGCCGTTGTGTCAGTCACTCACTCAGTAAGTCAAATTCACCCTCCTGGCAATGTATATACACGCCAAAAACTTAATCCTTAAAAAAATTTAAATAA